>VWZZ01001181.1:4563-18056 GCA_013399095.1 Psophia crepitans
TCTTGTACCTGAACCCACGAGTTTTCTCACTTTCACTCTTCCGATTCTCTCCCCCTTTTCCAATGAGGGGGGCTGAGCGAACGTTTATGTGGTGCCCAGCCAACGGCTGGAGTAAAACCACGACACCCCTCCGCTGCGACGTGCTCTCCGGGCAGCCCCAAAGGGGATCGGTCTCTGCACAGCCCAGCTTCTGCAAGCAGGACCTGCACGGCTCCCCTGCGTGCTCCTGGCCTTGCCTTCCTAACCCCAGCCATTTAAATGAGATTCCCAAGCCCAGGGTCTTAATTGGCGAGTGGCTGGCTGCTCCCCTGCCCCGGGATTCATTATTCATGTCACTTCAAAGCCTCCAGGAACCGACTCATTAGAGGAGAAGTCATTAGGGACACGGCTCTGTGCCCCCACAGAAGCGAAGCTCCCGTGCCATCATCAGACCAGTACGCTTTGGTCTAACCACAGAGCCCGGGATGCACTGCACAGGGTGAGGGCTTGCCCATCCCTCCACCTGCTCATGCACCCCCCTACCCACCCATCCACCCACCCATCTGTCCGTCCTCAACCTCGCAGCAACAAGCGTCTTTGCAGTGTGGGGAAGGCTCCCTGCATCCCGTGGGCACCGCACACGAGCCGGGCTGGGGCGAGCGGTGTGATGGGGAAACAGCCCCGCGCCACGGCACAAACCAGGGGAGAGCAGCAGCACCCACGAGCCGCCCTGGATCCCATCACACGCAGCTCTAATCCCTCCTTTATCGTGGCAGAGCCCTAACGGGAGCAATACTCAGATTATCTGGCGTGAAGGCTGCAATATCCCACAAGTCCCAGTCCCGCTGCTGGCAAAGTGCCTCCACTACCCCCTTGGGTGTGCTTGGGGACACCAACCTGCCTTTGTCACCCAAAACCAGCCCCAACGCATCCCCTGGTGCAGCTAGATCTCAGCTCATAGACCCCTGCCCTTCACTGCAAGGTGGGCATCCCACCTCTTCCCTCTGTCAGTACAGAGTGGGGAGCGATGGCAGCTCCCTGCCCCCGTGGTTTTGCAGCCTGGTCCCCTTCGGGGATGGCAAGTCCCTCCCTGTGTGCCCTGGGCTCTGCTCCATGCGTCCCCATCACCAGAGGCTCCTGGCACTTGCCACCTGCCTTGTCCCTGGCACCAGCTCCCTCATCCCTGGCACCAGCTCAAATGCTGCTCTTCAGTGTTTTGAAATCTCATCAGACACCATGAATCTGAGCAATTTGCGCCTGCTTTTCAACTGCCTGCATTGCCAGGCTAAATCAGTAATTAATGAATTTGCAACAGGGAAAAGAAGAGGGAAAAAAAAGCAAGTCTTCAGCTCAAACCTAGGGCCTTGGGTGGGATGCCAGGGACCAGAAAATTCAAGTTTCTCACTTAGGTAATATCACCACAGCCTGTGTCCGTGGGGAGGATCTGCTAAAGACCTAATCAGGGCGAGTCAAGCCCCCCAGCTCCTGCAGCCCTTCTGTGGGTGAGCTTCCCCTTGGGCTGCATCTCCTTCCCCCCATCCTGCTCCAGCCCTGAACCAGGAAGGGCCAGGAGACTCAGGGATTTTGGGGGAGGTTTACAGTCTTTCCCCCGTCTACTGCTCTGCAAAGGGAGCATCACCCTGCAGCCAGAGGCTTGAGTTTGTTCTCTGCAGCAGAGACCCACATCCATCACCTGACTCCAGGAGCTGGGGCTTGAAATGCTACAGGAGTCCCGACAGCACAGACAACTTTGCCCTTCATTTATCATAATGATGTCACTCATCCCTCTAACCCATGTCCGTGTCGTGAAAAACACTCTCCGATCCCCAGGGTTGTGTCTCCCATCCCACCCCTTCTCAGACCAGACCTCCCCAGGAGCTCCACAGAGCCGCCAGCGCTGCCCGGGTCACCAGCCCACAGGCACCCCCAACACACCCCGAAAATATTAAAGAGCAAGATATCGACTGGGGCTGCCTGCGGGGCCCGGGTTTGGGCTCCAGGCCAGAGCCTGGCGCCAGCCTCCACCACAACTACCAGCTCCTCACGTCCCAGCGCCGCTTGCCTCCCCCCCCCCCCCCCNNNCCCCCCCCCCCCCCCGCTTCCACCGCACAACGGGAGCGCTGCAAGACGCGAAGGCGAGGAGCGGAGCCGAGGGCAGCGTTATTTACGGGCGGGTTCCAGCCAGCAACCGGAGCGAGACCCGGGGCTGGAGGGAGCATTTTCCCAGCCCAGCAGCCCCAGTTCAGCTCCGGCTCCCCCCAGTCCCAGCCTGCAGGACACTTTGCATCCACCAGCAAACAGCTCAAGGGCAGGGAAGGTTTTTAGGTGGGGAAACTGAGGCACATCTCCTCTCAGGCTGCATTGGGATACACAGTTTTGACAGTAGCAAAAAGAAAAGAAACATGGGGGAAGCAAATAGGAAAATAACCCAGGAAATGGGGTTTCTGCCTCCGCAGAGCCCACAAGAGTTTTGGGACACAAAGAGGGGACGGCAGCAAAGCCTCGGTGATCAGACCCGTCCCCTCCAGCTGCCCCATCTGGCACAAAGAGGTGCTGCATCCAGCAAGAGCTGGCACTGATTTTTGGGCAGGGGGTGGGATAACAGAGACCAGCACAGAAACTCAGCGTCTGGGTATAACCATGATTTTGGCCCATGGGTGGGAGCGACCCTTCCTGAGCCACGCTGTGAAAGGACCTGCTCAGAGATGCTCCGCTCGAGTCCTGCAAGGAAAAGAGATGCCACCACCCTCAGTGTTATGGGCCAGAAAACACCTGCAGGAAAAGATTCACCCAAAATCCAGCCTTCCCGCAGAGCGGGGACCCTTCGGACTCTCGGCATCGTGCCATGAAAAAGTGTCCAGGTCTGTGGCGGCGCTGAATGGGAGGATTTGGCTGGGGAGCCGAGACGTTGGCAGCAAATAACAGCCCTCCGGTGAGCCGCAGTAATTGAGTGCTGACTGCACAGGAACAGCCGTCCTCAGGGAGGAAAGGGAGCTGGATCGCTCCTGCTCTGCCCTGCTGCTCATCACACCTCGCTGCCGCGGGGCTGAAGGTCACTCGCTTTAATTCCCACACGCTTTGCTGGGGGGGAGCTCCCTGCCAACAGCACCAGGAGGTACCGGGGGCTGGTACCCACCAGCATCATCCTCCCATCCATCCCGGCTGTCCCATGGGGCCGGCATCTGCAGGTCACAGGATGGGACAGTCCCCAAGGCCAGCAAATAACCAGGATTAGCAACCTCCAGAACTGCACGTACCAATCTGCTGCAAAGTCACATTCGATGCTTGCTTATGCCTTAAGACTTGGGAGTGGTTTTCTGGGGAGGGGCGACATCCTGATGCATCAACCAAAAGTAATGAACCCAGCTAAAACCAGAAAGAGATAGCCATGAATGTCACATGGGGATGAACAAATGCATCACAAATATGTATCGGCCTCTTAACTAAAAATATAGAAAACTCAGCGAAGGATAAAACAATCGAGAGGGGAAATGACAGTGTAAAATTGATCCAGACACATGACTAAGGAGTCTTGCGTTTGGCTGGAAATATTACCCTCTTTACAAAGCCGAGCGCTGCGCATTACGACGCATGGCATAACATGCCGTGCTCACCAGCTAAATTACATAAACATAAATCTAATACTTCATCTCCAAGAGCTCGGTGACAGCGGAGATGTCAATGCACGCAGAGCCGAAGGACCGTGCATGGATCTGTCCGTCCACCGAAACGATGCCACGGATCAGGGCTGGGGGGAGATGCTGTACGAGAGGCGATGGGGACCCTGGGGACACCCTGCTGCTGGCCCTGCCTTGCACCTCGGTGCCAAGGGGCAAACGCAGCTGACACCCGCTGCCCTTGTGGGATGCTTTGGGGGAGCACTTCAAACACTTTAAAAGGGCCAAAGAAAATTCATCCTTTGCAGACTGAACAGCTCTGCAATGCTGGCACCCAAAAAACCCCCACTGTAGTGAATAAGGGCTGTCCAACCATCGGTGCAAGCACCAGCAATCGCCAGGGGCCAGCGGCATAATTGCCAGAGTAATTGCAATATATAAAAAAATTTCCCTCCCAGGTCAGTCTCGTAGCCCCCAGCCAGACCCTGCTGCACGAATAACCTGTCCCCAGGGCGAGCTCCTTCTCCCCCCGCCGGCGGAGGGGGTCGGTTTGTGCCTTGAGCAGAAGCGCTTCCCACTGCGGCGGCGAAGGCTTTAACGTGAGGCTTTGCTAAAAATTGAAACTGAAGGTCAAGTTGATAATGCATCAGAAAGCAAACAGCTTGAATGCTAACTGCTAACTACAGCAATGAGCGTTATTGCCTGATGGAAATAAAAACCGACTCTGAAGGCTCAGGCTTGGCATGAAAAACGAAGCGGAGCACTGTGCGGGAGGAGAGCGGGGAGATGCTCACCCTGATCCCAGGGCTGGGGGAAACCCCCCCACAGGGGCAGGGGCTGACCCTTTCCCCAGCATAAACACCCCAGAACGGGTAAATTCCTCCACTTGACAAACTGACGGCAAACCCGACGCAGAGGCCAGACCCCGAGCCAGCCAACAGCCCTTTTACATCGCTTTGACAGGCTGCAGGCACCTTACAGGCTGCAGGCACCTTACAGCTGCGGTGAAGCGCAGGACCCCTTACACCGCTGGAGAAGTGCAAAGGAGAGCCAGGCACATACAAATGGGCTCTGAAAGGAGGGGATGGATCCTTCACCCGTTCCCAGCAGCTCTGCGCTGGTGTGAAGCCTTTTGGTGTCAGCAGAGCTGTCCCTGTTTATGGGGCAAAGCAGGAGCAGCCCGGCTCTCCCTCCAGCCTTGCAGTTGCCACCACAGGGGGCAAGGCTGGGAGGTTTTCAGATTAAAAAAATAAAGAAGAAAAAAAAAATAAAAAGAAAAAGCACATTCTCAGTCCAACCGCCCTGTTTCCAGGGCTGCGGAGCTGCCCTCCGTGGCGAGGGAGCAAGGCTGATCCCCGAGACCCCCTCCCAGGGGAGATGTTTTAGGGAGCAGCTCGGAGCCCACCCAGGCACCCAAGTGAGAGCCGCTTCCCCAGGGCCCCGCGCTCCGGCTGATATACGATGGCTCTTATAAATAAGCATATTCCCGCAGCGCGAGCAGGGAAGCAGCGTTACTGCTGATAACGCACGGGCTGCACTTACGCCGCTGTTATACCGCAATTACGGCGGAATTATGCTTTTTGATAACTAAATTATCACTAATGCACATAATCGTTGGGTTACGTGGTACACAAATTACAGGACTGCCTCAGCCCCGGATTAATACGCGTGCGTTTCGACTCCATGTACACTCGTTTACTCTGCAATTATGCCGTCGTATCATTAACCATCTGGTTATATGAATTCGCAGTAACCACAGGTATCTCAAAGTGCTCGTGTTGCAGTGGGACCACCAGTCACGACAACCACTCCTTACTGGTGCTTAATGGAGGAGGAGCGTGGGTTCGAATCGTGCCTGCGCATCAACCCGCTCCTCCCAGGCACATGCAGCCGGCACCCGGACCCGGGGGGGCAGCGGCCGCGGACGGGGCAGCAGAGCATTGTCCAGCAGTGCCTGCGGCAGGGTAAGAGCACAACAGGGCCAGGCATGGGCTAACTGTTTAACCCAGTGTGAATGTCACCTCCCCACGTCACCCAGCAGTCCCACCAGCCCTGACCTCCGCATCCCTTGGGGCAGGACCTGCTGGCCCCAGGCAGGCAAGGAAACTCCCTCTTTGGGTGCAAAAACGCATAAGATAATGCAAAACGCCCCCCTCCCTCCCACCAAAGGCTGCTTTCCCTTATTCAGATGAGAATCTCGTTATCACGGGGCTGCTGTTAGCATTCCCAAACCCCGGTAGGGTTAGCAGTGAAGCTGTTAACAGAGCCATAAACACAGCCCTCAGCTCACAGCCCCTCCATGGGACACCACACCCTGGGGGCACCCCACCCACAGGGCACCCCTTCCAGCTCCCCCAGACCCGTCGGGCACCCCACACACCCGACGGCACCTTCCCCTGCAGCCCTGTGTATCCCCTCGCAGCAACTCGCCGTCGCATCCGGCTGCACCCCAGCCTGGCGCAGGCACCCCGCACCGCTCCCTCCCGCGTCCCCATCACATGCAGGCAGCACGTCCCGCGCCCAGCCGTGCAACAGGCATCGCACCTGCCTACTCCGAAGCATCCCCACACGCTCCTCCTTGCAAAACTGCAGCCCCGTGAAAATACTCTGCTTTTCAAGTGAAAATCCTGAAGAGCAGATTCCAGGTTGAATCCCCAGATGGGTTTCTCTGCATATTAAAAGCACAGCCGGTTCCCAGCGCCAGGGCGTGCGCAAGAGACAGAATTAACGCTGTTCCTATTTATAGGGCTTTGATTAGGAGCTCGTCACCTAGAAGTTTTTATTCCCTTTATCCATTTATAAGGCCATAACACAGTTTGACTAGCTCCAGATAGGCTGGTGTCCCACCGATTTTGCCAGAATTTAATGTGCCATTCAGACACAGTTAAGCCAGTAATAGGCAGCAGCCTGTGCGCTGCAGGGTTTTAACGGCCTCGGAAAACACTCTTTAGCTCCCGTCTCACCCCTTGCACGTGATGCTGCCGAGGCGAAGCAATGCCGGAGCAAGGAGGGACCCCGGCACGGTGCCGGTCGCTCCGCGGGGTCTCAGGGCAGCCTGGGGCTCATGGTAATAGCACCCACAACAGTAACGCCCGGCGGTCCTCACCATCCCAGCCGGTCCTGGGACTGATGCTCGTCCACCAGTGGGTACCCACGAGCTCCTCCACCGCTCCGGAGGCTGCTAATCCCCCTTAAGCATCCCAGCGCTCCCGTCAGCAAAACGCTTTCTGGCTCCAGACAAATCCTCCCAAAGAGTTTTGCTGAGCACGGACTTTCTGCCTGTCCAAAGCCTATAGACAAGTTAAAGCACCTGCCCTCGGGGATAATTCCACTAAAATTGGGCGAAGCGTGTGTTGGTGCCAACTTTATTTTCTGTTAAAACCTGGGAGCATCTGTAAAAGTCTTTTCGTCTGGAAGACGCCCAGCACTGTGGCTCGGCCGTGGCAGGGTGGGGGGGGGGGTTGGATGNNNGGGCTGGGGCGTGGGGGGGGGGGTTAGACAGGCTCAGCAGCCACTGGCTCAGCAGATCTGAGGCCTCCTGGTGAGCAGGGAACGGGATCTCGAGATGCTCTCTGAAAGGAACTGGCAGCAATAAAGCAGCCTGCCCTGCGGATGCAGCTTGGGATTGCTGGTCCCAATCTTTGCTGGAGAGCTTAGATCCTTGCTGGACACCACGTTGTCTTTGGAATCAGCAGGGCAGCCCCAAAACCTGCACTGCCCAGGGATCGTCCCCCAAACCATGCCATCCACCCTGGCTCATGCACCGCAACCACATCCCAGCTCGAGTCAAGAAACCCAACCAGATGCACCCCTCCATCCCCATCCATCGCCTTTTTTCCTCCAGAACCCAGCTGCTCCGAAGCCCACGGGAGCTTCCCCTGGGGGCAAATCCGCTCACCATCCTCCCTGGACTTCTGGATGAAGGCCTCCACACCGCTTTCGCCATAGCTGCCCTCAGAGGCCAATGTGGAGACGTAGTTCCACTTGAGGGCTTTGACGATGTCCACCATGGCTTGAGCCTGGTAGGTGTCAGACGGGACGACACGGGAGAAGAAGTCATAGCGGCTGTTGTCACTCAGGTCCGGCGCAGTGGAGGCATAGCTGATCTGGGGGATCTGGGATGGAGGCAGGAAAGACAAAGCATCAGGAGAAAGAGGTGATCTCCACCCTACTGCAATGCCCTCACCTTGCCCGTGCTCCCAAAGCCCTACACTGGAAGAGAGGGAAGCGGAAATCAAGGAAGACTATGGGTCAGGTGGGAGCACGTACCACCAGACAGACATGGGATGCTCCACAGCACCCAGGACCAGCAGCTCGTGGAGGAGAGACCAGAAAGTGGAAGGTGATCAGCTTCACTGGGTCTTGGTGGCAACCAAAAGGCTTTGATCTGGTAACTTCCATCCTCAACCAGGCACAAGAGACACAAAGCCACCCCAGCTCATGCCAAGACACTCCTCTGCACCCTCCTGATGTTGCCTTGGTGAAGGGGAGCAGCACCATCCAGGGAAAGCCGGTACCAACCCTTGGCCACACAGGCTGGTCTGGTCCCTGCAGATGTCAGGGCTCGGGGACCACCTGAAGCTCAGGGGCACCCAGCAGGGCCCAGAAGGGTTTCCCAAGCACCAGATGCGCCCAGAATGGAAGAGGCCAAAAGTAAAACTTGTGCCTGCCCCGACAGCACGGCTAAGGTCTCCCTTTGGCTCCCTGCCCCAGGAAGGGCAGATCCGACCCCACCTCACCAGGTCGTGTCCACCCAAGCCATAAATAAGCACTTTAAATTAACCAGAGCTGCTGCACCTCGCAGGGTACATTAGAATGATTTAGCACCAGAGGATCATGCGACGCTTAACACTTACACAGCACTTCACGTCTCCAAAACACACCACAGATGTTAATCTATCTTAAAGATGGAAAAGGCTTATTAAATTATCAAGCCCAGGTTCTCCCACCAGCATGAAGCTCCCTACCAAAGACATACCGAATACCTAGACAGCCCCATCCATCATCCCTCGTCCCACACCCAGGCAGGGACCACCCGCCTCTCCCCGGTGCAGCCCGGCACCTCCCTGGCACACCGCAAGGGCTGGCAGAGCCCAAAGCCGGGGCGAGGTTTGAAATTCAGCAGGGGTATAACCACGGGGGCTGGAGCTCAGCCAGCCACCACGGGGCAGCCCCGCTGTGCCCACCGGGCTGCAGAGATGGAAACAGCTCGACCCGGAGCCGGCACAGCCCGGGGAAGGGTCCGGCCACCGCGGCCATCCCACCTTCCTGCAGACGCTGCTCTACCGACAGGACAGAGCACCCAGAGGAGGAACAGCCCAGGGCATCGCCCCGTGCCTGGGGGGCAAACAGCGCAGAGCAGCAACCCCCAGCTCCTAGAGGCCTTTTCCCCTCTCCTGCTCCCTCTAATCCAGTTTAGGAACAACTCAGTAAACGCAGCTTGCAGGAGCGCAAACGCTGCCAGAGCCAAAGGGGACTGCCATGGATCCCAGTAATTCCCCATGCAGGTTGCCCAAATCAGCTCAGGCTGCCTTCGGCCTCACCCATCACCACTCCCCATTAAGCCATTAGCCAATTCCCAGCAGCTGAGACACCTGGGTGGGCTCGGAGGGGATGGGGAGAGGTTCAGGGTCTGTGGGAATCCTAGTTTGCATTATAAGATCAAGGCACCTTGCTGGGAGCCTGGCTGGGCGGTGGCATCCCGAGGGCAGGACGACTGACACCGGAGACACCCCACAGCCCCTCCTGGGTCCCCTGACCCACTCCATCCCCCCTGCTCCTGCTCCCAGGCTGCATCTCACAGTTTCTCCTTTGTTTCTCCATTATTTTCCCCTCTCCCACTCCCCCCCCCTCTCTCTCTATTAAATGCAACACCGGTGTTATAAACCCACGACTCCACCTGAATGCTAAAAGGCCCCTGGAAAGGAGCAGCCACCTTTCTACCTACCTGCAAAATGCAAGATGAAAAAAGGGAGAGATGGAGAAGGAGTGGGAGAGGGAGAGGAAGGAATCTTTATCAAGGCACAAATAGGATTACACTCTGTGACAATCTGCTTTGTGCTCCTTTCCGAGGGGCTGTGATCTGCTCGTTGGGTATCTGTGACCGGGAGCCGGTGCATGAGACTTGATTAAAATTCTGCTCAGCAGGCAAGGCGCTCGTCTGGCAATCATTCATCCTGGGGAGGGAACAGGGGGGCTGCTCCGCGCCTGCTCTCCTTGCCTCCTCCTCGCCTTGCCTGCAGCGGTGCTGGCCAAAGGACGGACGTGGGGGCTTGGGGGGGAGGCGATGCCCGCAGCGCGGCCACGCGACGAGGGCCGGTACACGTGGACACAGCGGTGCCCCCGCCAAAGGAGATTTGGGGGCAGGGTGCAACCCTGCCCTTCCAGAGCAGCCTTTCCCAATGCTGGTTTTCTCTGTGAAGGGGTTTAGTTTAAATAGAACCTTGCCTCCCCAGCAGGGCCCTGGTGATGGAGCCTTCCCAGCTATTCCCTGTGCCACCGCACATCCCATCCAAGCTCAGACAACGGGGCCACATCAGGATTTAACCCCCGGGCTGCCCAACCTGCCCAAACCCCTCCTGGAAAACGAAGCCTAGAAAATACCTGTTGAGCTACAGGCTACGAACTGGAAGCTGCGTTTTGATAAACAAACGGAAAGAGCTTTTCTCTTTCGCTCCTCTGCCTTGGATGGAAGCGAAAATAAAATACCGGTTCCCAAATGACCGTTTCAGAGACTGCTTCTGCCTTTTTCCCCCCTCTGCCTTTTTGATCTCCTGGTCTACAATAGCCCAACTCCCGGCACCAGCTATTTTCTCAGATAAAAGACAAAAGTCCTTTTAGGTCCATAAAAGCAAAATGCAGGCAGGGAATTTAAGGTTCTTAGAAAGAAGGAGGATGTGGCGGGAAGGGGGAGCTGGAAACTTATCTCAGCTATGTATTTGGGCTCCGGCGGGACCTTGCCTGGCTCGTTGCCAGCCTGGGATAAATATCGCGGTGCTGGTGGGGAAACCAGCAGGACCAGCTCTCCTGCACCTCAAGGCTCCCTTGTCCCATCAAAGGAGGGGATAAAACCTCCTTCCTCCCTTTTTGTGAATCAAAAACCAGAGTCAGCATCATCCAGAAGCACCCCCAACCTGGAGAAACGTCCCTCAGGTAAGAGAGTGGGCAGGGGCCAGGGTGGGGGTGTCATCCTGCTCCTGCCAACCCCTAGGTCAATGGACCAGTGTGATCAACCTCAAACACACCACAAACACACCTTGATTTCATACCTGTTTCATTACCACCAGCTTACAAGCTGGTGCAGCATTTTCTCCACCGGTGGTGGACAGAATTCCCTGCAGATTGAGTAGAATTAGGCAAAAGCAGCGATTTCGGAGTGGCCCCAGGCGAGGTTTGTGGGGCTGCAATGCCCCGACTTAAACCATTAATCTCAACACCAGCCTGAGCAGCCACAAGGAAAGGAGCCAAATAACAAATGGGCCATTGCACAGCCAGAGCTGCGCACGCTGGTCAGGAGCGTCCCCACGAGAAGGGGCTCCTGCACCACCCCCCCACACCAGAGACGGGGTCGGGAGCAGCTAATTCCCTACCCATAATTATTAATTTCATGCATATCTTATGCAAACCTCTGGTTCACCGACAAGATGGAATTGATTTAATTAGAGTTTCCATCATCGAGTCATTTGGACGGCAGCTTTTAATTAGGGAGAGCGTAAAGCACCGCAGGGGCTGGAGGAGCGAGGTGTTGAGTGGGGACGGTCAGAGCTCGTCGTCGGAGCAGGGCGAGCTGCAGCCCCCGTCCCACGGCCCTTTCCCAGGGCTGCAGGATCAGGCCCAGCACCAAGACAGGATCCAGCCCTTGGCATCTCCTTGGGGAGCAATAAAGATCCCGCACCCTGCAGACCCTGGGGGCTCACCAGGTCTCCGTGCCTCAGTTTCCCCAGCAGAAAATGGGAGGGAGCTACTCCTACTGCACAGAGCAGGCAAATCACTCGGGCATCACGCTGCACCGACATGCCGATAACAAATTCCTTCATTTCCCAGCTCCAGTGCCACCGGAAGGCACCGCTGCGGGGTGACACATGGCAGCCACGCTCATGGGGACACAGCTTGGGGCAGGGAGCAATGGACTCCCTGACCTGCCCGCTCCTTTGCCACGGCCTGTGAAACTGAGCGTGTAAATCAGGCAGCGCTGACACCGGGGCTGACACTGGCCGGGCACAGATTGCTCGGTCCCTCCAATAAATCTGGCTCCTGTCAGGACAGAAAGCGCCGGGAAGCACGGCAGCTGCGGGGGATCTCCCGGCCAGCCCTGGCACGGGCTCACGCTGAAAGGAGGCGGCTCATTCCGGGGTGCTGGAGGCAGGTGTAAAACCAGCGATGAAAAAGAAAACAACTTCTAACTGCCCATGGATCCAGCTCCCTGCACCGGGGGACAGCTCCACCAGAAAACCCCAGTGAAGCCAGAGGAGGGTTGCATCCCCTTTCCCAGTAAACCAGCTCCCAGCCCAGAGCAAAGCACGGGGTGCAGAGAGCCATGGATGCCACCCTTCGGCACGCTCCTTGCCCAACTTGCCATCCCCTCTGCCTTCGGTCTCCTGCTCCTCCTCACCAAGCTGCGCCATGCCCAGGGACGGAGGGTGAAGCCACCGTGGCTGGGGGCTGCAGGACCGGGGCAGCCCAGGCGAGCCAGGCAGTGACAATTTGTTTTAATAAACCCAGTGAAGAACAAGGAAGCGAAGCGGCAGGAGCCGGTGATTAATCAGAGCGTCCCCCGGCCAATTTCCACCTTCCCATCTTCATGAAGGTTGTTTACCCACTAAGTGGGGAAGCGCGGTGCCGAATGCAGCATCCCTCCAGTCCCACCTCCCCCAAAGCCTCGGGGCATCCCAATGGTGGGGAGAAGGCACAAGCCTGGGGGGCTGAGCACCGGGGGCCTGATCCAGCTCCGCATCTCCCCCACCACAGCACCCGGGCTCCAGGCAGCAAAACCTCACGCGCCTGCAGGTGCAGAGCACCCCCAGCTCCCGCCACGCACGCAACGGGCAGCATCCTCCATCAGGTGAATTATTCATGCTGCACAACACCCCTGTGCTAAAAAGAGCTGCTGCACTCACTGCCACAAAGAAAACAACCACCTCAAAGTGTCCGGCTCATGTCGAGTCCGGCCTCTCACCAGGGATGCTCCCCAGCCCAGCTGAGCACTCAAGCTCCATCATGTCCCAGCATGTTCTGGATGGGGTTGGGAAATGCACCCCAGACCCTGACACAGCTTTTTGGGGAATCACATTTACAGGGGATGGACCTGGTTCCTTTTACACCATCATTGCTGTGGTGGTTTGGGAGAAATGGGGTAGAGCTGGGGCTGAAAAGCCAGTGGAAAGGGATGGGAAGGAGCTGGAGCGTGCCAGAAAGCTCCAGTGACGCCAGAGAGATGCTATCGCAAGGAGCCGAGACCGGGGATTTGGGGGAAGGTTTTTCTGCAGGCAGAGCTGCGAGGAGTGATGAAACCGGCTTGGACAGAGGATGCCACATCTGCACGTTGTTCCACTGATGTACAGCTTTAATTAGGCAGTGGCATCTAATGAAGGACATGTTATTTATTTATGTAGTGTGGGAGCGACAAAACCCCTGGCAGGGAGGAGCAAGGCTCAACGCCGGTGGGGGAGGGCTGGGGGGATGTGGAGGAGGGGAGTGGGGATGGAGCAGGGAGGGGAGTGTGGGATGGGGACCGCGGAGAGGGACAGCATCATCCTGGGGCAGGAACGGTCACCTCTGCTGTGCACGTGGTGGGGAGTGAAGGGGGGGGGAGCTCTGAGGGATAAACTGGGGGGGATGCTGTGACCCCCTTCCAGCAAGGGCTCTGCCGCACCGCTGCAAGCCGACAGTGGGAGGCAG
>VWZZ01001181.1:18082-29434 GCA_013399095.1 Psophia crepitans
GCAGACAGTGGGATGCAGACCTGCTGCGACCCACCCGTCGCTGCTGGAGCAGGGCGAGGGCAGCTGCCAAACGCAGCTCATCAAAGGGAAGGGACGGCTCCTGCTTGCAATCCGATGGGGCACGGGTGTGAGCGCACACCCAGGCGCTGGGGCGGGCAGCGGGGAAGCTGTTTGCTCTGCACCGCGTTGGACTTTCTAATTGATTTTGTGCCTGTGCCACTTGCTGGACGTGCTACAGCCCTTACAGAGAACCACCTCAGGGATTTAAAAAACAAAGTACTTAGAGGGCACTTGAAATATCCCCACACTTCCCCCCCCCACCAGCTGCCCACAGGGAGACTGCACTGAGCCACAGCCAGGACAGGCATCCCCGGTGCTTCCCCAGCATCGGGAACGGGTCCCCCCTTTTGGCTCCCAGCCCTTCACACCAGCACCCCCTCACCGGGGGAACCCCGAGGGCTCCCGGCGCGGCGGGATGCGGGCAGCGATGCTGCAAGGCCAAGGCGGGATGCAGAGCTCCGGCTCCAGCCCAGGCACGAGCGTCATTCCCGAGGGAACAGGCAGAGGCAACCGCCTGCGCAGCGGCGCCTGGGAAGGCAAACGCTTTGCTGAACCTCAGAGCGAAGTCACCCGCGCTTAAAGGTCAGTGGCGGCGTGAAATGGAAGTTGCCTTATTTTCATTTTAAGCATGTCCCTGCCATAAACCTACTGTTTGAATAACAAAGAGTGGCAGCAGCTCTCAGGTCATGGCAAGGGGGGGTGAAAGAGCCACCCCCCTGTGGGAACGATGTCCCTGTGCCAGGGACCGCCGGGGAGTGCACCCACTCTGCACACCCCCGCACACAGGGACTGGTGGCTCTCTAGGAAGGGTTGCGCTCATCCTGCATCCTCGGCTCCCAGGGGTCTCCAGGTCTCCATCCTCTACCCACCCAGCCACAGATTTGCCCCTCCTCATTGTCACCTTGGCCAGAGATCAGCCCTGGATTTTAAAGTTGCACCTCACCGAGCCAGCTGCAGCACCCATGCAAGGCTGGGGTGCGGGTGCATCTGGGCTGGGTGACATCCTTCCTGTACGGGTCAAGGCTGCTTTGCTCAAGGATCAAAATTGGAGGAGAAGGGGAAGAAAAAGTAATAATAATAAGCTAGAAAGGACGTAGGTACCCCCACTCCTCTGACTGTCACTCTCATGCCTGCCTCCCTCCTCCTCGCCAAAGCAAGCATTCAATCTTTTTTGTCTCGGCAAATAGCTTTTAAGTTCCTCCCGCTCCCTCTAATTTATATTATTTTAATTATTGAATAGCCCTCTCACTCATCGCCTGGAACATTAACACGTTTTTAAAAAAGGGACCCAGAAAAATCAAACTCCATCAGCAATCTGTTTTCTCCATCTTCACTAACAGCTTCCAGCCCTCCCAGGAGGGCACCCGGCGCTCTCAGCACGCCGGGCCGGCAGAGGAAGAGGTTGGGAGTGGGGGGGGAGGGAAGGGAAAATGGAAAACTGCATCAGCCCTGCAGAACTGAGGGGTTTCGGGGTGCTGGGAGGGGAGACGGAGCGGGGACCCTGCTCCAGGGGAAACACAGGGCTCCCACGCCACGGGGTGTGCGGTGTGTTTACATTTCTCCCTGCCGTTTGCTGCGGAGGGGGCTCTTGTTCAAACACTCTCGCTAGCCCAGGGACATTGATGTGGATAAATAAATGCACAGCGAGGGGGAAAGTAATTATAAACTCCTCGGCTTTCCTGCGGCTGGCACAGGCAGCGGGAGGGAGAACCAGCCCTCGTTCCGCTGCAGCCCTGAGCGCCCTGTTCCCCCCACACAGCCGGGGCCAGCAGCACAGGACGAGTGTCCCCAGCTCGGCTGACGTCCCCTGGGCTGGAGCACAGAGCGGTCACAGCCGTCCTCGCACCCCGCCGGCGATAGCTGTCTCCATCCCAGAGGTGGACGCAGCAACCCTCCGGCTCCCCGGCCATTCAGCTCAGGTGTGACCTCACGTGTTGGGGGTATAACCCACCCCCTCCTTATCGAGCCATTCCCCACGAGGGGTGTCAGGGTGGGGTATATTGAAATGCCCCCGACTATCAGCTGCTTGCAGGCAGGCACGTCGAGAGCATCAGTTATAGGTGACCGCCACAGGCGGGGGGTGCCCAGGGTGTCTTACGTGATGGCCAAGTGTATCTTAACCCAGGGTGCTGAGCAGGACAGCCAGGGACCCCCAGGCTCAGCCCCCCCCAGGTGACACCACTCCTGCTAAGCCCCCTCAAGTACCAGCCGGGCAGGGGGGTGAGGGCTGCACCCCAGAAACCCTTGGGGAGCTCCCAAGGAGGCTGCACCCTCTCCAGCCTCAGAGGTTTTCACATCCACCACAACCAAGCCCTGAGCAACCCAGACTGACCCCAGAGACGGCCTGGGGGGCCCCAACAGCCCCTTCCAGCCCGAGTTATCCCACCCCACACCCGTCCTCCACACACCTCCCCATCCATCCCCTGCGAGGCGACCTCCCTCCCGCAGCCCCGCTGACGCCAGGAGTATCAGCATCCCCCCCTCGGCACGAAGCCGGGGGAGAAGAGGTAAAAATCCTCCTGCTAAAAGTGTCGTCACCAGCGGGGAATAGAGGAAGGGATCCCCGGGGACCTGGGGGAGGTAAGAGAAGGGTTTTAAAGACACCGGCTCCTGCCTACCCCCTGCCGTGGAGGAAGAGGCACATGTGGAGAAACACCGCGAAAACGCCCGCGGTGATTTTGCAGGGTGGTTATTTTTACCTGCACCAAGCCTTACCTTGAAGAGCCGCAGGATGTTGGCCACCATGATGGAGACGGAGCTGCCCGAGGCACCGATGACACCGACCACCCGCTCCGGCTTGGTGATGATGGGGGGGCCGCCGTTGACGCAGCGCACCTCGGTGCTGTCCTTCTCGATCAGGGCTTGCACAAAGGTCAGCGACTGCTCCAGGGCGTGCGTGTCCCGTGAGCACGTGTCCAAGATGCGGGCGCCCAGGGTGATGTTGGGGAGCAGGTCGGGGTCGTTGTTGATGCGGTCCAGGGCAAAGAGCATGGCCTCCAGGCGATGGATGCCCTTCTCCTTCTTCAGCTCCCCGCAGGCTTTGCCCTCCGTGCCCCGGCCGTGCACAGGGAAGAGCCCCCCGAGCGTGATGTCCCCGTCGATGCGGATGGAGTTCATGTGCGGGTAGCCCTGGCCCTTGGGCTTGGCGGCACCCCCGGGCGCCCACCCCCAGCTCCAGGCACTCAGGAGGAGGCAGAAGGAGAGACGCTCCATGCAAAAATAACCCCCGCTCATCGCCAAAGCCGTGCTGGAGCAGAGCTCGCGGCCCAAAACCCGGCGGCAGTCAGGGAGCGAGGCTGGCACGGGCGGGTGGCATGGCTCCCGGCACCGTCAGCAGCTCCTCTCGGCGATGCCGGCACCCAGGGAGCAGTGGGTGGCCAGGCTGCAGGGGAGCACCAGGGTCTGCATGGCTACGCTGGGCAGAAGAGGCGGCAGCAGAGATGCGAACCCAAGCAAAGCTTCAGGTCCTTCGTCTGGAGTCCTTGGGAGAGGGGGAACATGAAAGAGAGAGAAAATTAAGGAGCATGAAGAGGACAGCGGCTATTCTGAGCTTTCATCAGGGAGCCCAGCAGAAATTAGTGCTGGAAAAAAAGAGATTTGGGATTCACTTGATTTTTGATTCATGCCAGGAGCTTTGGCTCAGCCCAAACCACAGCCAGGCGAAGGGGCTGGTGCAGGGGTCCCAGGCTCGCTCTGCCCCAAGGAGCAGGACCAGGCCAGTGGCAGCTTGGGGCTGGAGGGAGGCCCAAGGACCCGTCCCATCCCATCCCCTCTCCAGGGAGCTGCCCCAAGACAGTGCTCAGAGGAGGGCAAACCCCACATGCACCCACAGCCCTGGTGCCCACCCACCCCAGAGCACCCCTCCTGCCCCAGGGCACAGGCAGGCACAGGAACCAGGCAGCCACCTTAAAGTTCAGTTCAGACCCTGAGCTGATTTGGGGAGAAACCTGCTCTTTAAACAGCCCCTCTATGGAGTGGCCAGTCCCCAGACACAAGCTCCTGCTCCGAGCAAAGCAGGCTGAGGCTGAAGGTCTTCCCAAGCCTCCTCCCAGGCCGGCCAGGCAGCGGGGGGCAGAGCCACGAGCCATCCCCCATCCCCTGCACCATCGAGCTCGAGCAAGGAGGTGCCGAAGGACCTGGGGGCTGTTTCCCAACAGGTTTTTTTCAATCATGCTGCAAACCGAGTGGCTCCGAGCTGATCCGTGTCAGCGAGACATGACACGGCCAAAACCCCCAGTTACGGATCGGAATCGCTGCCCTAAGCGTTGCTGCTCCTGCTGCTCTTCCTCTGGGCCACTCATTTCTGAACCAGCAGCCGCTTCCTTGCAAGCAGCCGTTATCAACAGCTTCCAGCAGCAAACACCGACAGCGCCGAGGGCTCGCCTGAGCTGCGGCGGAGTTCGGCTCTCTGGCTGCCCCAGGCAAGCGCAGCCCAAGGGTCCGCTTAAATTATAAGTGGCGAGGACGGACGGTCAGCTGTGTGCTGCGAGCACCGGGCTGCAAAGCCATCCAACCACGGGGGAGGACGGAGGGAACGAACGGCCCCTTGGGAAGCTGGGGGCAAAACCGGTGGTGAAGGCAGTGGAAGGGGTGCCCGAGCGATGCCCGCAGGCTGTACCCATGGATGCATGCTGCACCCTGACCTGGATCCCAACACCTCCCTGAGGGCCACGGGGCTGCCCTGCCCCGCTGCCCCAGCTCAGCGGTTCCCGCGCTGCATCTCGCAGCCACCAGCTCCCCCAGAGCCAGCGCTGGAGCTGGCAGAGAGGGCTGTGCCCGGCCCCTCCATCCCAGCCCTGCACCCTCGCAGGAGCCTCCTGCTGACACCGGGGGGACCCTCGGGATCTGACGTCTCGCCATCGTCCTGCACCTCCCTGCACCTTCACTTCACCTTTTTTACTTTCACCACAGAGCCCCTCAAGTGGGCACAGGGTGCTGCCAGGGTCTTGGCTCAGAGATCACTGCAGGACAGCCCTTTGGCCCCCACCCCACACCGCAGAGCTGCCCCTGCCCAAACAGCATGGCCCCCTGCCTCAGTTTCCCCTCCGGGGGAAGGCTCTTCCCTGCAGCCTGTCCCTGCTGTCTCCAAGCAGCCGCTGATGGATGCTGCAAGGGCAGCACATGATTAATGCAAGGCGCAAAAAAGCAGAGGAGAGCCGAGCAGGCAAATGCATTCCCCAAGCAGGACAGGCTGCAACAGCGAGACCGAAGAAACAGCTTAAATTAATCTCAGCTCAAGTGCAGAACCCAGCGTCCGAGCCCGTGTCTGCCGGGCCAGATCCTCAGCCGGGTGCTGCCCAGCAGAGCCGGCCGTGCCGAGCCCCTTTACACCACAGAGGAGGTTCCCAGCTCCGCAGCCGCCCCAGCCCAGCCAGGAGGGCCCTTGCCTCAACTCACCTCCATAAATTATGCACACCCCTGCCCATCGGAGTCACTTGAAGGCCCATCTCCAAAGCGTTTCTGACAGCCAGGGCTTTTAAGCAGCCAGAATTACTCAGTGCCGAGCTCTTTGCTTCAAAAGGCAGGAGCCTGGGAGCGCTGCGGCACCACACCTGCCCCCCCCACTGCCGGGAGAGCCCCCGCTCGGGTGGGGATCAACGCTCCACGTGGTCCCGTCTCCTTTGCAAGGGCCATCCCATCGACAGCCAGAGCAGAGCGGGGGGAAGCAGCTCCTGCTACAGCCTGGAAGCGGGTCGGGCTCTGTCCGGGGCGAGGAGGCAGGCGATGGGGAGCCCCAGGGATGCTCAAACACTGCCGCTCCCTCATGCAGCCCCACGCCAGCTGAAATCAGGTCATTTCTTGCATCCTGCCCCAGAAGCCACAACATTTCTGCCCAATAGAGAAGGTGAGATGGGTCACCACGTGGACCCACTCCCAGGAAAATCCTCCGAGCCCCGTGGAGCTGGCAGTGCCCCCAGAGCCCACAGCTTCTCCCTTTCTTCTTTTAAGCTTTTTCCTCTCTGTTCTCTCCCCTTTGTGCCTCCTTTGATCATATAATCTGAACGAACTGAAGGTAAAAATATCACGGCAGGCAAGAAGAAAGCACAAATAATGGGGAGGGGAGGGGGGAGCTGGTTTGAATCCCTCGCTGAATCATTAGGGGAGATGCAGCTCTGAATTACGCGATGAGCCTGTGCTGCAGATGGCCTGAGCACTCATGGGGAAGGGACAGGAGACGAGCACCCCCTTCCCCTGTCACCCTCCACCTGCCTCAAGCATCCCCACGGCCGCACACGAGCCGCAGCTCCCTGTACAACTCAAATGTTGGTCCCGCCCCGGGCCAGGGAGGCACCCAGCTCCGGTGTCCTGCCCGGAGGGGTGGGCAGCACCCGGAGCTGGGTGAGCAGGCAGGAACCCCGGCCTTAAAGCTGGGTCATGAAGAGGAGAAACCCATGCTTCCTGCAAGGTGTGGGACCAGCCACTGCACCCCAGGGAGCCCAGCTGCTGCACCTCCCCAAAACAGCCTTTTTCCCTGTGAGGCCAGTCCCGCACATCTGGAGGGAGACGCACATCTGGAGGGAGACACCTGCCCACAGCAGGTGCTGGCAGAGCAGGGAACAGCCCTACCGAGGTGCTACAGGCAGCGAGGGGATGGAGCTGCCCTCCTGCTCTGTCTGCGCAGCTCCGCAGGGGCAGCACCACCCCGGGGAAGAAATATTTGCAGCTTTGCAACAAATCAGGGGCAGGTGTGAGATAATAAATGGGATGGGATAAATACCCAGCACGGCACTTATCACAGCACCAAAGGAAGGAGCAAAGTTGCTTCCTCCCACTTCCCCCAAGCGCATTGTCGGTGAGGAACAAGCCTTTCCATCGCCCTCGTCCTGGCCATGCCACAGCCAGATCTGCGATTCAGAAAAGGGTGCAAGGACTAATCAAACCGAGCAGAGCTCCACACCCCAGGCACAAGGCATTGCCTGGTCTGGGCCAGCCTGATCTCACCAGGGTCGGGAACCGCAGAAGCAGCTGCCGGGGCTGCTGCTGCCCCGGGACAGGGACAGCCAAAAGCGCACGGGCAGCGCTCGGCTCCCGGGCTGTGCCCCATCCTGCGGGTCCCCAGCAGCCCAGGACATGGGACTGGGCCTGCACGGTGGCATCCTGCTCCCCTCTAGTGGTGGCCGTGCCACCGAGCCACCGACCAGCACTGGCACGGCCATCCACCAAGGACCCTGGATGGGGCAGGGTGAGGGCTCGGCCGGGCAGGAGAAATCAAACGTGGATTAAAGATTCCCCTGCGCTGTGCAGAGCTCCTGCTGCAAAACCATCTCCAGTGCCTGGAGGATGAACTGCATCCTGGAGGCAGGGACTGGCCAGCCCGGGCTTCACCTCTGCAGCTCCTTCCACGCATCTCTGCAAGCACCGCACTGGCCAGGATGACACCAGCACCCACGAGGTGGCAGGGAGACACAATATGGGTTCACCATGTCCCACAGAGCCCAGAGGTGCTCACAGGAGCTGGGATGCATCCCCAGCTGCACTGCCACCAGACACACGGCCCCAGAGCTGGGCAGCCCGTGCTGCTGCGGGGATCTGCACCCCAGGACTTTGGAGACAAGGCAAGTGCTCACAGTCTCTCCCCGGGGCTGGTGCATCTCCAGGAGAGGCAGCCGGAGCTCCCCCTCCACGCATCACCTGGGTTCTGTCTGCAAAATTTCCTTTCCCCTGCCTGGCACTGCCACAGCCGTAAGAACGAACAGCCCAGAGGGACCCCCAAATCGCAGGGCTGATCCCAAGAGCCCTGAGCCCAGAGGAGACCTGGCCCATCACGGCTGCACAGTGCAGGAGGACTCTTTGCTGGAGTCCCCCAGACCTGCCCCTCAACGCAGGGATTTTGCAGCAATGAAAAAGCCCCTTCGGGGGGGAAATAAATAAATAAGGAAGGAAACAGCCCATTTCTCTCCCTCACTCCGCTCCCTGCAGGACTCCCAGTCAAAACCAAGTCATTTTACTGCCATTAGCTCTGTGGAACCCATGCCGCTGCAGGCAGGCAAGTTCACGTCTCATGTGCCATCAACCCAAACACCAGCTAAGCGCTAATCACCACGGTTTTATCACCGCCGGCAGCGGGCAAAGCCACGAGGCGAGTTATTCAGATCCCAGTCAGGGCTTATCGCAGTGTGGCTCAGCATCCCACCTCTCTCGAGCACATCTCACTCCCATGGACCACAGAGCCCTGCCTGCAGTGAAACCGGGCCCTTTGGCTGTGCTGGACCTGTTGGCTCCCAGTTCAGAGCCAGGCACTCACTGGTTTTGCATTGAGCCCACCCAGTTGCATCGGGACTTGCTAACCCAGACACAGGTTGAGCTGGTGATGTGGTCCAGGAGATGCAGGAATAAGCGGCCAAGAGGATGCACCCAGCACCCAGCTGCATGACCCCATCCTCAGCTGCCAAGGAGCCAACCATCCACTAGCAAGGAGACCTTCCCAGCCCCGGCAGGGCTGCACCAGCTTCTGCCACAAGCTCGCCAGCATCTTTTTGAAAATCAAGGCCGTTTCTTTCCCCACCTGCTATTCCTTCGGCAAGCGGGGCCAGCCGGTACGCAGCACAATATCCCAATTAGCACACGCTCACTCTTCCCTGCTCACAGGCGATTACAGGGTACTTCGCTTTGGCTCCTGTTTTTTTTAATTGCAAAAGCACCACGAAGCACAGCAGAATGTAGACACAGAAGAAGGGGACGCCAGGTTAAGTTCTCTCTCGACAGGCAAAACCTTAAGTATTCAGGTCAAGTACCCCAGCGTTCGCTCGGAGGAAAAGCAAGGCCACAGCTCGGCAGGCAGCAGCAAGCAGAGACCCCAGGTTTTACCACCAAACGCACCCGACATGCTCCAAGACACAGCCCCCCCCCAGCAATCCCCCCATCAATGCACGAACCCGTATCGCAGTGCTTGCATAAGCCCGAGCCCATCGCCAGGGTGCCAACTCGACCTCTCTGCAACTGCGTCCTTCCAGCGCCCAGCTCAGAGCCCCACAGCGGGAAAAGCTCCACCAGCCTCCTCGCTGCCCCGGAGCATCCCCCACGGGATGCTGAAGTCCAAAAGAAAAGGCTCCCACTGGTCCAGGGAATATTTCCCAAGCAAGCTCTCTCCTTCCCCCTCTCTCCCCGCTGCCAAGCGGACCAGGGCTAATCCCTCACTTTGAAGGATTGGATGGCGCAGCGAAGGGAAGGCGAGCAGGATCCGGCCGCGGAGCGAGCGGAGATTGCAGCGGCTCACCTTGCGGGAGGCGGCGCAGGGTCTGTCGGCAGCCAACACGCACAGAGCTCCAGCCAGGAAAGGCCGGAGGGAGGGAAGGAGCAGGCACTCATCCCCACTCCTGCCACGTGCAGCAAAATCCCACAATTAATTTTTGATCACCCTCTGCAAACTGGGACAGCGCTGGCTTGGAGTGAGAGCACAGCCTGACTGCCCGTCCCCAGCGGCGCCTGCAGCACCGCCCGGTGTTTCTGCTCCCCATCACACCTCCAACCCGAGCCCCTGGTCTGGCAGCACGAGCCCCTGTCCACAGCCTGCCTGGGAAAGCCCTGGCAGGGGCACAAACCCCAGTCCTGAGCCAGGCTCCATGCAGGGCCATCCCCAGCGCAGGGGCATGGGGGGACTGGACCTCCCCACAGAGGAGACCCCTCCTTTAGAAGTGAAGAGGAAGAGATGGTGCCCGCAGTGGGCGCGAAGCTGGGGAGGGCGGTGGGAGCGGGTTCGCGTATGTTATAATTAGGAGCTGCCACCGCTTCAAGCCATTGCCTTTCTGGGAAGAGCTGGAAGGGGGTGGCTGAGCTGACAAATCCATCCTCCTCCTGCCTGATGCCAAAGTTGAAGCACGTGACACCCTTTTTTGGGGAGCCAGCAGCCTCCTCCGCAGGGCGACGCTGGCACCCAGGATGCAGGGCTGGACCACAGCTGCACCCAAGCTTCAGTTCCAGCTGTAAAATCCCCTTGAAGCTCCCTCTCTGCTGCCCCAGCACCCTGGGGTGCAGCTCAGCACCACCAACCCAGCACCTCCTGCCCTCCCCAAAACAGGTTTGCCTGTGCCCCCCCAGCCTGGGGCAGCTGGAACCTGCTGCTGCCCACGGAGAGCCAGCACCTCCACAAAGGTGGACCCCGTTTGCTGCGGCCCCTGGCACTGCATCCCCCCGGCTCGGTCGGTCACGCTGGCTGAAAGCAGCCGGGATTTCTGCACATCCCACCGGACCGCGGCTCTCAGCACCGAGGCAGCAGGTTACAGGGAGCACGGTCTCACCCAGAGCATCCCCCCAGCCGGAGCCGTGCGCAGAGCATCCCCCCGCATCCCCTGCCTGCTGCACCGGTGCGGATAAATCTCTGCTTACAGGGAGCGAGGAGAGGGAAGGAAATGAGCTTTTTTTCTCTTTTGGCACTTCTCTTGGCATTGCCCCGAGCTCCTCGGTGCATTCAACAGATCCGCTCAGTTCTCTCCCTCCCTGGGCCCTGCCTCGGGCGAGCGGCCAGCACCGGTGAGCTCCTGCGGTCACTCCAGTCCCGCTTCGTGCCTTCTCCCCGTCAAGCCCCGAGCCACAGGTCACCCGGCGGTGGCAATGGCAGTGACTCACTCCGCAGCCTCTCCGTCGCAGCCACCGCTGAAGGCAGCGGGCATCCCCCCCAAACCTGAAGCAGCCTACGATAAAATAACCCGGCTAGCAGAGCACAACGAACTCATCACACCGGGAGGAGGAGGAAGGCGGCGGGGATGTGCCTCGACAGGCGGTGGGAGAGTTCTCCGTTTTTTTCCCACGGCTGCCAACTTCCCCAGTGGCTCCCGAGGCCACGCAGATCCGCTCTCCCAAAAAGCGCCGAGCAGCAGGAGAGCGCTCCGGAGAGGAAAACAAACCCGGGAGCGTGTGTCTGTGTCTGCACAGAGCGGGGCTCCCTGCCCCGAACCGGGGATGCCTCCACGGCTGCGGGAAACGGTCTTACCGCCTGAAGCCCCTCCAGCTCGAAGGGGCCGCCCTTCCTTCCCGCAGGGACTGGCTCCCTCTCCCCCTGCCCTGCCCTGCGGCGGGCTCTGCGGGCCCCCCCCGCTGCGGCGAGGGGATGGGCAGCCACCAGCCTGCGGCCACAGCCACCAGCCCCCGTCCGGTGCCTCCTGCCCCACCCCCCTTTCCCGGCCCCTTCCAGCCGGTCGAGCCCCCCAGCTGCCCTCGCTGGGGCCATGGGATCTCTGGGGACAGAGGTGGCAGGCGTGGGGGACTGTCCCCCCGTGCCCCCCGCGGTGGGATTCAGCGGGGCGCGGGCGGCGCTGCGGGGAGCCCTCGGCAGCCCCACAGCTACGAACGATG
>VWZZ01001181.1:29835-41225 GCA_013399095.1 Psophia crepitans
AGGAGGGGAAGGAGGAGGAAGAGGAGGAGGAGGAGGGCCGGGGAAGTTTTGCATGAAGAGGCGCTGGGAAGCCCGCCGCCGGCTTTGCCAGCCTTTTAAAGCACTAGCGCACCGTGGCGGGCAGCCGGCGGGAGGAGGAACGGACCTGGCACCTCTCATGCCCTGCTGCCCCCCAGCACCTCTCCCCTCCCGGTCCTTAGCGTGGAGACATGTTTTGCTCGTACTTGTCCTTTTCTCCCTGCCCATCACCTCGAGCCACCATCACGGCCGCAAACGCAGCAGCAGGCAGCCAGGCCTCCGGATCCCACGGTGCTAAAGAGCTTCCCACAGGTCACATCCTCTAATTCCAGCATTTGCAGAAGCAAAGGCCCACGACAGCTCCCACGGGTGCAAATGCAGATGTCCCAGCCCTTGTCGAGCCCTGCAAGGAGCACGGGCATGGCATGGGCACAAGGGTCCCCTGCGCCAGGCTGCTGAGAAGCTCCGGCTCCCGCTGCAGTCACTAACAGCCGTCCCCAAATTTCCCCTCCCCATGGCGGGAGCAGCTCCACAGGGCAGCAGCAAGGAAGGAGGCTCTCCGCAGAGCCACGTTGCCCCAAAACCTTTGCCCTTCTCTTCAGCCTCCTCTAAAATGATGTCAGCACCCCATTCCACGCACACGGCTCCCGCATCACCTCCTTTCGTTATCAAACCACCCCCCCAGGCCCTGGCAGCTCCAAGGAGCCCATCGTGGTGTGTCGATTCATTAATCCAGAGAAAACACAGCCCCCTAGTAATGGCCATTGACACATTAACTGCTCCGATCCATCACGGTAATGACTCCGAGATAATCGGTCACCGGAGCAATTGGGGAGTACACTGGGCTGCACCCAGCCCATGCAGGGACCTGGGGGGGAACCTGTCTGTGGGGAGGAATCTCTGCAGCTCCACCAGCCCCTCCGAGCACCAAAAAGCAAAGCCCAGCCCTTCCAACACGCATTTCCAGCCTCATCTTCCCTAAGGGTTGATTTGTGTTGCTTGCTTGGAATAGCAAAGCACCGGCCCTGGTGCGGGGTCAGCCAGGGCCCCCGTAGGAAGGGTGTCACTGCGAAGGTCTTGGCACTGGTGAGCACAGCCCTGTCACCCAGATCCTGCTCAGGAGGCTGGAGACTGGCTGGTTTTCCAGAAGCCCTCAGGACTGCCCCGCTCCCAGCACAATGCCCTGGCCAGGCCTTTGAAGGAGCTAAGTGCTCTCCAGCGGGAGACGCGCTCGCCTGAAAAGCTGGCCAGCCGCCCTCCGGCCATTAAAGTAAGTGCCAATATTCCCATGGATTCAGATGCTCACGGGATCATGCCCAGAGCACTGTCTCCTGCGGAGAGACCAGGCTGTTGCAGTGATTTCATTTACAGTGAGAGCTGGAGTGGTTCTCCTTATTCTGCTCTGATGCAGAGAAGGGCAGCCCGGAGAGGGGGGCAGCCCCATCCAGCCCCCCCCCACGTACACACACGGTGTGCAACCCTCATCCATGGCAACACCGATGCCACCTCCCCAGGTATCGAAGCAGCAGGATCTCTGCGCTGTGGCTGATGGGAACACAAGGATGGAGGATGGTGACAGCCCAGCTCTTTTAGCTGTCCCACCAGGAGCAACCTCCTGTCCCTGAGTAGGGCTCCAGGGCAGTGGCTTTCATCCAGCACCTGCCTGTCCTGGGCGTCCATCAGTTACGTCCCAAAGGCTCTCAGGAGGGTGATGACTCTCCTGGGTCCTTCTGCACAGGGAACAGAGCGGCCATGGGGCAGGCTCCAAACAGCAACGAACCACATTGTCCCCACCACGGGCAGCGGCTGAAACACTGCAACAGGGTCGGGACCCTCCCTGGGACCCAACAAAGGACCCATATCTGGGATCACTCGGTGACCCAAAGGGTTATTGGGGCCAGCACAATGCAGGGCAGAGAGTCATGGGCAGGATGGTCTGCCCACATTGGTGTCCAGGGCCACGGAGCCCCCGGGAGGAGAGGAGCTCCCTGCCTGCCCCAAGCCCAAAAGAGCCTCAGGGCACACCAGAGGCACCAGCCAGTGCCCCAAGCTCGTGGGTGACACACGAGCCAGGGCTGATGCGCCCCAGCCACCGCGGGATAAGCCGGCCACAAATCCCTTCGCCAAAAGCAGCTCTCCGAGGCACGCTGAGGTCAAGATCTCTGCTTCAGGTCAGGTGAAGCCTTTGGCTGCCCGGGGGATTTGTAAGACACGTGCTCTGCCTTCAAGGACAAACAAGGACACCTCGCTCACACATCCAGGGTCTCACAGCACCAGGGCAGGACTGACCCCCAGGCATGAGGACTCCAGGCCAGCCTGCTCTGCTTTGCCCAGGTCCTGAGGAATCCATGGGCTAAATTATGCAGAAATTTGGATTGAAGCATCACCTGAGTTACTCCAACCACCTGCTCCCCCAGCTCTGGTGGAAAATAATCATCATCCAACCCCCCCTCCCCAGCCTTAGGGAGAAGGAAAGAGAGTCCTGGGTTTTGGGGGATGCTCTTGCTGCCACGGCTGCAGCTCACAGCATCTCACCTCTTTTCTCCAAGGCTCATGGACCACACATGTCCCTTTCTCACACACCTCTCCCCACCATCAGCCAACAGCCAAAATATCATCAGTGTTCACGTCACCATCAAGAAAGTCAAAACACAATTAACATTTGGAAACCCAGGTCTGGCCGACACTGCAGAGCTTCACCCAGCACAGCAGGAAAGGCCACCCCATGGTGGCTGAGGGAGACACGTAGGAGGGCACCGGGATGGACGGGAGATGCCCCAGCGGTCCTGGGGAAGCAGCCCGTGCACGGAGCTACCACGAGAGCGGTTCAGCAAATCACACAAAGGTCACTGCTGCTGCGGCCAGGGCTCCTCCTCGGCACAGGGGTCACAGGATGATCAAATACTCCAGGAGAGTTCGATACCGTCAGCAAATGGATGCAGTGCCGTCCTCCACAGGATCAATACGGCTTCATCAGGCGCAAAACAAGAGGAACTGAACAAGACGCTGCCTCTCCCGTCCCAGAGGCAGGGTTGGAAGGGTACGCCCCGAGCCAGTTCCCAGCTCCACATCTGCGTCCAGCCAAGGATTACAGGGTGCTCCAGCATCTCCAGGGCCACCAGCAGCCTTCCCCTGAACCTCCAGGACCTGCAGACCCCGGGCAGGAGGCTCTGGTATGCCCCGAGCCCGCTCAGCCCACGACTGTCTCCCAGACAGGCGCAGCTCTGGCCACGTAGCATCGAGCCTCCACGGCCCTGGCCCCCAGCCAGCCAGGAAGGTCACTGTGTCCACTGCTAAAGCCACCAAGCACCACCAGGGAGACGTGCTGCTTGCAATTTTTAATTTTTTTTTTTAAATATAGGAAAACATGAAACCGCATCTTATGGACTGGACTTTCTGGCTCAGCTCTGCAGAAGGGCTTTGAATAATTTATGGCCAAGCCACCACTTCATCCTCCTCCGTCTTCACGGGTCACTCACGTCAAAGAGAGACAGTTTCAGGAATCATGCACGGTCCTTTTTATCTGTGGGATGCGCTGCCAGCGCCTGCAGTTGCCTTGGGTGTGGATTTAATTCCCTCCTGGATAGGAGGGTGGGGAAAATAAATCTCTAATTCAAAGTGAAATATTAATAGAACTGTAATTAGCTGTAATATCTACACAATTAAAAAGCAGCAGTCCCAGCAAGAGCTATTTTCATGTGTATTTAAAGAAAAATAAGTTTGCAGGGTAAGAGGGGGGGGAAGCTGAGGATGTTTTTCTGGTGTCCCACTTGTCTGTGGGGGAAGCGTGGCTGGGAGGAGCAGCAGGGGAGGGGCACAGGATCCAGCAGGTCAAGGGCTCCTGGCCAGCATCAGCGATGCAGGAGGAAGCAAAAGGCCAGTTTGGGAGAAAAAAAAGAGAAGGAAAGGGATTTAAGAGGGAAAAAGAAAGAACACATCAACACTTTTGTCCTGCTCCATGGGTGCGTTTTTGTTGTTGCTGTGTGGTTTTTTGAGGGGGACGGTGGGGGGTGTCAGTAGAGGAAAAGTTTTCACTGACAAAGAGCCTCAGTGAGAGGATGGGGAATGGGAAAAGCCTCTGCTGGAACTTTGTGGTGTGTTTTGAGGCAGGGTGTCGAGCGGGGTGACCCAGGCTCAGCCTCCCACAGCCCTTTTGCCAGCAGAAGTAGCACGAGCTGCTTGCAAAAAGCCATCGAGTCGTCCTGCGCGGGGCAAGTGGATCTGGAGAAGGGACTTCCTAAGGGAATAAACAAAATTGCAAAGCAAAACAATAAAATAATTTGACTTGCCCCCCAAAAAGCACCTAAATAACGGGCCCAAGGAACAAAAAAATTAAACCCAACAGCCTTGGATTTCTTTCCAGAAGAACGGGACTCCTACACACAACCACCACAGGAATACGGGCAATAGATACGGATATTTCGGAGAGCAGAAGTGGCCCTGGCTGCGCTCTTATTGGATCAACACTCACACATCCAGCCCATGTTTCTCTTGAGGAGTGAGGATAATGGGATGCCGAATGTCAGACCAGTTTAAATATATATAAAACTCATTATACGCTTCATGACTAACCAGATTCCAATGGAAAGAGTTGCATTTTAAAGGAAGGGGAGGGGGGGGGCGCCTATCCGGGCTTGCGGGGAGGAATTAGCAATGAAAGAGGGATGATTTGGCTGCAGACTGTGAGCGACAACTCCTCCTCCTCACCAGGAAGGCTGCTGTGACTGTACCAGCTCTCTGACAGCCCCCCCAGCTGCCCCTTGCCCACGCTGGGGGCTGCTGAGCCCCCCCCAGTGGCTTTTCTAGAGCCCAGAGTCCTGTCTGCACCCCGCTGGCTGGTGTGGGACCTCCAGAAAACCCTGTTTGAGGCCAAGCAGCCAGACCCCTCTTTGCTGGAGACCATCAAGGGGGGATTTTCCCTGGACTTGTGGGTCCCACCCCCAAAAAAAACAACCAACCCAACACACAAGAAAACCCACATTCCAGCACTGGAGGGGACGGAGCAAGCACTGAGGATCCAGCCCTCTCCTGCACAAGTGGCCGAGGGCACCACTGCTCGGTGGCAATACCCATCCCTGGGCAAACTGCCTGCAGCTGCGATGTCAGAGCTTCTTGTCAGGGATTTACTCCTCTCTCCTGGGTGTATCCAGCCTAAAACTTCCCCTTTGTCCCTCACCGCCTCCGTGTTTCGGGGCACAAAGGACTTGTGCCTGGCTCTCGCTGCGCTCTGAGCCAGAGCCGGGCCACACCAGCGCTCTTCTCCTCTGCAACACTTCCACCTAACGGCAAGAGTGTCGGCAAGGAGGCAGCAGGGCCACCCATCCCACAGCCCCAGCACCCACCTCGCACCCCCAGGTGCTGAGCAGAGGCCAGCACAGCTCAGTGCACTGATGGATCTAGCCAGGCTCAGACCTCAGTGAAGGAAAAGCCACCAGCTTGGCCCCCAGGACCCACCTTATGAACGGGTACCAGGAGCTCCAGCAATGGGAAGTTTTGCTTGGTTAAATACGAAAGTCAGTTTTGTGATAGAAATGCACTAATCCGGCACAGGCTGCCCGGACAGTGTGACATTTCACCACGTGCTTTGCAACCATTCTTCATCCCAGCATCACCCGGGCTGCGTTTATTCCCGGCACAACCCATAACCTGTATCCCCGTGTTACACCCACCCGGGCTGAGCCCTGTGCTCGCAGCCTTTCCCAGGGAGCCGCAGCAAAGCCATAACCCCCACAAATGGGGGTGCCCACCCCGCTGCCCTCGGCTGGCTCCATCCCCTGGGCCATGTCCTGCCTCCCTCTTGTGGCTGCCGCTCCGGCACGGCTGCGCCAGGAAGGGAGAGGGGACTTGGGAGCCTCGCACCCCAGGCTTGCACCCCCCTTTGCTGCTCACTGGGGAGCACGAGGGCTGCTGTCACCCTTCGTCTCCAGTCTGGCCCACTCAATGTAACTGGTGAGTTGATCCCAGCCCAGTTAGAAGCTGTTGCTTATAAATGAGGAGGAAGAGGAGCCATTGCCTAATTCACCAGGGTTCCCCCCAGATCCGAGCTGCCAACCCAGCTGAGCTGCTGGCAGAAAAAGCACAGAGTTATTTTACCCACTAGCAGCCCGGGACACCTCCAAACAGAAAGTGTCAGAGCTGTCCATGGACACACGCACAAACGCCTTGACAAACACACTGATTTCATTTTTTATCCCCTCCTCCCCACTGGGATCCGTGGCTGAGCGAGATGCCACACCTCACCCAGTGGTAAAGAAAACTGAAAACCATACCTAACCCTTCTCCTCCCACCCCCCTCCTGAGAAAGCTGATCAGGAAAAGAAGGGAAAAGGATGAAGATGGGTTTCTTGTCCCTCGAGCAACAATCTGGGGCAGGACCCAGCCCCAGCACGAAGCATGGCTGATGCTCCTCCAGCTAACGCCAAGCAGCAGCGAACACCCCCCAGCGCCTTCCTGCTCTTGCCTCCCGCTGACATCCAGCCATTCCTCCTCAACGCTAAAAACCCTTAAACAGTCCTTAAAAATGAAACAGAATGGTTTCAGAGGAGTAGCTCTGTGCTGGAGAGCGCGGGCTCACGTGGTGCGGGCCCAGGGACGCGGCTAGGCAGCGAGAGGCTATTTTGGGCAAGCGATTACTCTGGATTTTGGGTCTAAACAATATAGAAACACAAAGAGCTGAGGCACAGAGATACATTGGAAATTTCTCGTTATGCACCTTCAGCACCTTTTTTCTCACTGGCGCTCCAGAGAGGGCAGGACCAACCCCTGGACAGGGCCAGAGACGGCTCAAACTCATCACACCCACGCCCAGATCACCCTGCAGGACCCGAAGCACGGAGCTGCCTAACAAGCCATCAGCACTGGCCGTGCTTGTGTCGTTGGTGCGGCTGTGTATTTTAGGCTAAACATTGCACCAAGGATGTGAAGCAGGGCTGGGGGCAACAAGAGGGGGGGGCTTTTATTTCCATCCTATTTTCAAAGCTTCGTCTGGCAGCAAGAGCCCAGCACGGCACAGAAGTCACACACCACCCCCCGCCACGTACCCTCAGAGGCACTGGGGTCCTGGCGATGCTGCCCTGCTCCCCTGGAGCAACATTCCTTTTCTCCCCCCCAATTTTTTGTTTAAAGCCAGACACATCCCCCTGGCCCCAGTGCAATGTCCCAGGGACACAGCCCTGTCCCCCAACCCCAGCATGGGGGGGTGGGTTCTAGGGAGGTGGGGGGCAGACAGCTCCAGCTGCATTTCCATTTGGATGCAGGAGGAGTTTTTCCACCCACAGGGATCACGGGCAGCTGGAAACGCTTTCTTTAAAGAAAAAAAAAAAAAAAGGAAAAAAAGGAGAGAGCACATTTGGTGGCAAAATTAACTGTGACGGCCAGACAGCCCAGTCTCCCTCTGCACCAACAGCACAATTAGAGCAAAATCTTTACGTATTAACTAACGTGAAAGCCACTGGTGGTGCAGTGAGTTTATCCCCTCGTCCTTCCTGGCCAGCCATGCCAGAGCAGAGCGACAGGAGATGCAGGACATCAGCAGGGGACAGGGCTGACCGGAGTGCAGCACATCACCAGCTCCCAGCCAGAAACAGCCCCCGAAACGCCAGGGAGGGACCAGCGCTGGAAAACAGTGGGATGCTGGATGGGCCGAGTGCTGGGCATCACCCTCGAGCACCCAGCCAGGCATGAGGAGACGGAGAAGATGGGGGAAAGCAAGGAGGAGAGCACGGAGCGGGCCAGCGAGACCACCACTGCCTGGCTTCCCCCCTCCCAGCGCCCGGGGAAGCTGCCATATCCCTCTGGAAGGCGCCCGAGCCAGCAGCGAAGGCACTCGTCCCACGCCCGACCCCGTGCAAAAATTGCCTCATTCACCGTGCACGCACCAAGCTGCTCTGCCAGAAAACAAACCACCCCAAACTGGGATGGATTTGCACCAAGGGCTCCTCCAGCACCCTCTGCCTGCTGTGGCGGGGGGGCAAGGGGCAGACCTCGCCCCCCACCCAGGCAAAGGGACCCCAGGCAAGCACAGCCCCACGGCACCAGGGCAGCCTCCACCACAGAGCCGACCCCATGGAAACACCACCCGTCTTCTTCTCCCAACTTCTCCATAATTCATGCAACAACCTTCTGAAAGAAATATCCTCCTCGGGCATAAAATATTCATGGCTCATACTTCGCACGGAAACACTGTCTTCCTTGGAGCGCGACCAAGCAGTCAAGGCCAGCCCAGATTTGCCTTTGCAAGAGTAATTATGTTCCCCATCGATTGGGTGCTGCGGTGAGAGGGGCTGCACCAGAAGAGCCCCCCCAGCCAGTATCAGTGTATTCCACCCACCTCCCGCCCCGCAAGAAAGCGGCTTTCAGAAAAGCCATGGGGCCACGCTACGGGGGCGGGGGGGAGCAGCCGGCTGCGGAGGAGCGCACTTCTGAGCAGCATCCTGCGGCAGCAAGGGTCCTGTGTTCCCAGCCCAGGACCCTGCTCATGGCGCAGAGTGGCATCACCTCCCGCTGGCTCTGCTTTGCGTCTGCTCAGCACCAGCTGCTGGCGGTGGCTTTGCTGCGGGGACGGCAAGCGAAGCCGCAGCCCTTGCGGGGTGCTCGGCGGCACCACACCCGGAAATTTAGGGTCGGTGCCATCAGCTGAAGATGCTTTTATTACGGAGAGAACAGCTTCCCACAGAGAAACTGTTCTGACCCAGCTATTAAAATTAACCAATAAAAAATTCTCAGCCATAAACCGATCAATTCCCAGGCAATAAGTCAAACCCACACTCAGGCCACGTTCCCACGGGAGCTTCTGGCACTCAGATGTGCTTGGTGACACCCAGGCACCAAACCCCTGCGGCAGGCGGGTCCGGGGGCTGCTGGCACGGAGGGGACGTCTTCCCAGCCACTGGCAGGGAGTGCTGGGGCACATGGGGACAACCACACTGAAGCAGAGCCCTCAGCCTGGTGACAGAGGGGTCCTTCAACTGCCACCGCTAGGGGACAAGTCCATGCTCAAAAAGCAGCGTGTGTTTAATTACTCCCATCTTGTCCAGTACAATATGAGCTGTAATAAAACACAGCCCAGATTTCACAGTTCCTCACACCATAAGCCAATCTGAAAAAAAAAAAGCCTTTGACACCAAACCTGCCCTCAGCAGCCAAAGGTCACCCCGAGCCAGGCGCCCCGGCCATGCCAGGGCAGCTCCCTGCACCCCCGGGCAAGGGGTCCCAGGGGGTGTCCCAGGCGCTGGATATAGCAAGGTCCAGCAAAGCCCCCACACCCTGGGGCAAGAGGGGGGACAGGGCAGGTGCCTCGCCCAGCTCCGAGGGCTCTCGGCAGTGAGGAAGGTGAGGAGGGGGTGCAGGGTCCCAAGGGGACAGAGCAGCCCAGCAGCAGGGGATGGGGTTTACAAGGAGGGGGCTCGGCACAGCGGGCTGGTTTTCACTGAGCTATAAAAAACAATCTGGAGGAATCTGTGCAGCAAGGATCAAAAGCCAGCCTTGGCCAGGAACAGTGACAAATGGGTCCCAGGGGAGCAGTGCCAGCCCTCCAGAACCCCCAGTCAGGTCACAGGCTGCACCCCAGCCCACAGCCGCGCTCCAGTCCCAAATCTGGACAGTGCATCTCACATCCCCAGACTTCCAGCAAAAGCCTCCAGTGCCTTCCTGTGGCAGCCATCCTCACTGCAGCCGTGCAGACCCCACCACGCTGGGCTCCCTTCAGGCCGAAGGGAAGGGAGGAAGGTGTTTGGGACAATTTGCTGGCCTACCATCCCACACACACACACATCTGCAGTGGGGACCATCCCCTCCCGCCCCATGTGCAAAAGGTGTTGCACAAGGTGAGCACACAGCTCCCGTGCAACTGGTCTCCTGTCACCCTTGTGCAGCAGGTGAAACACAAGTCATGTCCTTAACACTCCCCACAGGAGCCTTCCCTAAATCTCCAGGGAAAATGCCCCCTCCCAGCCGATGCATCCCCAAGGATGCCATGGAGCAGGGACCCTCCAGGTAGCCATCCTTCTATTTCAGGGCCATGTGTGGGTGCTGGCCAGGGGTGGGCTGGTTCAGGTGTGTTCTCCTTCCACGGGGACCTTGGGGCTTCTCATTGGGAATGGGAACACTGCTGTCCTCCCCCAGCTCCGAGTCATGCCAAGCCGCCCCCCAGCCTGTACGTCGTGATGCTCTCCCCCCCCCCAAGGGGAGACACGCACGCACCTCTCATTTGGCTTCAGCACCTACATACAGATTAGCAGTTGCTAAGAGAGCAATTAATCAGGCCCCAGAGCTGGCTGGGAAGGTGGGTGACAGCCGTACAAACTCCCACCGAGCTGCTCCCGTGATGGATGGAGGGGGACTGGAGCACGCATGAAGCCATGAAGGCAGCAGGCGCCGTGCAGGACACCCCTCCCACAGCCTGCTGCCCCCCACCGTGGGTTCGGGGCACAGAGGGGTGGGATGCTCAGCCCCATGGCTGCTCCCAGCCTTGAGGAAACTCCCCCAGCCCCTCATCCCTTCCCTTCGTGACCCCCCCAGTGCCCCTGCTAGCGTGTCTGTGTCATTTGAAAGATGACCCCCTGGCACCGCCGAGCAGTGCTCAGGCCAGGCACCGCGTAACTGGAGCCAGGAACAAGCAGTGACCACCCGGCATGTTATAGCTGGCCCTAATCCTCTGGCTGGACTGGATGTCACGTCCCCCCCGGTGATGGACAAGCCACATCGCAGGGTCAGGGACGCACCACGTGCCTGGGTGGCCCCTGCCAGGACCAAACATACTGCCCCTGCAGTCCTCGGGGGTCAAAGCAAGCTGCCTGTGGAGGGCTCAGCCCTGCAGCCAGGGTCACCAGCATCCCCTTGTCCGTCCCCTCCCCAGGGGACCAGACAGGTCCCCCAGGCTGCCTGTTGGGAGAGGCAGGGACGTGTTCCAGCCCTGCTCAGCCTTGAGCCCACCCCAGAACCATCCTGCTCCCCGCTGAGGGATGCTGAGACTCACCGCGGGGTCAGGCAGGGGAAGGATGGAGAGCTGTGCAGGCAGGACGGGCTCCTGCCCACTCTGCCTTTGAGGGGCCGGGACCAGGGGCGGGCGCAGCCCCCGTTCACACCTCTGTGCGCTCCCAGCTGGGCTCAATCTGCTGCTCCCACCGCCGCAGCCCCACGCTGGGTGCAGCCAGCCTGGCTGGAGGGTGCCCAGCAGCACCCACGCGTGGGCCGTGACGAGCACCAGGACACCCAGGTCCCTTTCCACCCGCAGTGCAATCAGCCCCTCGCGTGCCTCAGTTTCCCCTCGCTGCAGAAGGACGGGTGTGTGTGTCCCCCCAGCTCCAAGGTGATGCCCCCTGTGCCCCAGCGGGTCCGACCGGCTGCAGGGAGGACGGAGCCCTCGGGTGACC
>VWZZ01001182.1:933-14968 GCA_013399095.1 Psophia crepitans
CCCTCTGCCCTCTGCCATTCAGCCAATTTTTTATGCACCCCACTATCCACTCATCCAACCCACACTTCCTAAGTTTGCTTATGAGGGTGTTACGAGAGACGATGTCAAAAGCCTTGCTGAAGTCAAGGTGGACAACATCCACTGCTCTCCCTTCATCCACCCAGCTGGTCATGATGTCGTTGATGTATCACATGCACTCCAAAGCTTCACTCTGTTCCAGTGCAGTCTGGATCAGTCCATTGCAAATGGTGGGGCTGTATTTCCAGCCCTGGGGCAATCAATTCCAGGTATACTGTATGACCTCCAGTTGAAAGCAAACTGTGGCCTGCACTCTGCCACCAAAGGGACTGAGAAAAATACACTCGCCACTTGGCTGCTTCTGACTCCAGTTTGTATTGAAGTTCTAGCATGTCTGGCATGCAGCAGTCATTGGCGACATGATTTCATTCAGGCACAATAGTCTACTGTCAGTCTCCACTCTCGATTAGACTTTTGCACTGACCATATGGGACTGTTAAAGGGTGAGCGGGTTCTACTGATCACTCCTTGTACCTCCAGTTGACAAATCAACTTACGGATGGGAATCAAGGAGTCTTGGTTGGTGTGATGTTGTTGCCTGTGCACCATTTTGGTCGTGATCAGCACTTCTTGTTCTTTGAACCTCAGCAACCCCACAACAGAAGGATCCTCTGAGAGACCAGACAAGTTAAACAGTGGTTTAATTTCCTCTGTCTCCGAGACAGCTATTCCAAAAGCCCTTTTGGGTCCTTGAAATATCCTCTCTTGAGGTAGTCTATGCCAAGGATGCATGGAGCTTCTGGGCCAGGAACAATGGGGTGTTTTTCCCACTCATTCCCAGTTAGGCTTACTTCAGCTTCCAGTACATTCAAATTTTGGGATCCCCCTGTCATTCCAGAAAGGTTCTGCCTCTTTATAGCTCGATGACATTAGGGTACACTGTGGCACTGGTGTCTACTAGAGCTTTATACTCCTGGGGGTCTGATATGCCAGGCCATTGAATGTACACAGTCCAGTAAACCCAGCTGTCCATTTCCTCCACCTAGCTGGAGGCAGGGCCCCTCTAGTTCCAGTCATTATATTCATTACCTTGTTACTCACTTCTAAATACAAATCAGAAGCTCCTTCCATAAAATCAAGTTACATCAGTCCTCCTACTCTGTCTAGGGAACTGCCCACTGGAGACAGGAGCTGCAATTTTCCTGGAAGAACCCCCATCTAACGTTGTTTTTTCCTTGCAATTCACTTACCCGTGCCTCTAGGATTGAGGTAGGTTTTCTGTCCCACTTTCTCATGTCCTCTCTGTGGTCATGCAGGTAAAACCACAGGGTGCCTTGTGGTGTGTACGCTCCATACCCTCTCTTTTGAGCAGAGGAACACTTACTCCTAACAGCTGAGATACTGGTCCATACAAGCAGGGATTTGAACGTATCCTCTTTTCAGTTGCTGAATCTCCTGGGAAAGTTTCTTGAATAGGTTTTTGGATTTTTCAAACTGTCTTTCCACAGCTGAGACACAGGCCCATAGAGAGGAAAAGAGATTTTCTTCATATTGCCAAGGTTGGCCAGTCACTTGATTTACTGTTGGTACCTCTTCACCTTCCCAGGCCAGTACAGCCAATGATTTGATATATGCTGATGGTGCTCTCTGTATAAGCCTCCTCCATGTGGGTCAGGTACACTGGTCTTCATCTGGATCTGTGGGTAACTGCACATTGTCTGGGTCATAATAAACCATCTCCCACATCACTAATTCTCTCAGGTAGTGGGTACCTCCCTCCAAGGTAGTCCACTTGCCTGGGTGACATATAACTTCTTTGAAGAGATATCTTTCCATCATGCTTGACAAGAGTTGCCTTCAGAGGCTGAAGGCTTATGCCCCTTTGCCCAATCACCTTGCAATGACTCCTTCTATGGACAGGGATCCCAGCTGCTTGGCTTCCCTACCTTCTAAATCCAGGCTACTGGCCCCATTATCCCAGCATCAGAACAGACAGGTGGTCATTTGCTCACGTAAGCGACAACTGAAATCTTTTCGCATGTCTCGAAACTCACTCAGGAATAGGGAACAGATGGTTATCTCTGGTTCTGTCTCTTCCTCCTGTTCTTGTGACAGCCCTGTTTTGCCATCCTTTACTAAATGAATCGACTTTTATGTCCATTTTTTCTTATGCATAGGGGTGACTGATATTGGTATGAGTTGGTTCTCTGGTTCAGCTGCAGTACTTATCACTGAGTAGTGAATGAGTAGTTATCAGTGAGTAATTTGAGGAGCTGCACTGCTTGTTGTGGTGGTTTACATAGCAGTAGTGCCTGTTGCTGTGATTTGAGTAGCTCCAGTGGCTGTCACCGTGGTTGATTAGCCACAGTAATACCATCTCTGAAAGGTATTCTTAAATAGTTATTTAACCCTAAACAAGACCTGAACCACATTCAGGGGACCTATAAATAAAAGCAATTTTGCATGTAGTCCCACCACGTATTCTTAACAGCATTATATTTTTCTTATGTTGGAAGATATCAAATCTATGATCTTCCAAATTATAATCAAACAGAAATATTTGTCCCATCCCACTCAGTGGGTGTAAGAAAGAGGTAATTTTTTAATTCTCTGTGTGGTAACCAGAAGTAATGACAATTACTATAGAGGTTTAAACAAACTACAAATTTACTTAAAACTCATCAGAACTACAAAAGATAGAGGTTTGGCAAAGGTTATAACAACACTTAAAACTCAGTGGAATCACAAGTGACAACAGCTTAGCAAAACTTGTTATAAGATTACCTTGATGTGCCGAAAATGAAGTTAGAGACAGAGAGAGAGAAAGGGAAAGAGAGAGAAAGAAAGATAAGATATCACCGTCCTGGGTCCAGCGATGTTCTCTGCTTGTAGTTGTGGTCCTCAGGTGGTGGGTGCATGCCTAAAGTTTGTGTTTTCTCCTTTTTATAACTCAAAGTGCCCAGCCTATAGGTGGGGTGTTGTTATCACTGAACAGTCACAGTATGAGCTCAGGAATGTTCCAAAAATGAGTCAGTGGGTTATGGGGGTCTCAGGGATTCTCACTGTCTCCCCCCCCACTTCGGGGCTGAGTCAGTTATGGCCCCTCACAAGCATGTACACACAGGAGGCAGATGGGTTTTATCAGGGCTTTTCAGCGAGAGGGGAAGGGGCTCACAAGATGGTATCCTGCCTCCTGCAGGCTCTGTCCTTGGTCAAGACAGATGTTTGCCGCATTCCCTCATTATCAGTTCATCCCTGACTTTGTCAAGATGAATGTTTGGGACATTCATTTGTTATCAGAGCCTTACAACATTTTATGATGTTGTTTTCCGATGATCTTCTAAAGATTGCATTAGATACATGTAAATTTTCCTATGTAGATGTAGATGTAGACGTAGATGTGGATGTGGATGTAGATGTGGATGTGGATATGTGTACATGTGTAGAGTAAACATCATTTTCACAGTACCATATCCTGTTTTCTTTTACTAATGTCCCTCTTTCTTGTCAGAAAAGAGAAGTTTCAATTTTGGGACCAAATTTGACAAAAGTCAATTTACTCTTCCTCCACTTTTCCCTGGAGAAATCAATCCAAACAATTTGCACGATAAAACCTAAAGAAAAGAAGTAGTTATGCACAACTGTCTTTAAGACCCTGAATTCACCATGGACAATTGGAAAAGGACAACCTCTGCTGAATATTTTTGTAGTTATTAGAGTAAGATACGTTCTTTGCCTGTTTATCTCATTTTATCTCTTGAAAAGTTTGGCATCCAATTACTGTTGCGAATGTGAAGAAGCACATATTTTTCCAAATCAATACATTTATTCCCTTGACCCACAGCCATAACAAAGAAGTACCTATTGATCAGCAAGCTGGATCTCATAGAATTTTCTATAGCTCTTATACAACTTGGCTTACAATAGTCCATGAAGATCTTGTTATCATTAGATAACAAAAGCTAAGGATCATTAGAGTAATGAATGATTTGACTATCTGTCTTTAATTTTGTTTCTTACTGTCTTCCTCAGAGACAAAAACCACCATGAATGATACTGTGTTATGTTGTATAATTCATTTGCACGTATGTACATGCATAGGGTTTACATCTATTTAAGACAAAACAGTCCTTACTGTGTAAAAACTCTTGAGCCATAAGGCAAATATTTGCCCAGTGAATAAGGGAGTGCATTTCAAGTTCAGCAAACTTTGTATTGATTACTCATTCTGGAACGTCCCTTCCTGTGCAGCTTGTCAACTGTCAACCATATCGGAAAATGTTGTATAGTGTCAGCTGGTACTTGGTGTGAGTAAATAGGATAGTAGCGTAAGCAGGAAATAAAAGATTAAAATCCCTTTTAGCCAAGACTGGCTGAAGACTTTTGGAGTTTAGTTGTTTTGGGTTTAGTTGTTTTGTTTTGATTTTAAATGTGACTTTTATTAGAAATTTTGAACACCTTTTTTTAATCTTATTTTTATTTCCATTACAAATAGACCATGTAATATATTTTTATTTCCATTACAAATACACCATGTAATTAACCCTTAATTTCTGTAAGCACCATACTTTTGCAGATATTAATATTTTTTTTGTAGTTTTGTTCAGTAGTTTACTTCTATTCCTCTTGAAAGTGGTTACATACATTAAGAGACAAATTATCTACAAAGTAAGTCCACTAAATACTTTGGAGTCATATTAGCAAGGAATTTAACTTGAAATATTCACTTTCAGTACTTTTCAAATGCAGTAAATTCTCTCAATTTTTATTTCATTACAGGAATATCTATCACTTGAGCTTTAGCTGTAACTGCTTTCCTTTTTCCTACACATACTTTTTTTTTCTGTGGATATTCACAAGCTGATGACTGAGATCTATGAGTAATACATGAAAATGATGGCATAAACGAGTTAATTTTTCATTAATTTCTATTGTAAAACATTTAGCCTTTAAATTGTTATTTCTGTCATGTTCTTGTAGGTATAATGTGTCCTCCTAATATTCAGAAATAGCAGACAATAATTGGATTAAAAGAATGAAACAAGTGAAAATTCCGATTTTACATAGTGGAAAAAAAATGGTATGCATTTTCTTAACAGGACATAACTTCAATAGGACACCAAGTAATTTATGTTTATGACAGATGAAGCAATTGTGTATCCCATGGTGAGTGAAGGAAGCAAGATGGGGAAAAAAAAAAAGAAAAAAAAATCATATTAAATTCTAAAGCCCAGAACACTAAAACTTGTATGTAGGAAACTTGTCTGATCTGTCCTGTTTCATGCTGGAATTAGGAGGACTGTTCCTCAAAAAAAGAAGGGGTGGGAGAGTCATTTGAATTTGGAGAGGGAGGGGAATGGAGTGGTTATGATGTCTTATTATCTCAGTAAATCAATGCACAGGATCATCTTCTATCACTTCTGGTACTGCTGAGTTGAATAGAAATACAGTTCATTGTTTCCTTTTAAACCTGTCATGTAATATTTAGACAAAGGCTTTATAACAAAAATAGGTAGGCATTTTGGATTGATATTGCAGAGCGAACACTTTAACTCACTCCCTCGTATCTTCATTATTGCAAACAAAATGGGAAAATGTCCAAATAATAATACACCTTATCATAATAGTGTATTGAGTAAACAGAAGTTAGCTACAAGGCATTCTTTCTTCACTTGTAAGCAGTGCTAAACTGTATGTATCACTTGTAGCTTAAAAGAAGCATTGAATAAAAATTCTTCCAATGAAGAATGCTTTAACATGAAAAGCTGGCAGGAATAATTTGATTTTCTTCATAACGTGACACTAGACCACTTTTTGCTTAACACTGCATGAGGTCTTACTTAGAAGTACCTTGGTCTATGAAAATTGAAAAGGGAAGGTAAAATGTCATTAAAAAATTAAAAATGGGAAGGAAAAAAACCGAAACAGAAATCCAGAGATGTCTTTGGAAACTCTTGATATCTGAACCTGGCAAGTTATTCGACATTCTGACATAGAATAAATAAAGGTACTTGCATAAATAATATGTCTTTTTGAAGAGATTTCTTTACAAGGAAGTTCCAGTTTAAACTGTACTGGACTGTTCTGAAAAAGTGAATAAAACATACCTAAGGGTAATTCAGTTGACAGACCTGAATTTCCAAAAGGTTTATAACAACCTACCTCGCCAAAGGTTACTGGACGTCGTGGTTTTACCCCAGCCAGCAGTGAGCACCACACAGCTGCTTGCTCACTCCCCCATCGGGATGGGGAAGAGAATTGGAAGAGTGAAAATGAGAAAACTCGTGGGTTGAGATCAAGACAGTTTAATAGGGAAAGCGAAAGCCACACACACAAGCAAAGCAAACCAAGGCATTCATTCCCCACTGCCCACGGCAGGCAGGGGTTCAGCCATCCCCAGGACAGCAGGGCTCCGTCATGTGTAACGGTTACTTGGGAAGACAAATATCATCGCTCTGAATGCTGCTGTTCCCCTCCCCACCCCACCTTCCGCTTCCCCAAGCCCCTTTTAAACTGAACATGATGTTATATGGTATGGAATATTCCTTTGGTCAGCTGGGATCAGCCATCCTGGCTGTCCATGGAGACACCCTGTCAGTATGAGAAGCAGCAATGGCTTTGGCTCTGTGCAAGCACTGCTCAACAGCATCAGAAACATCTCCGCAATATCAGCGCTGTTTCCAGCACGAATCCAAAACACAGCTCCTTCCTAGCTACAATGAAGAAAATTAATTCTCTCTCTCTGCTGAAACCAGGACACTGGAGATTGTAACTAGCCACAGTAAGAAGGAGGTATGTTTGGAATAAATTAATAACTATTTAAGAGACAGGAAACTGAAGATAAGGGTAAGTGTTCAGAAGGGAAGAGTGTAACCGGTGGAGTTCTGCAGTGATATGGGTTGGGAGTTACTTCATTCAACCTGCTTATACCAGCCTAGAAAAGAAAGTGAGCAGTAAGATGAGAAAGTTTTCTGATGATGCTAATTTCTTCAGGATAAAATGAATAAAGGACAAGACTGACTGTGAAGAATTACAGAAGCATCTTATAAAATTAGATGGTCGGAAAATGAAATTGCAGATGAAATTCTGTGTGATGGATTTGCCAAAGTATCCTAACACTTTATTTAGGAAGTGATCATCTCTGTGTTACCGCTGTCACTCAAGAACACCATGGCAGTATAATGAATTCTTCCCTGAAAATGTAAGCTTCAGTGAACAGCAATGATAGAAAAAAGCAAGTGAAATTGTAGGAATTATTAGGAAAAGATTGGCAACAAACCAGAAGACATCACTGTGACATTTTTTAAATTTTTGTTTTGTTGGCCTTTTGACTACTGAGTGCAGCTCTTGTCTCCCCTTCCAAAAATTACTTTATAGAACAGAAAATACTGCGGAAGGAAAAATTCAAAGATGTTCAGAATTATGGAATGGCTTTTGTATGAAGAACAATCAAGTAATCTAGGATAGTACAGGCGAGGAAAAACACAGCTAATGAGGGTTATGATACAGAGGTACAAAACTGTAAATAGAGAAAATAATAGGGAAAAATATTTATTGTTCTCTCCTTTCGCAACAAGAACCTGGGAGTATCAGGTGAAGGTAGGAGACACTGATTCGACACAAAGAAAGGGAGTTGTTTTCTTCCACCTCTGAGGGCAGAGACTGGATGGGGTGCATGCTGATTGCTGACATGGGTTCAAATAGAGACCAAACTGATCAGGTGAATAGAAATACTTTGCCACTTTCTGAATACACAGAAACTGCATCTGGCCTAAAAAGTCCAACACATGAGCTTTTGCTAGAGATGTGGAGGATGTCGGTGGAAAAAGTGTTTGATTGCCTTATTCTTACACTTTTCCATATACCACTTATGGCCATTATGCAAGAACGCAGATGTCAACTGGATAGAAACTTGTTTCATCCCTGTGAATCCATTTGCACATTCCTTATCTTTTATTAAACCCAATGTTAGACTTATCTGTCCCACCATATATGCAAAATCCTGAAAACTCATATTAGTAAGTCACACATAAAATTCTACTGTGTATTTATCTGTTTCTTTAGCCTGAACCTAACCAGTTTATCTTATTTCTCATTTTTAACAATTAAAATATAAGAATAAAAATATAAACATAAACGAGACAATAGAAAGGTGTGCCTTCCTTTTGCTCTTGTAAAGAATCTAGAAGCAGCAGTTACAGGTTGGAGGCTGAAGCCTTGTACGTTGTTGCAATAGATCAATATTTGAGAACTTCATAACTTTGAGCATGCAGATGTTAATTTCTTAGAAACTTCTAATGGAAGCATTTTACTGTACGGGGCAGAATAGCAATGAATTTGGAAATTTTTACATTTAATTGTCCTCTCGAAGTGCATGATTAAATAATGGGTTTTTTTCTTTTTTTTTTTTTTTGCATTTTAAACAAATTCTTTATTTTTAATTCTTTCCAGTCACATGGTATTTCCATATCTAGGCAGATTTTAGAAGGGTAATATATTTCCTTATTTTTTTAGATTATAATAAATATTTTCCAGAGAAAGGCTATTTTTCCTCTGAAAGAGCAGAATTTTTCTTTTCATGCTTCTACATCTTACATTAAAATAAAATGAAACAAAAAGTTAAACAACCTGCCCACACCCCCAGACTCCCTTCATTAGGTCTACGAAATATGACCTTTCAGTATCCTTCTAAGCTACTGGAATACAAAATGAGATGCCACATAGAGTAGATTCATGACTGAAATTCTCCTCCAGTATTTGAGTTACTATAAAGAATAAAAATACATTGTGGTAAATCCTATATAAACAGAAGGCATAAAATAATGTCCATTAAGAAGATATTAGCATTCTAACAGCTAAATATCACTCCTCTATCACGTCTTCCTCTGCTGGATATCCCAGTGGTCTCATCACACTGGATGCACACTGAATCCACTATATTCATGGTGGTTATCTCAGTTAAGGATGATTATGTTCATACTTTTGTATATAAGAGAGGGAAGGTACCCTTCCATCAGAAATTCACCACTCTTTTTTTTAACCTGCAGGAAATAGAAAGGACTTGTAACATGAACCCTGTTCATCTCTTAAAATTTTCTCTTATGACCAGTCTTTTTGATAGTGTAATCTTATGCACCGTTCACATAACTCCTGGTGGTATAAATATGAAACAAAAAATTCAAAAGTTTATAAAAATAAAAAGTATGCAATTTACACATTTAAACATAGTAATAAAATGCTCACATGACGTTACCAGCAGTGGCTTTTTAACCACTTTACTACAGTCTTCAGAAATTAACCAACTAGCTTTTCAATATTCAAAGACATTTCTGGTATGGTTTCTCCTCTTCTCCAAGTGAAAAAAAAGGAGCCAATGAAGAGAGGTTCTATGTTGGAACTTGTTCTCACCAACAAGGAGGGGATGGAGGGGAATACAAAGCTCAAGGGTAGCTTTGGCTGCAGTGACCACAGAATTCAAGATCCTCAGGGCAGCGAGGAGGGCACACAGCAAGCTCACTACCATGGACTTCAGGAGAGCAGACACTGGCCTCTTCAGGGACCTACTTGGTAGAGTACAGTGGGACATAGCCCTGGAGGGAAGAGGAGCCCAAGAAAGCTGGTTGGTATTCAAGGGTCACCTCCTTCAAGCTCAAGAGTGATACATCCCAACAAAGAGGAAGTCAGACCAGGAGGCCTGCATGGATATGCATTGGTTTGCATGGCAAGGTTTTGGTAGCAGGGAAGGCTTCCCCCGTGTCTGACAGAGCCAATGCCAGTTGGTTCCAAGATGGACCCGCCACTGGCCAAGGCCAAGCCAATCAACAATGGTGGTAGTGCCTCTGTGATAACATATTTAGGAAGAAAAAAAAAAAAAAGAAAGTAGATTTTGTAGCCAGTGGGAGGAGTGAGATGTGAGACTCCACTTTGCAGACACCAAGGTCAGTGAAGAGGGAGGTAGAGGAGGTGTTCCAGCTGCCAGAGCAGAGATTCCCCTACAGCCATGAAGGACTTCATGCTGGAGCAGGTGGAGACATCTGAAGGAGGCTGTGACCCCATGGCAAGTCCACGCTGGAACAGGTTCCTGGCAGAACCTATGGCCCCATGGAGAGAGGAGCCCATGCCAGAACAAGTTTTCTGGCAGGACTTGTGACCCCACAGAAAAGACCCATTTTGACCAGTTTGAGAAGAACTACAATGTGTGGAAAGGACCCTGGTAGGAGAATTTAATGGAGGACTATCTCCCATGAGAGGAACCCCATGCTAGAGCAGGGGAAGGATGTGAGGAGTCCTACCCCTGAGGAGGAAGGAGTGGCAGAGACAACATGTGATGAACTGATTGCAACCCCCATCCCATGACCCCTTGTGTCACTGGCGAGGAGGAGGTAGAGAAATTGGGAGTGAAGTTAAGCCCAGGAAGAAGGGAGGGGTGACAAGAGACGTTTTAAGATATGGTTTTATTTCTCATTTCTCATTACTCTATTCTGTTTTGTTTGGAAATAAATTACATTATTTTTTTCTAAGCTGAGTTTGTTTTGCCTGTAATGGTCGTTGGTGAACGATCTCTTCCTGTCCTTATTTCATCCCACAAGACTTCCGTTATATTTTCCCTCTCCTGTCCAGTTGAGGAGGGGGAGTGAAAGGGCGGCTTTGGTGGGCACCTGGTCTCCAATCAGGGTCAACCCACCACAGCTGAGCAAAATACTCCTGGACAATCTCAAAAAGAAAAAAGGAAGTCTACATAGCGTAGAATCTAGGGCAGGTAGCCTAGGGGAAAAATAGAGAAACTGTCCAAGGAGTCAGATATGAGGTTAGGAAAGCTAAAGTCCTGATCAAATCTGGCCCGGGATGTCAAGGGCAACAAATAAAGCTTCTATAGGTATGTCAGTGATAAAATAAAGACTAGGGAAAATGTGGGCCCTCAGAAAGGAGAGGGGAGACCTGGTTATCTGGAATATGAAGAAAGCTGAGGAACCCAATGGCTCTTTTCCTCAGTCCTCACCAGAAAGTGCTCCAGTCATACTGCCTAAGTCACAGAAGGTAAAGGCAGAGACCAGGACAATGAAGAGCTGGACACTGTAGGAGAAGATCAGATTCAAGACCATCTAAGGAACCTGAAGGTGCACAAGTTCCACGGGAACTAATGAACTGCATCTGTTGAAACTTTTTGCAAAGTTGTTAAGTACATCATATTGAGAAATTGTGGCAGTTCAGTGAAGTTCCCGCTGGCTGGAAAAGGGGAAACAGAGCTTCCATTCTTAGAAAGAGAAAAAAGGAAGACCTGAGGAACGGTATCATCAACTGCTCGATGTCCAAGTGGACACCAGTGATGAGTGGCATTACTCAGGGGTTGGTATTAGGACTGGTGCTATTTAACATCTTTGTCAGTGACATGGACAATGGGATTGAGTGCACCCTCAGCAAGTTTGCTGATGACACCAAGCTGTGTGGTTCAGTTGACATGCTGGAGGGAAAGGATACTATGCAGAGCAACCCCAAAAGGCTTGAGAGGTGAGCACATGAAAATCACATGAAACATGAGCAAATGCAAGGTTCTGCACTGGATTAGAGTGATCTCAAGCACAAATACAGGTTTGGAGGAGAATGGACTGAGGGCAGCCCTGAGGAGAAGAACTTGGAGGTATTGGTGGTTGAGGAGCTCAGTGTGAGCTAGTAATGCATGCTTGCAGCCTAGAAAGCCAGCTGTGTCATGGACTGCATTACCAGCAGCATGACCACCAGGTTAAGGGAGGTGATTCTGTCCCTCTATTCCGCTCTTGTGAGACCCCACCTGAACTACTGCATCCGCCTGTGGTCCTCAAACCTAAGAAGGACATGGAGCTGTTGGAGGGAGTCCAGAGGAGGGCCACAAAGATGATCAGAGAGCTGGAGCACCTCTCCTGTGAGGACAGGTTGAGAGAGTCAGGCTTGTTCCACCTGGAGAAGAGAAGGCTCCAGGGAGACCTAATTGCAGCCTTCCAGAACCTAAAGGGGGTCTAAAATAAAGCTGGACAGGGACTTTTTAGAAGGACATGTAATGATAGGGTAAGGTGTAATGGTTTTAAACTGAAAGAGAATAGGTTTAGATGAGATGTTAGGAAGAAATTCTTTACTGTGAGGGTGGTGAAGTGTTGGAACAGGTTGCCCAGAGAGGTTGTGGATGCCCCTCCCTGGAAGTGTTCAAGGCCAGGTTGGATGGGGCTTTAGGCACCCTGGTTTAATGGAGGGTGTCCCTGCCATGGCAGAGAGGGATTCAGACTAGATGATCTTTAAGGTTTCCTGAAGCCAACTAAATCCTCTTCTCAGTCTAAGAGCCTTTGCTCCTATTTATATCCCTGCTTTTCAACATTCAGAGCATAGTTGTTAAATGTAATGATTTCTTTAGTTTGCTTTGAAGCTTCTTCCACTGGGAATAGGTGACATATGTCAGCCTCCCTGTCAGTCTTTGGCTAACTCACTACACATTGTTGCAATTTTTTATAAAATTAGCACAAATTAATAAATTACACATAGACACAATCTTGAAATTGCCATAGGAAGACAGGAAAGGAGAAAGCAAAAAGAATCCTCTTTTACAACATTTAACCTGTAATTCTTAAAGTTTGTAGATCATCTGTATCATTATTGAAAATATTGAATAATATTTGTAATTGAAATATTGAAAATATTTGTAAGAAAAAGTCACTATCATTTGCATCCCTAAAACTGTTTTGAAAATAGATGTTGTCTGCCTAGATCATTTCTGAAATCTGGTTTTAATTCGGCTGTCAACAGTCTGCAGGAAAGGGATGGATGATCTTAATCTCACAAAATCTAATCTCATACTAAAGGAAACTGTGTAACTTTGTATCATAAGGAGGAAGTGGATATATAGTGATGGCTGTTAAAAGCACTTTCCTGACAAGAACCCGTGATTTCCTGAAGAAATTACTTCAGCCTTGCTCCACAGACTGAGCTTTGTTATCTTGCAAGGCTTTTGGAGGAGGAAGAGCAGGTGAAAACAAACAAACAAACAAAACCAACCAACCAAACAAACAAAAACCTGAACCTCATTGTTACAATAATAGGACACTCAGAGAGCTGTTTCTCCCTCACCATCCATTTCATCCATTGCACTAGCCTGTATTTGTTGAGGGACACTTTCCCTTTGTCCTGACACATAACACTCCAAGTCTGTGTTTGATCTCCTTGGGTAAGTGTGAAGATCTCTCTAAATCTTCATTCTATCATTTCCTTAGGAAACGTCCTTTTTCTCTCATAGTTTTCTTCAGGACATTTTTCCTAAGTCTTTTCTCCAATAAGCATTTGGGGTTTGAATAGTTATTTTTTGATCTATGTCTGCGATGAATGTACCTCTGTCTCTTCATTTTCTTTAGAGATTTGGTTACAGAAAGCAAATACAGTGTTTAAGAAGCCTAACTGAGTGTAAAATTCACCATTATGGGATTTTTATTATTTTAAGCAGTCTTCCTGCAAGTTATAGAGTATTCACAACTGCTATAATGGTTTAAAATTGTAAAATATAAAAGGGATCTATTTTACATATAACAAATTCACAATCTGCATTTTTTCTTTATTATTCCTAGTCATCACACCTTATCTATTAATACAGATGTCAGACTTGACATTCATAACACTATTATGAAGCTTACATCCCCTGTTAATTTTTGTCAGTGTCAGCAATATCTAGTTAAACATCCGTAAACAACAAAAAAGATATTTTTTTCTACACTAAATCAACCTTTTCTGCTTTGTAAGTGAAGATTAACATTACTGCAGTTAAGTATGTTGTTTTGCTCTAGATAATGTACAACTTTATTTAATATAGTCTTTTGCAAACACATTGCCATAGGGAAGTTTGTTAAAATTTAGTATATGTAGAAAATATTGGGTTGTTTCTTGTGAGGCAGTTATAGACTACTACAAATTAATATACCCTCACAAATTCTCTTTGTTCATAAGCAAACCTCTATGCACACAAATTTTGTTTTGGCTAGTGCTGCTTTTTTGGTTTTGGCTT
>VWZZ01001182.1:15044-26162 GCA_013399095.1 Psophia crepitans
CCCCGCCACCGCCCCCAGTGCAGAGCTATCAGAACTGTGCTAAAACAAGAAGAGAATGTACTTCAGAGAACCGCATAAGTGTTGTGTCCTGTTTACTATTTCAACTGTAGGTTTACTGAAAGAGTGTGACACAGATAGCTGATAAGGAAAGAGCAAAAAGGCACGTGTGACTACATCTACGAATTTGGTATTGAATATTAGGAAAAGATGAGAACTGTAGTCTCACAGGCTTGTACACTTAAGTAGGGCAGACAGAAAACTGTTAAAATGCCTCCCTCCCTTGCCAAGGGGGACACTGGATAGAATTACGTTTACTGCCCATGCTTATATTACACCCTTATTATAATTACTTGTTTCCTTTTGCACCTAGAAGAATAAACCTGTGTTACCCTGTATATGAAGTGTACCGTTTTTGACAAGCAGAAATCTGGGATGTTATCAGGTGTTCTGTCTTATTCTCTCTTTTTTAGGAGGAACCTCTAGCTTTCAAGATTCTAGGAGAAGCAGGCTTCCCCTGAAGAGAGGACTTGTCTTTCAGAGTTGGTCCCTTGCTTCCCTGAAACACTTTTTGCTACTGATTTTCTTCCCTTGAGGTTTCTTTTGTATCATCTTTGTATCAATATGAATATAAGCAAATGGGAGGAAAGCACAGAAGGAGTTTTTTTCCGTCACATACTTGTATACTGATATAACTTTGAAAAGAGATATTAAGGAAAGTAGAACAAGAATCATAATGCATATGTGCACACACCTCTCTGTGTTAGAAAAGGACTATAAATGCAGGAATTTTTCATTCAGAAAATTGAAAAGGCCTTTCAAATTAAAGAACACTATCTGGAGAACAGTATTTGTATAACCATGGTATTAATATGTTAACTGTTTAAATTAGAAGAAAATCACTAGAGAACCCAAGTACTGCATCATTTGTCCCCATTTATTTTTACATGATGTCTCTGTTTGAGATCTCAAATGCACCATGATTTCAAATAAGTTTATGCTAACAAAGTGTTGCAAAAGATCTCAGCATCATGCACATGTAATTGGCTATCTCACATTTTACAAAACAAGTCTAACTGAAGCAGATCTAAATTAAAGAGGATTTGTTAGGTTCTTGTAAGAACATGATTAATGGGTAGCTTATCCTGACCCTAGAGGCTTGATGGGAGTTACAATGCAGAATAGAAATCGGGATAATCCCATAACAGTGACACAGCAATAACGATAAACTACAGATAGGAAATGACGTTAGCTGATACAGCATATCATGCTTAATGTGTATACTTTTCAGAACAAAGGATTTGATAAAAATGTCTATGCAAAAATGACTATTCAGTGCTTTATTAAAGATAAACAGAAAGCCCAAGTAAATCCTACTACAAGATGGGAAAAATCAGGTAAAAGAGAAGATAAAATTGATTAGTAGAATGACAGATAATATTGAAAGGGGGAACAGACAGACATTTGTGCTGTGAAAATATCAGTTATTACAAAAGCAGAGTAAACAGAACTTTGTGGTAGAATAGACAATTCAAAATAGAGTGATACATTTTGGGGTAGCAGATGCACCTGGCAGGTGCAATTCTCTCACTTTTGGTTTAAGACCACTCAGAATCCTTTCTGTAAACAGGTAAGCATCAAACAGAACCACTGTGTCATAGCCTTTCTAGACTAACAGAAACTTAGAGTTTATTATGTGTGATTTCAGGAGGCTACAACTAGGAAAAAAAAAAAAAGAAAGTGTGGAATGTGGTGTAAAATTTGAATTCATCAGGGATGGCGTGAAATAGAGAGTAAAAGAGAGATGTGTGCATGTCTTCCTTTCATTTTAAGGAGATAGCTTAAGGTCACTGTACAGATAGTGTGAATGAATAGTAAAGTCTAGCACAAGCTGTAAGAGCACAGCATTGACTTATTACACTATCAATTAAAATTTGAGGAATTTTGAGCTGTAGTACATATCCCTAACACCATTTCCAATCAGCTTTCTTGAATATGTAACATGTCATTTTAATTGGATCGGGCACTGGTTCAGCAACGAGCCAACCCACAGCTTGAGTTCACACTGTACGGCTCTAAACAAGAGATGTCTCCAAAATAATAAAGCGTGGAAGGGAATTTATGCAGTGGCACAAGTGAGGAATGTGCATGTGTGAGTGGCTATGCATATATACTCAGAGCACAGACAGAGAGACAAAGCATATGCTGAGAGTACTGTATTGTAAAGCTCCCAATTTCTGCTGCACAGTGCAAAGGATAATTTTGGGGTTTTTTGTGAATGTAGTTATTTGGTTAATGCAGTTTTTTCAACATTGACAGAAATAATTATACCTATTGACAAAAATAAATGTTTTGCCCAAAGGTCATACTTAAAAAGTTAGATGGATCAGAAAGGAAAATAAATACTTTTATTCATTAAAACAGAACTACTCCGGTTTAATGATAACTCTGCTATCTTTTCCTTTTGCAATGTGAATGGCAGAGGGGTTTGACTTTCATTGATTATCCTTTCCCTTTAAGAAAGGGTTGGTTACATTACAGATGGGAACTAACAGCATTTCTACTAGGACATCACTGAAATGCAGTAGGTCTGAGAACACCTGCTTGGTAAACAGTGGCTGTACTTTGGGGAAAAAATGTCTTCAATAAATACAGAACTTGCCCATAAATATCCTTCAGAAGCAACAATCTCTAAGGTTAACAGATAAATCTTTAACATACTTAATATTACTTTATTCTGGTGAAGCTCTCTGAAGTGGATCATGAGAGCTAGTGGAGAGAACAATTTTGTCATTCACTGTGATTCATTTGTAGAAGCCCCTTCTGTTGAAACAGAATTGTGGGGCTAACATATTGTGGCACATGAATGCCAAGGTTACATCTCCAACAGAAAATAAAAAAATTTTGAAATTGCCTAAAATGTTTCAACTACCATGCAAAATCCTTCGGACAGTGATCTAGTGAACAGTACTTTTAAATAGAAAATATGATTCCTAAAATTGCCAGGTTTACTAGTTCAGTGAGAGAACAAGGCAGGATAGTACTTGGTATTTATGTTTTGTCTTTTGTTTTCGTTAAGGCAAAAACTCATAGAAAATTTAATGGTTCTTACCTGTATTACCCATTTTTTCTTTTTATCGGGAATGTCATGAAAGACTCTGTATGGTAAGGTAGGGAAGGAAAAAACTAGGCCATGAAAAGAACAGTTCAGACCCTATTGTTTCAAAAAGTTACCCTGCATTTTTATTGTGTATTCATAGGAGATGGAGGTTTTATTTCAAAATTTCTGTACAGGAAATCTTATGCATACTACAGCTGACTTACACAGCAAGTAAAACGTGTGTTGAGTTGTCTCTAAGGATGATATGAGACCTGCTGTGCCTGCTGGGTACTGAAAGAACTTTCAAAATTATGTATGATTATGTGAGAGTTTAATAAGGAAAAAAACCCACCCAACAAATTTGTCATATTGTTTTTCTTTGATTAGGATTTGATAGGATAAAAAAATTACCAATTAGTCTAGTGAGGTTTTACTTAGTACTACCCAAACCTTCAGAAACCATTTCTGCCCTGAGAAGTTTAGTCTAGCAGATATTGTTACTACTTAAACATGCCAGTGGACATGCATCACTCACTCGCTTTTTCTGCTTTCTTTCAGAGAATACAAGCTTTCATTTAGTCTATGTATTTAATCATAAAGAATGAGGACATGAGACCTAAAATGTAGAAATATTAAAAGGAGACAATTTCTTTACCAATCTGATTTTATGAACTACTAAATTAAGCGAAAAACATGGTGAAGATGAGATGAAAAACAGAGAAAAGAAGAAACATATTTCTGGGTTTGAGAAGAATGGTGAGTAGTATATTACAGCATCTATGCAATGCTTTATTATCAGTTCCTTAAGTCAGAATTCAATTTCCAAGCAGCACAGCTTTCATAAGTCTGCATCTGTGGTAAATATACCAGATGGGTACAAACAAAATTAGAAAGCTTTAAAAAAAAAAAGAAAAAAGGAAGGAGAAAAAAGAAAGGTTTTTGATTCTCATACTTTGTTTTAATAACACTATCAAGCTCTGTTTTGAAACGGATTGGTTGTCCAAGCAGGTGTCCTTAAGGTGCCATCAGGCATCTGAATGCCAGCCAGTGTTTGAAAGCATGCCAGCCTGATAGCCATTAATTGGCAAACTCTGAGAGTCCAACACTGTCCAGGAAAATTAGACTTTATTCTGAGCACCTCACGATGAGAACAGCAGAGGGAGCTGTCAATCTTCACAGGAACAAAGACATACAGTATCCAACATCAGAGATAGGCATGTATTACCCAGTAGTTACTCAATGCTAGAATATTGCACAGGATTTGGTGACATGTGTGTAGGCTATCCATATATACAGATAAATATGGAGTTCCATGACATCATATCTTGACCAAAGCTGGCCACCCAACCCAAGTATTTTATAAGCAGCCTGAATTTATCTACATTAACCGAAGTCATTACCCATTGAAGTCTAGCTGCTTTTTGAATTTTAATATAACTTGTGATGTTGCTGTTGTTGGTTGGTTGGTTGGTTTTGGTTGTGGGTTTGGTATTGGTTGGTTTTTTTTTGGAGAGGGGGAGGCTATTGCTAACTCCCTAGAAATGCCCTTTGGTTTCTTGATTCTAGCATTCAAAGCTACATAATATCCTACTAATATTTGAAATTCCCATTGATCACTTATCAGCCAATGGTGCTCCAAGAGGCATGATAGTAAGATCAAATGAGAGATACGTGTCAGCAGAAACTGCATCAGAAGTAGCAAGAAGCCCAGTTTCTTCCACTCATGAACTTTATATGAACAAGTGAGCGGTGAGCTTCTTCAAATTCTTTCTCTGGCATTTAAGTAGCTCTATTCCTTCCACTTTTTCTTTTCCAGCAGCCTAGGCTAGGAAGGCTTTTTAAGTGAGACTACTGTGCCGTTGCGTGGTGCTTCAGTTACAGAGCTTTTAAGCACTGCAAAAAGATCATTAAATGGTAAAAGACAGATTTATTCAGTGTCAGCTCAACACTACTTGAAACGTGGTACAAATCACCTCTGTCTTCACTTGACTGCTAATTTGCCCAAGGCAAATCTTTTTTAAATCAAGTTCAGTGGTAAAGTATATGATAGCAAAACTAGGTAAGTGTTAAATCAAGCTAAGTCCTCCCAGGAATAAAAGGTTGTGCATCAATTGGAAAATAAACTATATTTTAAATTACTGCTAACAGTTTTTTGAGTAAAATATTAAAATTACACTTGTAACACTTTCCTAATGAATGTAAGAAGTTTTTTTTTAAATAATCAGAAGTTTAAACTATCATAGCCAGTGGGCAAAATATTAACCTAGTAATCACAAAATCAGGATTAAAAAGATCATGAACACGTGCAAAACCTAAGCAGAATATTATTTCTCTTATCTTCTATGTATCACGGTCTCTAATATTCACTGTACTCAACACTTGCAGGTTTTACCCTTATAAATGTGTTATTTAAAGCTAAGGAAAATATTCAGCTATTATTGGCATATGTGTATGGTTCACCTAGTCAAATATATTGTTAACCTCTCACTTAAGATAAAAAATGAAAAAAAAAATAGTTGTCGTGTCCCCCTATCTTTTCTTCTGCCCATATCACTGATTCAATGGTTTTGTTTGTCTGTTTTATTGTGTAGTTCACCTCAGCTTGGATACACATGCAAACAAGCAAGGGATAAACAATTAGAAAATTATTACTTATGTATTCTGGGAAGCAGCTGTAGTGAAGGTATGAGTTTATTTTCTATAGTTCAGGTTTCTTTAAATTGCAAGGTTGATCTGCATTTCACTCAAAAGAAGAGGACTGTTCACATTTATAATCTATTATTTAGAACAAAATGCAAAACAAAGAAAAAAAAAGGTGACTAAAGATTACCAACCCTCTCAGGTAACATAATCAAACCAACAGCACAACTCTTCCTGTTTTTCTGATGTCATCTATCTAGGGATAAACGCAGGCACAAATACTTGAATTATACCTTGCCAAGGGATGTTTACTTATATTGTACAGTTATATCTTGCTTAAAAATGTTACAAAACTGTTTTTTTCTAGAAATAAAACAAACAAAAATATTTTTAAGTACACGAGCTACTAGGCTTCATAAGAACACTGAAACAAGTAGGACTTTCTACCTATGTGGCTTCTTTGCATCTTAACTCGTCTACTTTCTCAGTTTCTCAACCTGAACACTCTCTGTCTCCTTAGGCTGTTTAAGAAAGGAAAAAATATAACATTGACTTTGAGAGAGTTGCATGCTAAAGTAAGGGGGCAGGTGAAAATCTGTGTATCGATTCATAGAAATACAGGTTTTGGTCAGAGCTCTGTAGAGTGCCATGTCGGCAGTCAGCAGTTGTAGGCTTTCAGACCTCATTCAGTCACTGTGTTCCTGTCTGCATTTTCTCTCTCTCTCCCCCTCTCTCTCTTTTTTTTTTTTTTTAGAAGCAATTCTACAGAAATCTGAATAGATCATAGCAATCTCTGCAACAGACAGCACAAACGCAAAGAAACCACGAAAATCATCTGGGAAGCATTTTCTCGAGAATGTAGAGAACTTGGAGGACTGAACAGTTCTCCTGGGAGCCTTCGCACTGATCTGATACCTTTGCCTGTGCATCCAAACAGGAAAACAGTTGGCACAGCTGTCTTTATGACACCACACAACTCTTCTCTCCCAGGTGACGTTGTTGTTCTTGTTGTTGTTTGGAGTTCCAGAAACAGTAGTTCTATGGGACAGAACAAGGATGTACAAAGGCTTTTCTTTCCAGAACCCCACAGATTTCCTGGGGAAAGTAGTGTCTTCTGATACTTTATTGCCTTTCCAGATTAGAGATGTTTTCCTTAGTATAATCCTCAATAAGAGAACCTTGATGGTGAAATGGTATTATTAAGGATTAGAGGATATTTTAAGCACCCTAGTTACACACCTCTGTATTCCTGATCATCGTGAGGAATCTTAAAGGTCTGGGAGTAAGATTAAAGCGTTGCTTTCTCCACAGGGAAATCCTCTCCTGAACATTTCAGAAAAACAAAACAAAACAAAAACAAACAAACAAAAATCCAAACAAAACCCAAACAAACAAAAAAAAAAACAAACCTAAACCCCATAACATTTTCTCTTCTTTCAGTTTCATCACAGAAAAAACATATTGCAGGGGAGAAAGACACAACATTTGGATCCTAATCAGAGAGGTGAGTATCTGAAACATAAATTCATTTCAGTTTTGGCACACCACAAAAAATTCTCTTTGTCGGATAGAAGACATTTTCTAGACAGAGTACGACTAATTTGAACTTTCTATTAATTACACGCTTGCATACAGAAGTGTTCCTTTCTATAGGACTTCTGTAAACAAAATCTACATAATGCTGTAATGTTAAATTTTTAAGAAAAATCATTGTTCAAAAAGTGGCTAATATCAGAAGTAAATAAACTCTAATTTGTCCACAGTACTTTTTCTGGAACCATTGAAATGGCTTATTGTATCAGCAATAGCATTAGAAGTTTACTATTGTATTTAATGTCAAGAGTTTCTTTTTTAACACATTACACTTGTGAAATAGCTGCAATTTGCTTACTAGAGGCAGTCCTACAAAGTCCAATGACAAATGTATTTTCCTTCAAGATAGATTTTGCACCATCTCACCTTTTTAAGCTGATCATTTCTGTTTCACAATAAAGGAAATACAATAAGGACAAATGAAAGCAAGAGTGGCCGATGGGCAGAGATGCAATATTAATGTACTAGTCTATATTAAGAAATTTGTTTTCTGTTGTCCTTTCTGTTACAGTCTTTTTCTGTCACATTGTACATGAATTTTGACACAGAAGTCCTTGGTGAGGTTTGGAGGTTTGAAACCCTTTAGCAACAGGTTCTTCATCTCTTTCCTTCATCTTAGAAATTCTAAGATTATATTAACCTTTGATTTTTATTTACAATATTTTCTGTATAGGTCTACTGTTAAAGTGAACTCCATGAATGGATTGAGTTTGGACTGGCAATACAAAAAGCTACCAAAGTCCATCATCTTCATACTGAAAGTAATTCTATGCAGTTGCTTCAATACTAAATTTATTTTATGAATGAGTACACATTATGGAAAGACCTTTAAAAAAGGTCTTGTTTCTACAGCTCATACTACTTTCCTTGTGTAAAGCCACTTTCACCAAAAATGTCATCCTTAACACTTTATGATTCAAATTATTTGCTACCACTGTTCTAGCTAACTTAAAATAGTGTTTCCAGCTACTTTTAAAATAAAGAAGGTCCTGAGCCATGACACATTGTCAAAAGTCAGTTAGAAATGTGACAGCTATTGGATTTTTTAATTGCATGATGGCAGTGACTATTCAAATATAATACACTCTTTAGTCAGTATCTCCATTTCTGCCAACTTACATTTACTTACATAAAGTGAAATTTTGCTCCTACACAAGTTCCTTTGAACACATTATCAGATGCTGTAAATCCATGTTACTGAGATGTATATGAGTGTGAAGATATAGATGCTTTTACAAATCATTTGTCCAAAATGTTTAAGATTTTATTTATTTATTTTTAAATGCAACTTTAAAACCGCACTATAAGCAGTACTACCTTCTATAAACTGGACTTCCTTTGCAGTATTTGGACTATTATGGCTTTCTTACTTTTTAACAACAAAGATCTTTACTTTGTCACTGTGTTCTTCTCCTGTGAGTCTGTAGCTACTTCACTTTATTTCTGGCCACTTTCTTGCTAGGAGATCTTTTTTCTTTTCTTTTTTTTTTAATTTTCCAACAATCATTTTGTAGGGCATTCTAAATCTTGAAGCAAAAACAAATGAATTAGAGCAGTTAGAACTGCTATTTGAAGAGGTATATGAAGTATGTAATAAGATAGTATCTACATAGTCTGTCATTTGGCAGGAAAATAATTGCATTCTTTGAAAGGTCTTCACTTTATATTAGATATTCATAAGTTGAAAAAACTCCTAAAAACTGGCAGTTCAGCATGTAAATCTCAATGTTATCCACATGTGGATTGCTGTAAAATGACGAATAAATGTGATTGAAGTACTTGCTGTAGCAGCTGCATAAATCATCTGCCTTGTCTTGATTCTTGTTGCTTTATACATTTATCACAAAGAGAAGCAAGCTTTTAATGTCATAGCAGAATCTGCAAACACAAGCAGTTCGTTTATTTCCCGAGTTTTTCACACACTCTATGTGAATGCGACGTTCATATCTGAGGATATTATACTTGCAGTATACGTGTAATAAATCATTTCAGCCCTGTGAACATGAAAACTTTTACAGACCTGCTGTGATCATCTCCACAAATTGTTAAGTAGGAATCCAACTGGATTTCAGAAGTACGTTTCTATATCAATGTCCTTATTTTCCCTCATTCTGGCAAAACTGTTTGGTTTCTGACCTTTCCCATTGCTCTCTGAAAAAGTACAGTGTTCCAAACTTTTCTTAGACTTCATCCGAAACTTCATTTAAATTTTCTTCTGCCTTTTTCTTAGTATTTGAAAATATTTGGAGTCTTCCCCTTAAAAATAGTCCTGCCTTGCAAGGACTTACACTTATGGCAAGTTATCTTGCATCTTTTTTTTTGTCTTATCATAGTTTTGTTTCATTTTCATTTTTCAGGGGAAAATATGACCAGGTTGAATTATCTGTATTTTCTTCAGTTGGGATGAATTATTAGGATTTTAATAATGAATGTGTACCAGAAAGGCCTACTCAATGATAAACATCAAGGTAAGATCATCTCTGGGACCCTCTCCATCTCACCACAACTCGAGCTGCTATAGAGGCATCACAAAATGAGAGAACTACAGAATAGTTCAGGCTGGAAAGTATCTCCAGAGGTTTACTAGTTCATCTTCCTTCTCAAGGAGGGGTTCTGGGATTTGATTGCTGTCATGGGAAAACAAAAAAAAAAAGAAGAAAAAGTAAAATAAATTAAAAGAGAAAAGGAAAATGAAAATGAAAATGAAAATGAAAATGAAAAGGAAAAGGAAAAGGAAAAAAGGAAAAAGAAAAAAAGACTCATTGCATCCAATCAGATTTTTTTTGTGGTCTCTTGACCTGTCACTATGTACCTAATGGCACAGTCTGTCCCTGTCTTCTCACCTGTTACCTGAAGACAGAAATACATTATTCATTTCAGTATTCTCAAATTTCAAAGGTGCAAATAATTCAGATCCCACAACCTGTCTTTGGATTTCCCAGCCACTTCAACGACCTCTGTGGGTCTCCCTCCAATATACTGATGTATTGTGGGAGAGCCCCAGGCTGGGCAAAGCACTCATGTTTCATAGAATCATAGAATGGTTGGGGTTGGAAGGGACTTCAAAGACCATCTGGTTTCAACTCCCCACCATGGGCAGGGATGCACCTTTCCACTAGACCAAGTTGCCCAAAGCCCCATCCAACCTGGCCTTGAACACTTCCAGGGATAGGTCACCGAGAGCCTCTCTGGGCAACCTGTTCCAGTGCCTCACCACCCTCACAGTAAATAATTTCTCCCTTATATCTGATCTAAATCTCTCCTCTTTCAGTTTAAAGCCCTTGTCCTATCACTACATTCCCTGATAAACAACCCCTCCCTGTCTTTTCTGCAGAATCATAGAAACATAGAATCATTAAGGTTGGAAGAGACCTCAAGGATCATCTAGTCCAACCGTCCACCTACCACCTATTACTCACTAAACCATGTCCTTAAGTACCACATCCAACCTTCCTTTAAACACCCCCAGGGACGGTGACTCCACCACCTCCCTGCGCAACCCGATCCAATGCCCGACCACTCTTTCCAAGAAGAAATTTCTCCTAATCTCCAATGTAAACCTCCCCTGGTGCAACTTGCAGCCGTTCCCCCTTGTCCTGTCACTAGTTATCTGTGAGAAGATGCCGCCCCCCAGCTCACCACAACTCTCTTTCAGGTAGCTGTAGAGGGTAATAAGGTCTTCCCTGAGCCTCCTCTTCTCCAGACTAAACAGTCCCAGTTCCATCAGCTGCTCCTCATCAGACTTGTGCTCCAGCCAATTCACGAGTCTTATTGCCCTTCTCTAGACA
>VWZZ01001183.1:9819-30125 GCA_013399095.1 Psophia crepitans
CCTCTTCGTTCCGCGGCTCCTGCGTCGCGCTGCCCCTGGGTGGGGAGTGGCGAGGCCGGCCGGGCTGCGGCCGGGGCCCCCGCGCCCCCCGGAGCACGTAGGAGCCGGGCTGGGGGGCAGCCAGCAGGCACGGGAGAAGCGTGGCCCTTTCTCCTGTGACAGAGGCGCTTTACAGGGTCCGTGGGGTGGTTTTGTGTGGGCACATGTAGTGCTCCTGGACGTGCGCCTGCTGAACGCGTCAGTGGGATCGAACAGCGAGGGACAGGCTGCCCAGAGAGATTGTGGGGTCTCCTTCTTTGGAGACATCCAGAGCCTGACTGGACACGTTCCTGAGTGATGTGCTCCAGGTGGCCCTGCCCTGGCAGGGCAGTTGGACTAGATGATCTTTCGAGGTCCCTTCCAACCTCTATGATTCTGTACGCTCGTGAGCGCGGCTGGGCCAGATACGAGCTGCGGCAAGGTCACGCTGGGGCAGAAGGTGGGGTGAGGAGCAGCAGAGAGAAATGAGGAGTGCGAAGTTGTATTTCTGTAGAAACCTTCAAAGAGGACAGCTTTTCTAGGCTGTGGGACGGACGCGGGCAAAACAGGCTCTAGTTTTTAGCAATTAGTGCACTTCCGGAGAAGTCTGTGTGTTTTAGGGTGCGGCTCATTAGCAGCAGCGCACCCACGTGTCAGGCCACATCACACCTCAGCTCATCCCTCCTGTCTTCATGCCAGTGTGGAGTTTGTAAACACAGCAGGTCCTGTTGTCAGCTTGCAGGTGGCTCTGCTGGTTCTGTCGGTAGGTGTATGCCCGCGCAAACAGAGCGTGCGGCGGGGAAAGTGATGTAATGCAGAGAATGCGTCAGGTTTTGGCCTGAAATGTATACGTGCTAAACTCAGGGGCTAAAAGTCATTCAGAACTGTATTTTTGTTTGACAGTGAGCTCAGATTACAAAGGAATTGGGTTTTGATAACATCCCTACAAATTATTTTCTCAGCAGTTTCCACATGCATGGATATCACCGGAATCTTCTTACAGGCGCTTAAATTGTGTGTAAACTTACCCTAAACATGAGTGGCTCCAAACCTGACATTCTGTGGGCCCCACACCACGTTGACAGATTTGTTGTATGTGATTCAGAATTGAGCCTGTACCATATCGACTCTGCCGTAAGTTCGGAACTCAAGGCAGGGTCCTTGCGGTTATCGGAAGAAACTACAGCTACGCTGCTGTCAATAAATTCAGATACGCCGTATATGAAATGTGTGGCTTGGTACCCAAAGTACGATCCTGAATGTCTCCTTGCTGTCGGACAGGCCAATGGTCGAGTGGTACTTACTAGCCTCGGTCAAGATCACAACTCAAAATCTAAAGATTTGATAGGCAAAGAGTTTGTTCCCAAACATGCACGGCAATGCAATACCCTGGCGTGGAACCCACTTGATAGTAATTGGCTTGCTGCCGGGTTAGATAAACATCGGGCTGACTTTTCCGTATTGATCTGGGATATCAGTAGCAAATATGCTCCAGAGACTGCAGTTGCTACAGAGAAAGTAAGACTTTCAACAGGAGATCCGGAAGCAGGACTGGTAGTAACAAAGCCACTGTATGAACTGGGACAGAATGACGCTTGTCTCTCTCTCTGTTGGCTTCCACGGGATCAGAAGCTACTTCTAGCTGGAATGCATCGAAATCTGGCTATCTTTGATCTGAGGAACACAAGCCAGAAAATATTCGTCAACACCAAGGCTGTCCAAGGAGTGACTGTTGATCCCTATTTCCATGATCGTGTAGCTTCCTTCTATGAAGGCCAGGTTGCCATATGGGATTTAAGAAAGTTTGAAAAGCCAGTTTTGACCTTGACAGAACAACCAAAACCCTTAACAAAAGTCGCATGGTGTCCAACAAGAACTGGACTGTTAGCTACTTTAACAAGGGATAGTAATATCATTAGACTGTATGACATGCAGCATACTCCCACCCCTATTGGAGATGAAACTGAGCCAACGATAATTGAAAGAAGCGTCCAGCCGTGTGAAAACTACATTGCTTCATTTGCCTGGCATCCCACAAGTCAAAATCGAATGGTAGTAGTGACTCCCAACAGGGCAATGTCTGACTTCACAGTTTTTGAAAGAATTTCTCTCGCGTGGAGCCCAGTGACATCCTTAATGTGGGCTTGTGGACGACATTTATATGAGTGTACAGAAGAAGGAAAGGCTAGTTCCTTGGAAAAAGACATAGCCACCAAAATGCGGCTCCGAGCTCTGTCAAGGTATGGTCTTGATACTGAACAAGTTTGGAGAAATCACCTCCTAGCTGGAAATGAAGATCCTCAGCTGAAATCGCTTTGGTACACTCTGCATTATATCCTTTATTTTACTGTAGTTTATATCCTAAAGAAGTAATATACCTTTATATGTAAAACAGCTATATGAAGTGCATGAAAATCTTTAAATATAATGAAACATCCTGTAAAGACTTTGCATATGTTAATAGGATGTGACTTTAAATTTAAAACCAGAAATTTTTTCAAACACTTGGGACAAATTAAGTTTCCTATACATGAAAATACTTATGAAGCAGTATACTGAAGATATGGATCAAAAACTGACAGGAAATAAAGGTCCCTTAGTTTATGCTGGCATTAAATCAATTGTGAAGTCATCTTTGGGTAAGAATGTTCCAACTTTGATAAGTTCTATTGTAGTATGTTTACAGAATGATGCACTCATGCGTTTATCTTTAAAAATTGTTGGAAGAGGCTATTTAAAAATATAGAAACAAAGTATTTCTGTTTGTGTTTTAATATATGTAAGTTGACAGTTTATATTACAGTAATCTCCAGAATTTTCAGTGTTCTTGGAAAGTCAGTAATCGTAAAAAGAAAGTATCCTCAGAGGTAAATCTTTAACTGAACAATTTCAGACATTTGATGGCACTGAAAATTCTTGCTCCCCACTTCACTTTTATATTTTTTTGAAATTCCGCATAGGGGGGTGTAGTCCTAGGAAGCTGACTTCACTGTAGTCACTGCTGATATACTACGGCCATTTGTAAAACGATGTTTAAATGAAGTGTCTTGCCCTGAAGTGGTTATCACCCCTGGTGCATGACATTATGCCTCTCATGTTCAGTGAAGTTTTTATTAGCATAATCTATTATTTGAATATTTCCTTCTTTATTCACTATGGATCTAATTAATATTTATATACCTTGGATCAAAAGAAAATAACTCTTCAGTGGTGGCAAGCTTCTGGGACGTTGATGCTTACTAAAAAGAAAGCTGGTAGAGCAGGTGCTTGACTGTGTAGTGTGTATTTTCAAACTGAACGTACTACTAACTTCTGACAACTGTAAGAAGAACCTCCAAACTCTTAGGAGGTAGAAGAAAGAGAAAAGACTTAGTGGGGAATATGTGTCAAGTTTAGATGTGTGACTTTTAGCACATCAAAATAGCTTTGTGTATGCTGCTCCTTACCATGGAGTTTTTAGTGATGTTAAAGTACTAAAACATGATATTCAGCTTTTGTACTCTGCTTTATGATTGAAATCAGTGTTGTGTTTTGTTTGCAACTTAAATTGTCATTTAAGCTTAATTTAACTTACTTCCCGTTTCTAGGAACAACAGAGAACCTCAGGCACAGCAGGAGTGGATCTGATAGACAGGCAGATATTATTCAGTATCTGAGTGAGGAGAGATCCTTGGCTTTGCAGCTCTGTGGGTGGATAAAGAAGGGAACGGACTTGGATGTGGAACCTTTTTTAAATTCATTGGAACAGGAAGGAGACTGGGAGCGAGCTGCTGCTGTAGCACTTTTCAACTTGGACATACGCCGAGCAATACAGATTCTAAATAAAGGGGCTTCCTCCGGAAAAGGTGCGTATTATGTTTAGCATTTTTTATTTTGGCATTACATCACCTTAGTAGGTTTGGGTTTTTTCTGTAAAGAGAATTATGGAAGATAGTATGGAAAAGATGCCTGTTGTTTTATAAAATGGTTACTTGAAGTGGCGGTGTTGGAGCCTGACCATCTGACAAAACTTGATATGCCTTACTGTCTAGTTGAAATACATTGTACATTTCAGAATTTCCTATTGATGCATACCTCAGAAAGTGTTACACTCAGAACTAGTGGGATGCTTTTTTTATTTTTCTTTTCCCAAATGAAATTACATCTTGGCTAGATGTCATGTATATCTGCGTCCCTTGGGCTGTATGCAGCTTGTATGTGCGATGGCTGTGGAGTAACTGAAACATAATATTCAGGGTCTGCAGAAAACATTTTTTTTGTAGTAATATTTGGTAAGAGTTGCAATGTCTGAGGGAAAAGTTAAGGTCCTGGACCCAGGAGGTGGAGGAGGTATTTCTGTTCTGTTTTTGTGCCAGTGTTTCTATATGTACATATACAGTACTCCTACATGTAGGAGTATGACTCCTACAACTCTGATATGCATCTGTTCTCTCTCATTAAATTTAAAAGACTAGCTTGCCACTGAAGTGGGTAGACACGAAGGGAGCTGGTAAGGTTCTTTTATTTTTAATATTGCCCCGTTTTGGTGGGGGCAAGTATGTGTGTGCTTTCCATAGGGAAGGTTTACAGTGGTGACATGCTATCTTCAAATCCAAAAATAAAATCAAACTTTCTGACAGAATGAATATTTAGATGAAATAGGTTAATGTTTTTAGGAAATGTGTTAACTTGAAGCTGCTATATGCAATTGTCTTCCTCCAGCTAGGTCTGTTAGGATTGTATACATAGCCATCACTTATCTTTTCACTTCTTGTGGATAAGAACTCTGATAATGGCAATCTTTTATGATAGCGATTGGAACACATTTAGCAGTTCAAAACTATTTCAAAATACCAGAACCAGTGTGATGTTGCTTAAACTATAACTCAGGCTGTCACGCATGTGGGCTTGTGACTCTTCGAGCTGTTAACTTACCCGAACAGAGGCATTTAAAGCAGAAACTAATAAATGCTAGTGCTTGTGCGTTTATTTCAGCTGGCGTTAATTCTGCTGCATTTTGTATTGTGTCCTGAAAAAACGTTCTGTTTCAAACTGATGCTTTCAATTACAATTTTAATTGGATTTTTTTAAGTCTTTAACTTAAATATTGTTTCACTGATTGCTTTTAATAAATCAGGTGATCTGAACCTTAATGTAGTAGCGATGGCTCTGTCAGGCTACACAGATGAGAAGAACTCACTTTGGAGAGAAATGTGCAGTACTCTAAGACTGCAGTTGAACAATCCCTACTTGTGTGCTATGTTTGCTTTCCTGACAAGTGAGTCTGGTTCGTATGATGGTGTTTTGGTGAGTAGATTTCTGTTCTGTTAAAATTCCTTTAAGTAATAGTGGTGTGTGTAGGGGAAGTGCTATATACTCCATGAATTAAAGAGATTAGGATGTATTGTGTTCTCCTCATGCTGGCAGATAACGTTTTTTTCCTGCTAAACAGACATCTCATATTAGTGAATGTTATGTTAATGAACAAAACATGCATAAGCCAAAATATCCAATACAGTTCACACGTTTTTTAGAGGAAATGTTTTTTTAGCATGGAGTTACCAAACCACTAGAAATACATTATCAAAATAGGTTGGGGGGGTGGGGGTGGGGAAAGAGGTTAATAATGGACATGCACAAAACAGAGTAAGTGCAGTGGATTTTGCAGAACTTCCATCAAGCTATATTTACACTGAATTGCATTTTTTTTTCCTTGTTTCCTTGTTCGAATAATTGGACTGTGTTGAAACAGTAAACAGAATAGTTCCACATCTTCTGAAATTGGTATAAAATTGCCATGTGAAGAGCAAACTAAATCTTTAGTTATGAGATACTTTGAGCCTTTGGAGAAGTAAAACGCTTGATCCTTTGTTAGAGAACAACAGAAATACTTGATTCAATAGGAATTATTTAGCCCATGGGAGGACTCTGTAATGCAACAGGGTAATTGGCCTAAGCCTGTTGAAAACAAAGTTATCATAATACGATGCTTTTAGGGTATTAAAATAAAAAAAAAAAAGATAAGAATCCCAGAGGGAAACCTGAGTATATTTTTCTCAAGAGAGAATATTTTTGCTTTCTGGATGTTAGGTAATAATTTTATGGTTGTGTTTTTATTGATGAATTGGAAGCTGACAGATCATAAGCTGTGGGGTTTTTTAATCTTAGTTTGGACTTCAGTGAGACCAGTTGAAGTTTGTGTGAAAAAGATTTTGTCAAGCCCATGTCCTTGTTTTGTCAGTGTCAATCACAATTTCTATTCTGAGATATCAGGAGGGAAAAAATAATGGGCACAGCTAAGTACCAGAATTAATCTAACCAAGGATTTTTTTTCTTCAGTGTCACATCTAGTAAAAAGGTTAAAAAGCATAAAGTAAATATTGTTGCATTTCTGCAACTTGAGCGCCAATGTACTTGTGAGAAATCTGTATTCTGGGTGTTTGGAGTTAGGTTTTGGTTGGGTTTTTTATTAATTTTCAGTTGTGATTTTAGGAAGGAATTCAGTGGTTAGGCTACTTATTTTGTGAATATGGTAAATGAAGGTTGGTTTGTCTGTCTTCCCCCGTGACTTGGTGAGACTTTTGGCTATATATGCTGGAAGCACTAAACCCAGCTCTATGTGACTTGCAAAGCTGCTTTTTCTAGAGTTTCATAACCACGCAGGATGTGTTATACCAGGCTTTCCTGCTGCTTCAGCAGATTGTTCAGTAGCTGCAGTCTTGCTCCGATACCTGTGTCTAAGTATAAACTATTTATCTGATACTTAGTGTTGGCTTTCCTGAGGTTGATGTTTTCTTTGTACATAAGCAATTTCATAGTATTAGTTATAGTGCAAATGTTCTGACTTTTACAAACAACGTATTGAAAACATGGAAACTTGCATGTGACTGTAGCATTCCTGTTTTTCTCTCCAAAGTATGAAAATAATGTAGCTGTACGAGACAGAGTGGCTTTTGCTTGCAAGTTCCTCAATGATGCTCAGGTAAGTTTGTGGTTGCACATTTAAGTAAGCTGTTAAGCTGGGTTTTATTTAGAGGTGGAAGAAATTCCAGGGTGGAGGAGTGAACAGTGGAAGCAATGAGTCATGAGTGACTTGGTTTGGTATGGAATATCCCCTTTGGCCAGCTTGGGTCACCTGTCCTGGCTGTGTCCCATCCCAGCTTCTAGTGAAAGTTAACTCTATCCTAGCCAAACCCATCATCACAGTAGGCTATAAGGTATGGTATAATCTAGTCTTCAGTTTGTACCTTCAGCTTTAATTTTGTTGGGTGTTTTTTTGGTAAGGTGTTTTGGTCTTTTTTCTTGTTTGGTTGGGGTTTTTTATTAGTATTAATGACATGTTAGTTTGTTAAATGCTACTGCATTACCTGTCTATCTGTTTTACTGGAGAGTATTTCTACTTACTCAGTATTTATTTCCAGATATTTATGTTCTCTCAAATTAAAGCTTGATTTTTTTACAGCAGGAATGTTTTCTTTCAAATTCACTGAAATATTTGAAGAACATGTAACCTCTCACTTTGCACATCTATCAGGAGGCTTAACGTTTATTAATAAATAATTGCATTCTTGCAATATAGTGGATATAGCCATATAGCTTCTGGTAACATCCAGCAAGCAGCATATTCTGTTCGCAGCAGACGCTCTTAAGGAAGGCTATTCAAATAGTGAGAAGTTTTGTCATATGCCAACATAACTGAGTTAGGAAGAGATGAACAGATGGCAAAAGTTAAGTGATTACTTTTTTTCTTTTTTTTTAATAGCTGAACAGGTTTATTGAAAAGCTGACGAATGAAATGAAAGATGCTGGGAATTTGGAGGGAATACTATTAACAGGGCTGACGAAAGATGGAGTTGACTTGATGGAAAGTTATGTTGACAGAACTGGAGATGTCCAGACAGCAAGCTATTGCATGCTACAGGTTAGTGTTTCACTTGAAAGGAAGTCCATTTATAGAGGAGAACTACACGTCATTTCTTTAGCAGTGTAGCACCGAATCTTGTGAACTTAAAAAGTAGTTTCTGTAATAAATTGGGATGATGTACATCGTGCCTGTTTGCACATTCATCTGAAGTACTCAATGTCAACTATAAACATGCATCTTCATTGTCTCTGGTTGAGATAGCTTGGGGAGATAGTAGGGGAAAGAGGCAAAAAGAAAACATGGTCCTTTTCACTAGCTGAACTGGGGATACCTGTTGCCCTGCTCATTGCCGGTGTGTTTCCTGACAGGTTCATTGCTTCCAGGATTTTGATAGAGAACTGAGGTGAGGGGTTTTTGTTTGTCTGTAGGTATTGGCTGTGGGTTTTTTTAAGATGGACTGGTCTTGGCCCTTACAGTTGCAGCTATTGCCAGCACTGTGTTTAAATCCATATGTAATCATAACAATGATGTAGACCTGTGATATGCGGCAGAATTTTATAATCCTTCATCTGACAGACATGAGTTTTTAGGAGATGTGGCAGCATGGGTAGAGCACCAGGGAGAGGCAGACTGAAGAAAACTTTTGTCAAACTCACATTACAGTTTAACAGAAAATTAATCTTTTTCTAGACAAATCACATGGTATTATTTCTCATACCTTGCAGTACGCTTTGTAAACCCTTTTGAAACAGTGAATAATATGTATTGTTTATCTTCAGTGTATGTCTGGCATTTTTTTCCTGCCTGCTTTAGGGTTCTCCATCAGACGTACTTAAGGATGAGAGGGTTCAGTACTGGATCGAGAACTACCGGAATCTTTTAGATGCTTGGAGGTTTTGGCATAAACGTGCAGAATTTGATATCCATAGGAGTAAGCTGGATCCCAGTTCAAAACCGTTAGCACAGGTAAAGGTAATTCTTGTATGAAGTATGACCAGTCCTGAAAGGAAGGTGGCATGGTATTCTATAGAAAAAGTAGCTGGCTGCACCTTGGCTTTCATGCGCTAAAGAAAGATTTCAACTAAGGCTGCCCTAAAAAAGTAGCTGTGCGTTTTTCAAAACAGTTTTTTAGAAAGGACTTAACTGTTTTGCTAGAGAATACAGAAATACGGTAAACAAAGCTACATTTCTTCATATCTAATCTAGGAAATCAGTTCCCTACCATTTTATTCGTGCTCTTTTTTCTTAAACCTTTTTCTTTCAAGAAAAACAGGTTGTCTTTCAGAAACTTTAACTTTTCAATATTTTGTCTGAGGAAACTGGTTTTTTTCCTCCCATCAGAGAGATATCATCCAGCTGAATTCTGCATCATGGTGAGGATGATGCTGAAACCAGGGAATTTGAACCAAGAACTAGTTCAGACTGAGGTTCGCTTCAAAGTGCCAAAGCTATTTTGAAGCCCTTGAACCTTAAACTTAAAGTGAACAGCAGCGGTGTTCATTATCAGTTCTGAACATAAGCTAAACCGAAAACTGACACCCTGTCTGAGTGCTGTCTACTTAACATCTGGGAGCATCTATAGCCAACACGGTCTTACCACAGCACCCTCCACTCTCTCATGTCTGCTAAGTACGTGCTTTACGAGCCTCAGTGGCCAAGGGCTTCTAAAGGCAGCTGTTTTGGAATTCATGTATCTGTCACAGCTGTTTAAGGAGAGCTACATCTGTACTGCTCCAAGTGGGAGGGAGGTGAGGTTACTGCTCCTTCCTTATGCAATTGATATGAATAGCCCCTGAAGAATTTGAAGTGTGTGCTCATTGGTATCAAGTCACAACTTGTGGCATAGGGAAAATCCTCATGTTGAGGACTCTAGGGTGAAGTCACCCGACTATAAGGTCGGAGAGACCAGATTTAATTAAGTAAACTTAATTTTTTTCATTACTGCAGCTATAGTTTTTTGTTATCTTAAATAGTACCTTTCCAAATCTTAGCAATTGTGCTTGGTTTTGTGTGCTTTTGAGGTAAGTGGGCATCATTAAGGCCTGCTTGGGACTGCGTGCCAAATCTGTAAGTCAGGGTGTTAGGAACCCCTGCGCAAGTAGCCTTGGCTTTCCAGGACGTTCTCTAGAATGTCCAGTAAAGAAGTCTTTGCCAGCTTGAACAAGTTCAGTCATAGCGGTAGCAAAAGTGGAACCACCCCCACCCCCCCAAATTGTTCTTTTGTTCTCTTCAGGTGTTTGTGAGTTGCAATTTCTGTGGAAAATCAATCTCCTACAGCTGTTCAGCTATTCCTCATCAGGGGCGAGGTTTTAGCCAATACGGAGTTAGCGGTTCACCAACGAAGTCAAAAGTTACGAGCTGTCCTGGCTGCCGTAAGCCCCTTCCTCGCTGTGCGCTTTGTTTGATAAATATGGGAACACCAGTGTCCAGCTGTCCAGGTATGACACAGTGGATTTCAGTTACTCGCTAGAGTACTAATTAGAGGCCTAATTAGCAGTTCCTGTTGGAAGACTTTCTGTTGGACCTTCTTCTTTCTATTTGTATTCATACTTGTAATTTTGAGGGAGGGAGACCATAATTGAAAACTTGTTTACATCTCATCTGATTTTATGATCATCCCATATGATTTTATTACCTATGTCTCAGTCCTTTGGTGTCAGACAGTGTGCACAGTTTCTTGGTTCGGACTGCTTTCCCAGTGAGATTGTCAGTGAAATTCCATGGTTAGACAGATGAAAAGATTCCAGTATTGTGGTGGTCTGTATTGTGAGCCTTAAAACCATAAGAAATGGGAAGTGAGATTCTTGAGATGAATTGTGTGGATGCTACATACATCTTGGAATGTAAATGAATTGATTTTTAGCTGGAAGAGAGAATAGTTTTTATGTGATATACTTTCTGTCACTATAAAAGATTCTATGGGTCATGCTGTCACAGCTAAGAGATATTACGACTGGAATCTCTTGGTTCTAAACATCTTGGGCTCAGTGTTACGCAAGATCTACATGGAACTGATTGTGTCCATGTTCTGAAGTCAGTCTTGTTATAGAGCCATGCACAGCTGTGCAGTTGTCCTCTATATCTCCTCATTCTTTCACTGATCTGTTACAACTTCTTTACTGTGGTCGGTCCAATTAATAACTTAGATTTTTGCTGCTTTTTAGGTATATATAATTGTTACATATTTATTTTTAAAGCAGAACAATTCTTGTGCAGTAAAGCAGGTCCATAATTCACTGGAACATAAACAGATCACTGAAACATAAATCACTGGTGAAAGATACTGTCTGTAAAATTTGTTTAATAAGGAAGTTTAACATGTGTGTAAGATGTGAAATAACAGCTCAGCAATGTAATTCGTTTTGGCTTTCTGACAGTTCTTCTGTTTAATAATTTTACTGACATCTCTTAAAATCAGGCACTTTTTCACATGATTTCCACTTTTCCTAATTTCAAATTTCTTCTAATGGCGTTACTGGGACTGAAATATAAATGAAGCCTAATGATTTACACACATATTTGTGGGGGTGGGTTTGCCTCTGCACAGGAGGATCCAAGTCAGATGAAAAAGTGGATCTTAGCAAAGACAAGAAGTTAGCCCAGTTCAACAACTGGTTTACTTGGTGTCACAACTGTAGGCATGGTGGACATGCTGGGCATATGCTTAGCTGGTTCAGGTAAGTTGATGTTAAGTCTGTCTGATTTCACATGTGTGCTGCACTGAGTGGGATCTATCATTGCAATGTTTTGTTGGTTTAGAACGTATGCAAAACTTAACTATGATGCTGAGTTTGTCTGAGATACTGTGTCCCTGGCCATTAAAAGTATAGATTACCAAATTCTCGTTAGTTTTATTTTACGTGTCTTTTTTTTCTTTTTTCTGCTGTTGCCATCCAGGGACCATACTGAGTGCCCGGTTTCTGCCTGCTCATGTAAGTGTATGCAGCTGGATACAACAGGGAATCTCATTCCAGCAGAGACTGTCCAGGCATAAATATTGTTGGAAAATGTGGGGCTTTAATGGATGTCCATCCTAGTCAAGCATATATTTTAGACAAAGGTCATTTGTGACTTACTGACTGTGAAAAAATAAATTGCTGTCAGATTAGTAAAATGATGTGCGTATGACTGTGCTTGGTAGAAACTGGCAATTCCTTAAATAAGGAATGTGGTCCTTCTTCAGAGGACGGAAGCAGTTCAAAAGCACTCCTGGAATTGTGGACTCTTTCGATTTTAGCAAATCCAGAGAACTTTTAATAAAGTTTCAGGGTAATGCTGATTGGCCCTTTGTTTTCCAAACAAAGCAGTGTTTATATGCTGAGAAAATGGACCTGCAAAATAAACGCCTGAAAAGTGTTCTTCAGAAGATGGCAAAGTGATGCTGTGAATTCCTCTGTTCATTGTTTGATTACGCTTTCCTGTATGCAATTGTTTCCTTGTAAGTTCCAGTGCCACTGTTAATTGTATTCTAAAGACTTCTATTTTAAAGAAAAATCCCTTTCTTTTCCCAGGTTTCGTTAATAGTAAAGCAGTATCTTTACAATTGAAGGTCTTATTTAATTTACCTACATACCTAGCTGATGTGAATTTTAATGAGAAAGAATTTGGGTTTTTTGTCTCCTAGCGATGTCTGTATCCTAGAGGAGAGTTCCCTGAAAAGTCATGTGTCTGTTTCAGTGCAGAGTGCAGGTAAACTATAGGAGGTTTCATTTGATTAATGTAGTACTGTGAAGATCTGAAATCTCAAGGTCTGGAGACTTGTAAATATTTACATTTTAAACTACATGCTGAGTTTTGACTACAAAAATATTTGAAGACTTTTGGATAATCAGCATTTCCCTGTACTTCTGAAATATGCTGGGAAGTGTGAAATCCACCTATGTAAATCCTGCTTCTGGTCACTAGCGGACACTAGTCTGCTCTCAGAAGGCTGCACAATTTTAAGTCATTGACCAGAAGTAGTTCTAGATGTGTTACCAGCTGGAATTAAGATTATTTATTAACGTGAGAGTCAATGATATTTTGCTAATACAGGGCTAAGAGATAATTGGTATTGTTGTCCTTGGTTTTGTAGGCAACAAAATTCACACAAATTAGGGAAAAAAAACACCTGTTTTAAGGTATGTAATAATAACATCAGTTTACTTGGTGTGTGTTTATTTACTAGTAGAAACAGTATATGAGTTACTCAACACTTGCGTGCTATGAAATACTAAATGGAATGCTAGCAATAAACTGGTACCGTACTGCCAGGACTGTGAAAATTGGTGTTCTAAAAGAGAATATATTATAATATACCACTAGTTCCAAGTACTTTAGTGTCATTGCCACAAAGTAGAATGTGGAAATGTTTTCTGTAGATGTACATAATTACATTCAGGACTTTGGGTTGTATTTTCTGGTTTAGCATTAATGTTGTAATACATCTGCTACATTTATTCTCATCTGAAGTTCTTGCCTAATTGACAAAGATCTTTTTAAAGTTAAAAATCTAAGAGGTACTTGATATTTTTAGGCATGGGAGAGCAGTTACTTCTTTTTCTTGTTAGCATATTTATTTCTCTGGCTTCCAGTGTTTTTGCACACTTCATGTTGCTGTTGAAGAGCTCTGCAAAATGTTTTCCCTTTATAAATGTAAACTGGGGTTTAATGTATGATACCCTATTTATATAAATACAGGCAATAAAACTTTTGCTTTATGGAAATAAGGATTTGTAAGTGTCAAGGATATGTTTTTATTCCTCTGTGGTAACAATGTTTAGTAAATTTTCCTAATAAAGTCCATGTCCACGTAAGTGCAGGTACTAACTTACAATGTCTCATTTTCTTATGCAAAGAAAACTAATTTATAAAGTTTTTGACTTGACTCTATCAGTTTGCGTCAAATTCTATAATTTCATTAAATTGGATACTGGCTTTGATACTCAGCATGTCTTTGAAAAGTTTGGATCATGAATGTATGCATATTCTGGCAGTGTAACTCCTAGTTTTGGCTGTTGTAATCAGGCTTTTCAGGCCAGTAATTACACTATTTGCAAAATTTATGAAGCAAGAGGTGTATGTGTTTTTAATGATTTTTTTTTTTTTGTTTTCCTTTTAAATTAATAAAGCTCTGATTTGGGGGGTTATTTGTTGTCTTCTAACAAAAAGTATAGCTACAGACATTTTATTAGCTGCAGTTACTTTTACACTTACTGTTTTCTGATACCTTTTCAACTCCAAGTTGGTGGCCTTGCATGCTAAAATGTTTTAAACCCTGTGGTTCATGCTGGTGACATTTCATGATTCTTTTCATTCCAGCCTTGGCTTCCTTCCCTGGTAAAGTGCACACACTTTCTCATTGTGTGCAGGGCCTGCTTACACATGAGCACAGTGTGAGTGTGCATGTGTCCATGCCTGAGAAAGGACAGCAGAGCAGGTGATGGTGACTGGGCTCAGCCACCAGTCCAGCCAGTGCCAGCCCAGCCTGTAGTGACACCCCTCAGGAGGCCTTTCCTGCGCAGTACTTCACAGCTGCATTCTGGTGGCCTCCCTCGGGATCCCCACTAGAACCGAATTTCTCCAATGCCAAGTTTTAGTCTGTTCCTCTGTTTCAAGCTCAGGGACTGCTCTCTGTACCTTAACCAACTGGGACATGAAACCATTTCCCCTCAGGGCTGTCAGAGCATAGAGGGAAGTCACAGCAGTGTGCTGGCCTTCAAGGAGGGCTGCTTCTGGCTTTCTTACCTAGGAGTCCTGTCCCACTGCTCTGGAGCTTTGCACAGGAGTGGTGACAATTTCCATGTCCGTCAGCTGCCAAGGAGATGTTTGGCTGGAGAGAGCTTTGCTCCTGGATTGCAGCATGACTCTCGTTACAGCAGCAATCTCCTGTGACTCCACAGAATCACTGGTGGGATGCAGGTGCGCCACTGCCCTCCCGACACACAGAGATCCTTTCATCCTGTGTTTAGGTCCCTTAAATAGAACTCCATGTCTGTTTCGTAATTTTTTTAGAGTTTAGTGTGCTGGGCAGCTAAACCAGACCGATGGTTTAAGAATTGTTTCTCAAAACATAACTCTCCAACCCAGTACTTCATTAAATGCTTTGTAACCAGCTTATGCTGAAGCCTGGCCTCCACTGCAGCCAAGGGAGCAAGGTTTGGACCTGCTCCATCCCCTCTCCACCTTTCCAACAGCTTGCTTGCCCCATAGTTATTTCTTGGGTATCTGGAGGGGCTGGCAGTTTCCCACATTTCTGTCCCATAAGGGTGTATATGACCTGAGCATTACTTTTCCTTTAATAGCAAGAATGTTTTACAGTTCCTTGCACTGCTGTTTTGTTAGTATAGCCATACAGGCAGGCTAGGCCACACACCTTAATAGTCTGCAGAGACGTAGATGAATGAAAAGCACGAAGCAGAAACTTTTTGTTGTATACTGCTTGCCTAGCCCTGTCTCATCACTGCAGGACTGGGTGAACAGAAGGTTATGACTGACAGAGGGAACCTGCAGCGCTTCCCACTCAGCTGTGCTCAGCGTTTACGCACAAGACCAGTTATCCAAGGATGGGGGGGTGAGGCGGTATAGCCATCTAGCGGTAGGCTGTTGTCTTAGGCCTGGGTAGTCCTGGTAACTCACTGTACGTAAGGTATTACAGAATCTCTGTGCACAGTGTCAGTTTGCTAAAGTGGAATAGTACAAAAGACTTTTAAATACTAGTAATACACACATGCAATTATTAAGAATGATGTTTCATTCTACTGAGCACTACAACACTACTGAAATAGCAGTAGAGGATGGAACATGGTATCATGCCACACAGACCTCGCGTTCTTGTTTGCTTCATGAGACCGACTCCTACTTCAGAATGCCCCTTCCTTCCCTGTGACAGTAACTTTGTCATTGTCTTTTAAGTAGAGAGGGAGGAAAAAACAGATCACCTGTTAACTTCTTCATCCACCCAGTCTGTAGTAACTTTGATATATAAGAAGTCTTTAAAACAAATTTCTTGACTGAAAACAGAGGTCCTTAAATAAGCACAAAGCTAGGAATCTGGCTAGCAATTTAGCCTGGAGAAGACTGAGAAGGGATTTGATCAACACTTAAAATATCTACAGGGTGGATGCCTAGAGGAAAGGCCAGACTCTTCTCAGTGGTGCCCAGTGACAGGACAAGGGGCAATGGGCACAAACTGGAACACAGGAAGATCCATCTCAATATGAGGAAAAACTTCTTCCCTCTGAGGGTGACAGAGGACTGGGACAGGCTGCCCAGAGAGGTTGTGGAGTCTCCTTCTCTAGAGATATTCATGACCCGCCTGGACTGAATCCTGTGCAACCTGCTCTACGTGATCCTGCTCTAGCAGGAGGTTGGACTAGATGATGTCCAGAGGTGCCTTCCAACCCCTACCAGCCTGTGAATCTTATTAAAGCACTAAATCTAGGTGTTAAACCTGAAACCTGTTTGTTTGAAAGGTTAACGAACATGGCTAAGGTTTATTTAAAATACTTTGAAATATTTTCTCTATTAACTTACAGAGAATGCTTCCAGAGTCAGATTTTACTTTGATTGAATTACCTTAAGAGATGTAAGAATTCTGCTATGTGCTGTAAGTAGCCAGGATAGTAACAAAATTGGGAACTGTGTGGGAGTGCTCATCATTAAAGTCATGACAAGTTGGCTGAATCGGTACATCTGTTTAGACTCCCACCAGTAATGAAGGCTATGATGGGAACTCGGCACTCGAAATACCCAAGCCTTATGAGATGTCTTCCAAGTGGTTAACATCAGTGCAAAAGCAAGTACCTTGTACACCACTTTGTTAAAATTACCAATGTCAGGTAAAACAGAAGTCACAATGTATCACAAAAACAGCACTCTAAGATTTAATACTGACATGAATAGTTCAATATAGCCTGATCTTTTTTTATTGGAGAAGAGACCATTTTCAAGATGAAAAATACCTCCCACATTGAATAAATGTATATCAAATGAAAAAAAAAAAAACCAAAAAAAAACCACTTTACATTAAACCCCTACCAAATGTCTTCAACAGGAGTTTCCTGTAAAGTATCCTAGAACCTCTACATCAGGAACAAAAAGATGCCTACAAAACTTTAGTTTCTACCAAGTCCAATCCTGCAGGAGAACACTCCTTGTGGATGCAAAAGGTTTAAATATATACAGACAGTGAGATATCCACAGACGTGTGGATATCCTTGCTGAATAAATACATTTCCAAAAAACCCCAACATTCCTTACTGGCAATACATGGCACACAGAATAGCATCTTTTCAGTGTATTTGTTGGAAATAAATGCAACTGTTACCGTGCTGTCAGGTAAGAAAGCTACAGTACTGTTGTCCCCTCTGAAGCTCTAGATGTATGCCAAGAAAAATCAGTTGTTCCTCCCATTACCGAAGGGGAAGTATTCGGGGAATTCATGAATAATTTTCAGTGCTTCATTGTAGAGTTCCAGATCTGAAAGAGGGCAAAGAAATGGGTTATGATGCATAAGCGAAATTCCCCACAAGCAAATGACAGTGTTAAAGCACTGCTTATTTTAAAGCAGTGTCGTGGAGCGTTCCCAGTCTCCCTCATCATCTCCAGTTTTCCCAAGGCAGCCATGCTCTCATTGCTTGCTTTCTGGAGGGTTATTTTTAGGCCTGATAGCTGCACCATCACACAAGGCCCAGGGCAAGGCCACAACCATGTGGTCAGAAGTGGGAGAACAATCACAGCATGGCAATGATCTAGACTGGCTCCTGTTTTGAGTCAGTCCCTACAGTTTGACAGTAAAACAGTGTATTTTGTACAGAATTTTTCCCTTGCCACTCTCCTTTTCTTCATTCTACTCCATACCTGGCAGTTTCAAGAAAGACCTTGTCTGTAAGAAAAGATAATCAAGCTCTCCCTTATTACTTACCAAGTAACAGCTCCGAACTCATAATGGATTTGTCATAATGTATACTCTTACTTACCAAATGGACTTTTATCTTCTCTGAACTGGACATACGACATGCACATGATGGTTGCCTGATTTGTTACTCTTCCGACTACCTCAAGAACTCCTGAGATCTCTTCATCTAGCTAGAAAACATACCAAATATGAAATCAGTATCACTAAATTAGCTGTTGTCTGTACTGCACAGCACTTAGGCTAAGAAGTCTCCACAACTGATGGTTTGTTCACGACAGATTCTGTTCCATGTCAAACAGTACAGCACTGCTGAACAGCCCCGCACCGCTCCAAAACAACCCACCACAAAAGCCTCGAGCCACTTACAGATTTACAGTGTTTTTAACAGCCAATTTAGTACTGACACATAAAGAAATATACCAAGAAGGATCAGAGGGAAGATACCAGTTTATAAGTACATAAAATTGTGTCATTTAGTCACTGAACAGAGACTAATTTAGGACACAGAGAGCAGAAGAATCCAGATTTTAATGGATTGCATTCAAACCAGAGTAAATTACAGAACTCTGTAAGACCTAAGGAGGTTTCATTTATGCCAGAGAGCAGTTCCAGTAATCCTGATTCAGAAGGTATAACTGGAAATTATTTTTATTGTCAGTAAGTGTTCAGAATACAAAGACATTCACAATAACAAGCCTTTGGTTGAACAAGAAAAAAAAAAAAAGCTAAAAATTTTATTGTACTCCAAAATCATATTCTTTCTTCTTTAAGATACTTATTTCAAGAGTGTGGTACTATTTCAGTAATATTCTTCCAATATCTAACTTTTAACTTTCTAATAAGTCTCCTAGAACAGAGTAAAGGATTCCCTCCCTTGCCCATAATTTTGGGGTTTCTCTGTTGAAATGAACTACACAGACCCAAAACAAAAGAATCTATTAAAAGGGGAAAAAAAACTTAGAAAGCATTTGATTAGCAAATCTAGAAGTTCCTCCACTGACACTAGGCAAACCAGAGAGATGGACCTGGCATGTTTTTTTCTGCACATGCGTTTCTCCTACAGCAGTGGAACACAGACTGTGAAGTACCCAGAATTGCACATATGCATTTATGAAATTCGAGTATTTACTCTGTTATGGGAAGTTGTGGAATCGTCGGTCAGATGCTGACACCTGAGGTATTAACAAACCAAGGCAGAAAACCTTTTCATGAACTCAAAAAAGAATTAAGACACGGGCAGAACTTGTAGGAAAGACATTTTCTTGCAGTTTGAAGATGAGGTCAGCAAGCTTCACATTCATGAGACAAAACTCTTTGCCAGATCGAACCGCATTTTTTGTCAACAAGGAGAGACTCCTGTCTCGAAAGTCAGAGAGTACCATGTGCAATTATTTTACATGGGAATGGCAAGATTGCTCAACAACTCATTCAGAGAAAAAGATGTGGAGACTACACACCTGCTCAGTTAAGCTAGAGCATTTGCCATCACAATGGAAATAATCCTTTAATTACAACATTTGGGAGAGGTAAAAAACCCCACAACTTAAAGACAGAAGAGAATGCCAGGCTATTATTCCTTTAGCGGTATGTGATAACAAAGGAAGCAATATTTTTGTGCAGTAGTTATAAGCATATCTTATACCCATTGCATTAATTGCTTGATTATTATTTTTTTTTTAAGAAAGAATGCTACAAGCTAACTGAAGTTTACTGGAATGCTATGACAAGTATTCTAAGAGGATATAGAAATTTCAACTCAAAAAACCCTTGAGAATACCATATTTGTGGGGTTTTTGGATTATCTTCAAAAAATAGTCTGTAAGACATATAAAGGCAGTAAGAAAAAGGAAGGAGTGAAAATAAAATAAATCTAATACACATAGTGGAATTGATTATAAACACCACATAGAGTAAGACAAAGTAGCCAGGCAAGGATATGTCTAGCAAGGAATTAATTCTCTCTCTTAACACCAGCAGAAAGGTTAGGAAGACCAAGGCAGTTCATGCACCTGAAGCCTGCAAGTTAGCTAGAAGATGTAAGAAGCAGAGGCAATGAAATATAGGGGGAGAAGGAGAAAACAGGGATTATTTTGTTTTCCTGACTAAAAACTCAATACATGCAAGGTATACAGACTTCAAAAGTGACAAAGTCTCAGAAAAAAAAAAAGAGAGATGTACTTTTTCCTGACTAAAAACTCAACACAGGCAAGGCACGCACAGGTTTCAGAAGGGACAAAACCTCCGGTACCCGCAAGAGGCAACACCAAGCACTCCCAAAGTATGCCCTAACTTACAGGTTCGCTCAGCTCCACCGTCGTGTGTTTCCCCTCTCCATCCGAAAGCACGAAAAGCTTCCCAGTGGGATGAATCTACGGAAGACACGAGGGCTGTGAGCTCGAAAGGCAGCTGTAGGCGGTACAGGTTTAACCGCCCCCACCCGAACGGCGCAGCGGGCTTTTCTCCACAAGATCCAACCCTTCCAGCCGCCTCCCGCCCTGACCGGCGCCGCCGGCCTCCCTCAGACCGGGCCGCGACGAGCTGCCCCAG
>VWZZ01001183.1:31146-146328 GCA_013399095.1 Psophia crepitans
GCCTTTCAGTGCTTAAAGGGGTCTTATAAAAAGGATGGAGAAGGACTCTTTACTCAGGTAGATAATGATAGGACAAGGGGCAATGGTTTTAAAGTAAAAGAGATTTAGATTATACATTAGGAGGAAATTCTTCCCTGTGAGGGTGGTGAGGCACTGGAACAGGTTGCCCAGAGAAGCTGTGGAGGCCCCATCCCTGGAAGTGTGCAAGGCCAGGTTGGATGGGGCTTTGGGCAACCTAGTCTAGTGGAGGGTGTCCCTGCCTATATCAGCGATCTTTTAGGGTCTCTTACAACCCAAGCCATTCTGCAATTCTGTGAATGCCCTTAATAACGCGCTTTAACTTTCGGTCAGCCCTGAAGTGGTCAGGCAGTTGGACTAAATGATCATTGTCCCTTCCAAGTGAATGATTCTGTTCTGTTCTATTATAGCAGTCTAATTTCTTTTCATTATTAAAGAGCTTACACTTGATCCCCAGGGTAAGAGTGACTGATGAACATGAAACAGAGCTAGCACTTTCACCACACATGTTGCCTTTTTCCATGTGTTTTCCCCAGCTGTCCCTTCTGTGGAGAAGTTCCTCCCAATTGCCCTTGCAGCAAAGGCAGCTAGTGGCATCCTGGTCTGCATTAGATGTAACGTTGCCAGTGGGTCGAGGGAGGTGATCCTTCCCCTCTACTCAGCACTAGTGAGGCCACAGCTGGAGCACTGGGTCCACGTGCTGGGGACTAGAGAAACATGGACATACTGAAGAGAGTCCAGCAAAGGGCAGCAATGATGATTAAGGGACTGGACATCTTACACATGAAGAAAGGCTGAGAGAGCTTTAGCTCTTCTCCTTAGCCTAGAGAAGAAGAGGTTCAAGGAGATGTTATTAATGCATATAAATGCCTGAAAGGAAGGCACAAAGAGGACAGAGCCAGGCTCTTTTCAGTGTTGCCCAGTGACAGGAAAAGAGGCAATGGGCATAAACTGAAACACAGGAGGTTCCTTCTGAACGTCAGGAAATAGTTATTTCCCTGTGAGAGTGACCAGGCATTGGCACAGGTTGCCCAGAGAGGTTGTGGAATCTCCATCCTTGGAGATAGTAAAAAACTGCCTGGACATGGTCCTGGGCAGCCAGTTCTAGGGGGCCCCACTTGAGCAGGGGGAGGCTGGACAAGATCTCCCCCAGAGGTCCCTTCCGATCTCAGCCATTCCCTGGTTCTGTGATTTCCTTTCCATTTCCAGGACCAGTGTTTCAGGAAATACTTGAGAGAATCTAACTCTGCCCTGGCTTAAAAGGGCGATCACAACACCGCCTGTGTGCTGGCTGTCTCTTCTCACCAGCTGTGGGTTAGTTCAACTTGCTAACCAGCACAAAGGGGGTTTTGTTAGTTGGCCAGGTTAGTGTTGTGGTAGCCCCGCAAACTGAACCAGCTTGCCAAGGAAGCAAGCTGCTGCCGAAAGCGGTGCGGAACCGGCATGTGGCTGGGAAGGGGAGTGCTGTGGGGTTGTATCTTCGATGGGCTGTAACTGGTTGTTGTCTCCTCAGTTCACTATACCATTCACCTTTTCAGCAGTTTATTTGCAAGGGGATATCCTCATCTCCGTAGAACACCTTCAGTGATTTTAAAGGAGTGATCTCTTATATGTAACAATTGGAGCAAGATGCAGCAGGCTGCTGCAAAGTGGCTCTTCTAGGGCTATTTGTCTGCGACGTGTGAAGGGTCAGCTGTTAGAAAAACATGAAGCTCTTACAGATATGTCTGTATCATGCCTAGAAGCAGTTGAAGTTTTGCAGTCAAAGGAGAACTGTTTTCAGAGAAAGAAGTAGATTTCAACGAGTATTTAATAAGCACTGAGCTTTCTGTTTTAGTATTTCTGTCATCTTCAGGGTTTTGCATGTTGACATTGGTTTGAGTACTGCTATGTCACTCCTGGCTTTGCCTTTGTCACCTATGCTTCTATTGTCTGACTTGATTATGGTTGATTTTTTATGATTCAGCATCTTGGAGTGTTTTTATACTATGATAATTTGGCTTGCATAGTTCTTGGTATTTCTGCTTCCCCTAAATTTTATGAAAATATTAAAAATAAATATTTACATTTTATGTAAACAAAAAAGTATTTATTAGTGTGCTGTTCTCTTTATACCCCTTTTTTTGTTTTTGTGTTTCTCTTGATGCTGACCTTTCTTTCTTCTGTTTCCAAGAAGCGCAAACTGAAGGAATATGACTAATGTTAATGCCAGCTAAAATAAATTATGTCATAGGTTTTTTTTTCTTCACATAGTAACCTACACTAGGCCAAGAGCTTTTAAACAGTTCTTTTGGTGTCACGGAGAAATCTTTTCTATATGCATGTTCTTGACTCTTAAATTGGTTGTTTTCATGTCATAAGAAGGGCTGTGCAGGATTGTAGACATCTTGCTCTTTTTCTGGTTGCTGTTTTATTGGTGAATCACAGCAGACACTAACATGGAAGAGAGATTTGCTCTGTTTTCTCCTTCCATAGATTATATATCTTAAGCTGTTAGATGTGAAATTATTCTGGTTCTTTCTCTAAGGCCAGTTTTATATCTTATTTTGACCTCATTTAATCATTTATGTAATTACAGGCAGTGCCAATGCAGTTCTGCTTTGCTGTATTCCTTGGTACCCTCTCTTTATCTTAGCCTGCATCTTTGGTGGTTTTAACATCAAAAATACCTTTCTCCTCCTGTCACTTGTGAACGTTCAGGAAAAAGCTGAAAAGTAATGTTAAATATGCTAGGATCTTCATTGTATAGAAAAAAATTATTGGATTTAATGTATTGGTTTGGCTCAAAGGTCACCCATACTTCTTGTCAAAGGAGACTGACAAAATGCAGGAGGAATAAATTAACCCCTTTGTGCAGCTCTGTAACCTATCTTTGTCCAATCCTATGTACGTTCTCAGAGCCTCACAGAAAGACAAAATATTTTTTGCAGCCTCACAGAATTGGTATAGTTTACCCTTTATTACTTGCTAATGACTGAAGCGGTGCCAAAAGCATCGTTCTTAACTCTCAGCGATTGCAATTGGAGATAGAAAAAGTTGTGTTCCCTTTTTGGTGAGGGGGAAACATGAGGAGAAGGGAATTGCATATTCCTACCAAGGGAGATTTTTATCTTTAGGCAGTGAATTCAATTTCAGGTCTCCTATGGAAATAAAATGAATCCCATCTGGAAGGGAAAAGTGCGGTGCTGTATAGGAGAAATTACTGCAGGAACGTGGTACGGTCACTGAATGGCGGGTGTATGTTCTGTGATTTTGTGCTGACAGCTTTAAAAAAAAAAGGCACAACGAAGTGCTTTTTTCTCTAGTCTGTGAGACCGTGCGCATCCAGGTCCACAAACTTCAAATTTAATTTTTACTCTGAAATGAAAGCTGTGCGGAAACCCGTTGGTCTCAGCTTTTAACTGAAACCTCATCTTATCTACAAGTAGTAAAACTCCAACCTGATTCTGCAAGTGCTTAAACTGTGTTATCTTCAAGAGCAGGAGTGTTTCCATTCAACTCTGTGTTTCTTTGTTGGACAGGGGCTTTGTTCTGTTTTTAACATGTAATTCAAGAAATTTAGTGGCTGCATTTCCCGTTGCTGGAGAGATTTATGTTTACTTTGAAGTACCACAGTTGATAAAATTCTTCAGAGAACAAATATCACGAATGTCCCAGCATTGCCTGTCTGCAGTTTTTCCTTTACCTATGCCACACTGTATACAGCTCTACTTTTTATTTCTGTGCCCCCCTTCTATTTTGTTAGTCGTTCTTTGTTATTTATTTTAAACTTAATATTGTGTTCAGCAAAGGTCTGGAAATACTGGGAGTAGTAAGTACTTGATGAGCTCCTTCCTCCACATCAGTTATGCAGACCTGAGATCTACAAGAACAAGTTTTGTTTTTAAGTGGTGAACACCCAGAGAAGGAAAGAAGCTCACTGAGCATGTTAGTCTTTTTAATATGTGTATTCCTTACCACCTCCCCAACATTCACAATCGCAAAAGGCAGCATACGTTATTTTCTTACTGCTTACTTTCTTACTAACTTGAGGCCTGAGTTTATGGGGTACTTTTGTTTGCTTTGTTTGTTTTTCTGCTTCAAGCAAGAGGATGTGTGGGGTGGTTTGGTTTGGTTTGTTTTCTGTTTGAGAAATACTGCTGGCAGTGGAATTAAAAAGTAGTTAAACCTACTTCAGAAACTGAAAACTACAAAGCAAAGATCAAGCCTTATGTATGTAGATAAAATGAATTTTGTGGGTTTTAGAAAAAATTGGGACACTCAGGCTGCCTTCTGTCAATGAAATGAAAAAAATCTAGTATGTGAAAGTGCTTGTAACATTAATTTGGCTAGATCAAATTGTACTGATTATTGATTTACTCTGGATTGAAATGTCTGTTGTCCTTTAAGCAGTGAAGTTTAGGTATGTTAAATATGCAGGATTTAAAAGACAACAAATGCATGGCTTGCTGTACAACTCTTTTGTGCTGTGTAGGTACTGATTAAGATGCATTTATTTGTGCAAGAAAGGAGGGAAGGAGAAAACTACGTGATGGAGCTGAAAACTGTATAATAATGCAGATCTCAAAGAGCAACAGCAGCTCTGGCACCTGAAGTGGCTGACTGGAATCTGAGCCTTTACCAAAGCTATCTGTAAGATTTTACACATCAAGTTGATTTTGCTTCTTGTTGTTGCACACTTAGGATGAAGGTAAAATTGCATTTTAAACTATTCCACAACTGCGTCTCCTTCATACATCATCGGAGCAGAAACCTGACTCTTGAGCATTACAGCACAGGGTTTTACCACTTGAGCTATGGGACTGACAACCCTAATTGGTAGCAGGAGAAGACTTATTCCCCGAGGGCTGAAAAAGGAATATGCTGCTGGCGCCATGTGTTGAGCCTGGGTGTGGGGGAAGGTAAGGAATAAATGAGGTAATTAGGAGTTTCTACCGTGTAATCTCCACGGAACTGGAAATATCAGTATTTCACGTGGTAAGGTAGGAAAGCAAGCAAAAAGGAAAAAAGTGCAGATAAGTAACTTTTTTTTTTTTTTCACTTACTGCATACCTGGGTCTGGATGGTCTGCTCTGTTCTTGTGCACATCAGTGTAGTTACTTGATTGCTAGAAATTGCACTGCGTCAGCAAAAGCAGGAAGTAGCTGGCCAGCCTGCGAGGTAGTCGGTCTTTAAGGCTCAGGTATCAGGCCACAGTTCGAACTGCTGCTGCTTTTGCCATGTTCTATTTATATACAGTTCCTTAAAGTCAATGCTTACACTTCATATAGGACTTTCTGTGATCCGGAGTATGGAACTGTTTGCGGTTGCTTGTAACAGCAGAGTGTGAGGCAGTTTATATCTAATAAATAGTCAGTGCTGGTTGTGCAGTTAATTGCTACAGGTCACTGGCTAGGACAAAAAAAAAATCTTGCTTATGCTACCATGAATATTTGGCTGGGAAGCGAGGAATTCTAGCAAATAATTAATCCAGGTTTTTTATCTTTGGGTTTTTTTTTTAAATCCAAACACTGCATAGTAGCACTCTTCTCTCTTTCCCACCTTCTAAAGATTCTTCTTTATTAAATTTAGTGTGAAATAATGTTACTGAAACTTGACAGTGGACACCTCTTTTCTTTAGACTGGACTCCTTTCCTCTGTTGGAGGTGTATATCAGACGTTTCGATCGGTTCGCCAGTCCCTTCTCCTTTAAATGTTGGTGCCTGCCAAGTAAATTAAGACTCTGCTCCTCAAACTACTTCAAACTTGTAATTGCATTATTCCATTCTCCCAATTTTATATTGATATTTTAGTACCTTTCTTTAAACCTTCCTTTCTGTGTTTGGCAGTGAGCATGTTTTGGGCAGACCACAGGCTGCTTAGCATTGTCCAGTGGTCCGAGCTCAGCCCTTGGTGGCTGAAGTTGAGCGCACCTTCACGGGGTGACTGCTGCTGCAGTGCCTTTTCTTATTGTCCCCGTGCAAAGGACGGAGCTGCTGTTGCAGGAGGAGGCTGGGGAGACTTGACTCAGTTGCTGCATTCAGTGGTGCCATTTATGTAGAAAATAGAAAGTAGGTGGTGGTACACTGGTACTCCTCTCCATAAACAGAACAGGAGGATACATGCTTTGTGTGGTTCTGTTGGTTGTTCTTCACAAGAGTGACACTTCCTTATAAAGCTTTTCTTCTAACTTTTCTTGGTAGAAGAGAAACTTCCTTGAGTATACATCTTAAAGTTCAGAATAATTAGAGAATTTGCTTAGAAGAATGTTTCATGATGTATCCACATTTATGGAGTAATTCATAGGACTTAATTTCGTAAAAGCTGGCCCAACTGCCTATCTTTTGTCTAGTGCTCTTGGGGTTTTTAATGTGAATTTGTCTTTTTTAAGCTATTCAGAACTGCTTCTATGTAATCTTCCAGTCTTAAGAGAGAAGAGATACTGAGGATAATCTTTTGCAGTTAATGTTTTTATTTCACTGGTTTCCTTGTTTTCTTCTAGCTATTGTGAGTTCTTAGTTGCTTTGGAAGATTATTTTAACGAGTTATTGTTTGAAAAATTTGCAGCATATGATTTTGTTGCAGTTTCTTTTAAGGGAATCATTGGAAACTGATTAATCAAATAGACCCAAGTGTCGAGCTGTGTCTAAGACTGCAAACTGGAAGAATGAAAGTAGCTACTATGCTAATATTGTAGGATTGGGTGTGTTGGTTTTTAATTTATGCACAGATATTAAGACTGAAAATCTTTGGTGCAATTTGTTTCATTCAACTATTCCTGCATTATAAAGCTGCATTTTCTATAGGATCATGTTTTGGAGTTCAAAGTTTAGATGCTTTAGGACTAACTCTGAAGAGAAAGTTTGTATAACAACAATTTGAGGTCGCAGAAAAATATGGAAACATGCTGGATAAATGCTCGAGGGCTTCCTTCTTTTAGTTTCCTTTGAAAAGGCTGAAGTTTGGTTTTTTTAATGGTTCCACTCCATTCATAACCTAATGGAAAAACCTTTTATACTTTACTTGCTACATCAACAAGGTAATATGTCTTTGACATACAAATGCCTGATACTTCAAATTGGTAATAGAGATTAAGCTGTAATGTCATGCATGTGGCTTTTGGCATGGTGTGAACTTCTTATGGTAAATTCTGTTATATTTATTTAACATGGTTTGTCTTCATTTTAGATAACGTAGAAGAAAAAAGAAAGAGGCTATGTTCAGCTTCTTCCGAAAAAGTCAAGATTCAAAGAAGGTTACAGTACCAGAGAGAGAAGCAGATGGATTTGTTATTGTGGGTAAGTGATGCTTCTGTATAAAGTGATTCTTACCATCTTTGAAATGTAAAAATTTCTTTGAGATGCTTAGACCAAATGAAATGTTAAGAGAAGTCATGATAAAAATTGTTCAGAATCCTTACTTTTCCTGAAGGAGTTTGTATTCCTAGTCTCATTAGTTGAACTTAATAGCTGAAGTTTTATTTATGTAGATACAAACTCCTATTCAAGAGCATTGATAATATAGGTTCCTGTTTTCCTCTCATACTGTGGGCAAAGAGAAGTTACGTCCTTACAAAACAAGAAAGCTCAAGGTTGAGGCTTCTAGCTTTATGATTAGAGTTGTGTGAAGAGAAGAACTTAAGTTGCTAGAGGACTGTTGTTGGGTTTTTTTTCAGGCTCCCTCCTTAATGTTACCCCCAAAGTCTTCATATATTAGAAGTCAAGAAGCATCTGTGTATTTCTAGATACATGCTGAACGTAGATGTTCTGTCTCAGAATCTGACTCTTGCTTAGTTTAATGAAAATTAAGCAGTTCAGGGTTTCCAAAGTCTTTTTGTTACTCAAAACTTAAACTGAAGTGTACTCACCTGTGGCCTGGCTAAATTTGCAGCTTTAATCAAGCTCTTTCACAGTCTTGTGGAGTGGCTCAAGCACGCAGAAGATGAAGAATTTATTGCTGTCATGCTGCAACTGATCCTTTTTCCTCTTTTGAAAATTTGTGTTTTCCTCCTTATAAATCTGTCATCATCAATATTCAGCTTCTGCTGCTCTGATTTACTGACTTGTTCTTGTCAGGAATTTCACAGTGTTTCTCTATTTAAATGTTACTTCTTCTTGAGCATTTTCAAGTCATGGAAGCCTCTAGATTATCAAAATCCAGCAGTATGGACTATTGGAACTCTTTCTGAGGATAATTTACTTATATTCTTCTTCTCCATTAAAACAAACATCCCCAATCACCTACCCATGTTACAGTAGATCTGATTTCACGTCTGTGACTCTGTGTTATCATGTTTAATGGTTGTCTTCCACTAGATTTTATTCATGTGCACTCGTTTTGATGGCTACATCAAATCGCTCCAGCACTTGCATTGTGGAAGGGTCAAAGGAGACATATCGTCATCCCCCCAAAAATCTGGACACCGTTCAGAGTTTCAAATTCTGTAATAGACAGGGAGTTCTGCAGCCAAACGATGCTCATGTCCTGCAATTGGTGGTCCTGATTCTGCATTCAATTTCGCTTCATTCCTTTTTCCTGAAGTGCTGTCAGTGACTATTTAAACTTTGTTCATATAAATTCATATTAAATTAATCTGTTAAATATAAACTTTAAAACTATCAATTTTACTTGAACCTTCTAATTTTATTTCTTTTTTTTTTTTCTCAGACAGAAGTTAGTTTAGCAAACTGCAATGAAATGGTCTGTAATTCCATACTAACTAGCTTTTACTGGGCAAAAGAATTGCCATCAACCTTGTCAGTGGAGCATATCACTGTCTTGCTAGATGGATGTAGCTGCAGAATTACACGTCAGCACTTAAGCACATACTTATGTAGAAGTTTTGTTTGTCTAGGAATAGTGGCAGTCCAGAAAAACCACAAAGCCACAACACCTAGCTATTTGGCTAGTTACTTTTTAATTAATCATAGAATCATAGAATCATTATTAAGGTTGGAAGAGACCTCAAGGATCATCCGATCCAACCGACCCCCCCACCTATTAACCACTAAACCATGTCCTTCAGTACTGCGTCTAACCTTTCCTTAGAAATACCCGCAGGGACGGTGACTCCACCACCTGCCTGGCCAACCCGTTCCAATGCCCGACCACCCTTTCAATGAAGAAATTTCTCCTCATCTCCAACCTGAACCTCCCCTGGCGCAACTTGCAGCCATTCCCCCTTGTCCTGTCACTAGTTATCTGTGAGAAGAGGCCAACCCCCAGCTCACCACAACTTCCTTTCGGGTAGTTGTAGAGGGCAATAAGGTCTCCCCTGAGCCTCCTCCAGACTAAACAGTCCCAGTTCCTTCAGCCGCTCCTCATAAGATTTGTGCTCCAGCCCCTTCACCAGTATGGGAGGTTCTGAAGCTTTTTTAAACTTAGATGTAAAATAATCTAGAATACCAGCACTAAATGTCTTTAACAAATCTCGGTAGGATTAGAGAACCATTAGTGTGAATACTGCTGTAAGCAGTGAACAGTCTTGAAGGGAGTGAGAGTTTGATTTCGTATGTTTTATGTTGGTTCCTAAACCCAGTCTGTCATTCAAAGCATATAAGAGCAAAAAGCCTAGTTCGCTGACATTCTTTGGACATGGGAGGAAGTGCTTTGCTTTTCTTTCCCAAAGAAAGAAGAGGAGAAATACATCTTCAGGGAATACTCGCTCTTGATTTCCACTGTTGTGGTCAGGAGAGCTTGTCTGTCACAAATCCCTTGCAAGATGGTTCACAGCATGCACCGCTGATAAGGGCAGCCAGGAGTCTTACTGGAAAGCTGAATGAGACTTATCAAGAAAGAATCAAGTGCCATGTCAATTAAGTGTAGCAGAAGTCTAGTCAGAAATGTAGTGAGAGTACTTGGCATGACGACTAAATGTAGTTTTAATTAACAGTGATTTTCCTAACAATATTTAATTATTTTAATCTTTTTCTGTGTCATCTGATATTTGAAGAAGGGCAAAGAAGTTTCATCACTTTATTGATGAAGATCCACCAGAGCTATCGACTTTGTCAAATCTTGAGGGGTTTTTTTTCCTATCTTTTCCTAAATCCGCCAAGTCCTGTTAAATATTGTGATATTTAAAATCTACTTTTGCTTGTAGAATATCAATGCATTTGGAATTCCAATATCTGAATACCTGTTCTTTGACTAGAAGATGACTCATAAAAATACTGGCAGCAACAAAACCAACGTTGCAGCATAGTAGCTGAAAGAAAGTCTCTATTTTAGCTTTTGGGGCAAATACTGCCTATGTGGGAGTCCAGAAAAAAAAAAAGTAATTTATCTTCTACAAAGTAAGTACAGAATGTAATTTTCTACCAGGGACTAGAGCATTTTTATGTATAAGTACCAATTCACTTATTCTCCAGATACTGGTCATCTCATCTGTTTGGGAAGCTGTAAAAGTGGTGCTTGTTCTGTAACAAGTAGAACTATTATTCTGAAAAGGGAAAAGAGGCTTATAAAATATGCACAACACATGCGAGTGGTTTTGAAGAGAGAAGCAATGGCAGAAATATGAAAAATGTTTCAGGAGTTTGCCTGATCATTGCAAACTGCTTTTAAAGTTAACATTCTGAATGCCGGAATTCAGAAAGCAAGTAAGCTTTCAGTTAGCTTGGGCTTCTCCCAAGTTCTTTGCCTGGAGCCTGGTGGATGTGCTCAGGCTGCACCATGTCAGTGGTGGCCATGGGCATGGACAGCCAAACCCACAGGGCTGAGGAAAGGGCTGCTGTGGGACCAACTGTGCCTTCCTGGATTCTTGGAGTCCATGTAGAACTAGTAAGCAAATTTTGGATTAACAACTATTTGTTATCTTTCTTACTATGGGAGCAAGCATGATTTTTGCCTGTTACGTTTCCTCTCAAGAGAACGTAAATAGTCACAGACATAAGAAATTGTTTTGAAGTCTCTTCCCAATAAGGAGAAGGACTTGTGCTATTTAAGCGAGTTTGGAATCTGTTGAATTAACCGACATGTACCTTCTGTTTCAATGCTGATGAAGGAAAAAGAACTCTACATAGCAAATGTGGTCAGGTTTGCACAAACAACTGAAACCTCACAGAAAAGGAGGTGGGAACTACTGTTTTTCAGCCTGTGAGATGAAATAGAGTATAAGGCAAATATTTCTTCCTTATTAAGAAAGTAGAAGAGAACTGGTATTAGGTGAAAGGTGGAAAGTTCAGGAATTTTTTTGCAAGAAGCAAGGTGATGTAGAATTCATCACTGTTACATGCTGTGACAAAGTCGGGAACATAATGGGATGCCAAAAGAGTACACAGTAAGTTTGATAAATTGTGATGTATGACAGCAGGTACTGGTGGTCAGGTGTGACTTACTATTTTAAGCTAATCTCTGCAAGGCATTTGAACTTTGGCTTTATCTTAAATGAGGTACTTGAACCTTCCTCTGATGTATTCAGTATCAATATTACTGAGTTAATTCAGTATTATAGTTCTTTTGTACAGGGTCATCCTCATCTATAGGCAGGAGCATCCTCACTCAGCTGTGAGACTGTGAAAAGTATGATTTACAGTCAACTGAACGTTTCCCTTTGTTAATTGCAGTTATATTGCAAAATAACATCCTTAACAAATCAGGAAGTCTTCTGTACTGAACACATACGAAAGTAAAATGATCAACACAAGGCAGTGTTTAGTTCTGGAAATCTTGACTGTTTTTCCGAATACCAATTTTACATATACTTGTTCCCCTCCAACTTCCCATTTCTGCTTTGCCATGAATTTATAGTTTTGGGGGTACTTTTTATTATGGAAGTAACAATTGGATAAATTGCATATTTGAATTAGGAGACATCCCCACTGTCATCCAACATGTAAAAAGTCTTAAAATAGATCCTTATTGTTTCCACATTGATCTTAGTAATACAGAACTCCACATACATTTTGATGCTCTCCTTAAGTGTTTGCTTCTGAGAGAAATGTGCAATTTTAAAATCTTCAGGAGTAAGTCTGTTATGGAAGGAAAATATAATATACTCATCCTCCCAAATCAAAGGACTACCCTCATATTAGTTTATTACTGCAGTTCAAATAGGTTTGGGTTTCTTTTCTCTGTGTACACACCTGAAAGATTAAATGCATCAAGAGATTTGTAAAATCTTAGTGTTACTGCTGCTGTTTGTTTTCTAGGAGTCAGGAGTAATGTGTAGTAGATTCCTGTGAATCTCTATGTTGTTTTTTCATTAATATTTAAGGAGCTTTTAGTGGTGCTAGTAAGAAAGGCTGGGCTGCTGCAGTGTTTCAACATGTACTATTATATTAAGGAATTGCACAAGGCTTTGTGCCAGTTGGACAAAAGCAGTGTCTCGGTGTCCTTTCACTTTCCGCATCAATGGGCTTATATTACATATTTTATATATAACAATAAGTGCTTGTGTAGTTATTTCCAACCTTGCAGTTTTTGAATAATCAAGCTGCTATTTCATTATGTTGTTTAACTTTAAAAATATTTAATACTAACTTTATAATACCCTGAGATTTGGAGAAATGTTTTCATATATTTATCTGAAGAGTACTTTATACGTGTCAGCCTGTGCCACTGTCAGTGAACATTTTTGATGCACACCAAGATGTTACTGTATTAAGTGACCTGTTTCTTGAAGTGCTGCTTTCTGGGTTTTATACTTAAAAATCGTTATTAGCTCGTTTGGGCATTGAATTTTACACTCAGAATTGACTGAAAAGGGAGGAGGAGGAGAAGGAATTCAGAAGAAACAGCCCTCTCCTGTTACCACCGATCCTTAGTGGCATGAGGAGGTAATGGCTACCCTTCATTCGGTAATGAAGTCAAACTAATCCTCCTGGGTACTAATTTTGCACAAAAACAAACTGCGTTTTTCAGTAGTACCGCTAGATGGGGATTTCTCTTGTATTCGAGAGTTGTAGCGCTTTTCTCTCTCCCTTTCATGCACACACACACACACACACAAAGTGGAGTAGTAGTAGTAATTATCAGTACACCATTTTATTAGACTGTAGGTTTTCAAGAGATTTATAAAAAGCTTTTTAAAGCCTAATATCAAATCTGTAATGGCATTCCAACCTAATAAAAATAATGAAGCTTGAAATGTTGACAGCATGTATCTAGATGTTGGCTTGTAATTCCTCCCAAACAGATCTGTTGAGGCCCATGTGGGACCTAAATAACACAAAGAAGTAAATTTGCATATTTTACAGCAGGGGGAAAAAACAGAATGCAAAAACATGAATAATTAGGAGCACAAGCTTCATGCTATATTAATACTGTTGAAAAGCATGTGTTGATTGTATTCTGAAAGCCAGTAGTGATTTGGTTGAGTGAACTCAGTCAGCATCTCTTATGCAGATTAAAGGAACTGGGTTACAGAACAACTGAAATTCGTTGTTTTGTTGTATAAGGAGGTATGTTTCTTAAAGGTTTTTTTTCCCCTTGGATTCGGTACAGCGGCACAGGGAATCTTTCTTTGTAATGCCTCATCAAAGCATGTTTTATTGACAAAGGACTGCACAATTCTTAATTTTCTTGTGCACCTCTAGATTTTAAAAACAGTTCTCTCAGCCACAAATCAGATGTCAGTATTTTAGCACTTCAGTATATGTGACCTACTTACTTTTAATTCTGTAACATTTCTTTTTTTTTTTTCTTTCTAAGGCTTGAGCCTCTGAAACACATTCATGAAGCTTCAATACTATGAACTTGATAATTTTTAAATTTGCAGAAATGCTCTTCTTTAAATGTTAGCATACAGGCCATTTTTGAATCTGAATAATATGAATCATTGTGTTGGCTTCTGTTGATTGCAACATAAGACTTATGAAAAAAAGTTATTTACTTAAAAATGGTAAATAGTATTAAAAGTGATTTATTGATTGCTTTGGCTAAATATTGTCTTGGCTCCTTCGCTTACAGCTATCTCAAAAAGTTACTTGGTTTTGAACACTGACTCAAGGGAGGAGAAAAGAAAGAAGGTGAAGATTTTTTGTTGAACTTCTGCAGCAGTTTTAATTCTGAGGAGGAAAAAGAAGTATGTGCTGCTGTAGTAGGCAGCTTTGTGTTGGGGCTTTAAGACAGATAAAAATGCACAGAACCAAACGTTTTCAATCTGTCTTTTAAGCACATCATCTTAATTTGCATAAGCAAAGGAGGAAAATGGTAAAATGTACCAGTCTTTTTAGAAATTGATGTAATTCTAAGAGGTTAAAGAGGCATCTGGCAAAAGGTTGTTTTGAGGTCACACATGCATCTGACAGTTTGCTGCCAGCCCTCTAAGAAAATATTGGTTGGAGTTACGTTCCTGTTTTTCATATTAACTGCCTTCTGACTTGATGTATAATAGTCATTTTCTGCATGTCCAGATCTCCAAACTGCTCCTGAGAGGTTTGATCCTGCTGATTTTAACTCTTGCAAATAGTGATGGAAGTAGAATTTGCTGAAGTATCCTTTTCTTGCTAGAAACTTAGAAAAGATGAAGTAATTTCGTGATCATGACTATTCTGCAATGATGTATTTACATAGTCGACATAGTATTCTTCAACCTTTGCTTATAGTAGGGTGATTGCTTTTGACACCTGACATTTTTACTCCCATACATAGTAGTTTGCTCTCTAGTAGTACTGCCTTAGTCTTTCAATCCAGGTAACATTCTTAAAGCAATTTGCAGATGGAATATAAGAAAGGAAAATACTGATTACTTATTGAGAAACAGAGTAAAAATAGCAAAATTTAGTGTAAAAGTAGGGATTTTCAAGTGCTGGTTGTAAACTTTGTTTTCCAGAATACGTTGGTCATTAAATCGCTTTTAGAATTAAAAGCTTCTCTGCTTTACGATGCAAAGAAAATAGTTCAAGATATGATAATATATTTATAGCCCAAGTCTGAGTTTCCTGTATAAGGTGAACGTGAGGCTAGGGCTAACTGGAAAACAAGAGGTAGAAACTGTGTTGCAGGAGTGCAAGTTGCTGTTCTGGCAAGTGATAAATTCAGGTTGAAGTCCCCCTTTGAGCAATTTACAGCACAGTTAGAAGATCATTCTTTGCAGTGAGAGCCCTAGTCATTAGCCCATGCAATCACTGCCTGTCTGGTTGGAGTCATTCAGACTTCTACAGATGTTAATCAAAGTTAATTTTCTCTGAAGGAAACGTTATGTTGACCTGATTTTACACACACACCCTGTCTCTGACAAATAAATGGGTTTTGTACATTTTTTCAGTGGAAGAAATTACTTTGCCAGAGATACATTGTTTTGTTCATTTTTAATTATGAAGATTGTGTTCTGTGTTTCACAAGTGGTACAGCTCACTTGTGTGATCGGCCTCAATGTGAAATAGTAACCTGTGTGTAGGGCTTTTCTTCATAAAATGAAAGATGGCTTGTTACCTTGTGCATAAAGGTGTTTTTTCTTCCCCTGCTCTTTCTTGATACAGTAGGGTAAGTACCTTTCAGTAAGGGCGAAAGAAATTAGAGGACATAGGTGATGTATCCAGGCAATTGTTTTGCACTTCAGTGCTATTTCATCTACTTCGGCCATAACACATCTTCGGTGGTTGCCAAAAAAGTAATGTGCTTTCTGATCTCTGCTCACACAGCTGAATGATCTTCATCTTTTTCACACTGCTTTTCCCCCATAAATGAGAGCTGTGTGGAGTCGGTTCCGAAATTATATTCTCTTCCTTCAGTCAAAAATAAGCATTTGCTCACAGCATTTACCATGGCTTGCTGGGGAAATTATACAGTACTCATTTTTTGTGACCATGATCGCTTAACTTTGTGCTTTTTGTATCTCTTAGTAAATAACTCTAGTGCTATTTGAGTTGTCGTGGGGATGTCCTTCTATGTGATAGCAAAAATTAGAGAGGAACGTAAAGACCTCCTGGAAGTAGTGAGCTGCTTCATTTGTGCAGTTTGTTTCTTTAATAATTAGTGCACGCTTTGCTGTTATTACAGCATGTACATTGCAGGATATAATTACAGTCTTAATTCTGTATATTGTTTCCTCAATTTATGCATGGTTATTTGCTGCAAAAGCTGTGTATGGGGCAAAAATTATAATGGACAGAAAATCACTGAAAAGCTTAAGTGAGTGTAACTTGGGAATATTGATACGATGTGAGTGTTTCTCTGTCTTTCCCCCTCCCAATGGCTGAGATAAATGTCGGATATCAGATACACTCAGATGTGTACAGTGTCTTCATTTCCTTCTTGATTTTGTCAGTGTCTAGGAGAAGACACAGCAATGTAGATTAGGTGAATATGGATTTTGTATTTTGTCTGTAAGAATGCAAGTGCAAACCATAGAGAGCGCTCTCATGATTGGTAGTATTAAGTTGTCAGTGGTGAGGTTCAATTGTTCTGGTGGGTTTTTTGTGTTTTGTTTTCCTGATGTTTTTTTCTCTTTCAGTTACCCCAGATTAATGATGAGGTCTTTGAGCATGTAACTGCTGTTAAACATGTACAATATACTCATTTTTTTTCAGCTAAAATGAGCAAGCTTCCTTAAAATGATCCAAAGTCCCAGACTTTTCCTGGGGGGCGGGGGGTGGGGGGTGGAAATTGCTGTTAGTATCATTCTAAATCTCTTTCCTCAGAGACCTGTCTAGACCAGCAATATACAGCAGTTGTTTGGGAGTTAAAGCACATAGTTTTCCTATTCCAGGGTGAATAAGGAAGAGGAACAATTTAAACCCCGTAAGATTAATTTTTATCCTTCTTTCAGTTTTTTGAGAGAAAGGGTATGGGACTTTATAGCTATTTCTTTGCCATTTTATTTTTTCAGTGAGAGCTTGCCTACATAATTTCTTTTGAATGACTTCATCGTTAGGTCTTACAGAAGGGGAGGGCTATGACTAAGGAAAATTTGATTTACAAAAGCATTAGCAAAGCTATTATAGCAGAAAGCAGTCAATATTATCTTTAAAATGTGAATATTAAATACACATACCAATGCATCCTTCATTAGGAGAGACAGTTGCGAGGGGGCTGTTTTTTTTGCTAGAACTGTTTTCTTTTATTAACCCACAAGTTATGTCAACACTGTTACAAAGAGATGCACAGAGAGCTTTCCTAAATTTAAATGAATTTAAAATACTGACTCCAGTTGAATATAAACTTCATTTGGATATACCAACTCTTAGGAAAATTTACTCCTACTTTACCACTGAGTGAAGCAGAAGTGAGACCTAGGAAAGAACCAGTAATAGTTTCCAACTTGTGTATTGTGTTTTAAAAAAGTAGGAAAGAACGAAGCAAGAAGTAGAATTAAACATCTCTGAAATTCAGTTTACAAAATGTGTTTTGAGCATATTTGCCTTAAATAACCCACTGGCAAAAGCAGAGACCAGCAGTAAGCTTGAATTCTTGGTATGCTCTGGAGCTGAAGTGTCTGAATCAAGGCACCATACATCAAGCACGTCTGTCCACTTGATTCAAAACCAAAAGCTGAAGTTACAGCATGTTCTTCTTGAAATATGTTTGGTGTGTATTTATGCTTATTCAAGCGTTCATCCGAGAAGCAGGAGACCTGAAACCTGGTTCTGCATAGGCTTAGCGCAGTCAGATGCACATCTTCTAGCATCAAAGTCTAAAATAGACCAGTTGGGAGGACCTTCCCTGTTTATATTGGCTGCACAGTGGTTCTATTTCAATAATGCAAGATGTAGGAGCTTCTCTGATACTGCATGAATCATTGAACTGCAGTGACCTGGGAGTAAGGAGACTGGAATGCTGGTCTAACTCCCTAGCTCGTGTGTGCTGTGGGTTTGCACTTTTTTTTCTTAAACTGAAATGACTAAAGATTAAAAAAAACCACCAGACCCCCAAAAAAGCAGTGTGAAGAGACAAGAGTGTGTGGCCAACTCTTTAGGCATCAGGCTCAGACACTTTCTGATTTGTTTTGCCTCTGTCCCCTGCAACCTTTCCTTTTTGAGTGAACCATATTCACCTTTGGATGGAAGGGGAGAAAGGTGCCCCAAGCAAATTAAAGTGTAGCTGACCAGGAGGGCTCCCTGTGGGAGGCAGGAGTTTCAGTACCATCAGACTATGGGGCCCAGATCTTGGGGCCATTGTTTCTTGAGTGGGGCCCAGTTAGAAGGTGAGAGGAAAAGCGGGATCTACTCTGGTTTCCCGTTTTAATTTCCAGGGAAAAGGTGCCCGTTGTGCCTGGAGCATGCTGTGGGGCAGGCGAGAGGAGGTGGGTGTTAAGCTGCTTCCCAGCCAGATCCAGGACGCTTGTGTTCATATACAGAAGCAACAGCTAATGAATTTAGATCTCTAATGCATTTTGTGGCTTCTGAGACAGCTGCTTTTTTAGGTTATTGTTTCGAGTATGCCTTTCCAGACATCATACCCAGTCTAATCTTGATAGCAAAATGTGTACTGTGTGAAGATAATGAGTCGTGGTTTGTTATAATATGCTTTTCATTTTAAATAGCATTAAACAGCAGTCAAATTCTATACTTTCAAGTCTTTGCTATTAGACTAAATTACCGTTTTAGGAGTATTAAGAAACTATTAGAAGAAAGAAGGGGGAGAACTCTAAGAAAAATAATTAAGGTTCATACTTTCGGGTGATACTCAACTTGGCACAGCTGCGAATGCGTTCATTATCTGTCAAAAGTTGATTAAAATAAGCCCTACTTTGTTGCTGGGAGGTGTGTTGCAGGCGCAGCTGTTCGGCGGAAGAGGGTGCGTTTTGTTTGTGCCTGCTCCTTCTGCCGGCTTAGCGAGCTGGCGGGCACGGGCCCCGGCCCCCCGGGGGGCTAGGGCTGACCACGCTGGCTGGTAAAAGACCTGGGATCTTCTTCTGTGTAAAATAATAATAAAAGCTATCCGGCACATTTTGATTCCAGTTTGATTAGGGGAAGTTATTGAGAGCTTCAGATTAGAAAATGTTTTATGAATTTTATTCGCCTGCATATTGCTTTTTTAAACCTGAAGGACACCGTACTGCTGTGGAAGTTGATTTAAAGTTGATCAGGGTCGTAATGCAGTAGTGCTGGCTCACTCTTTGTCCTGATACCCCAAGGTGATTTATTTTGCAGTGTTTGGAGTTTTTTGCAGTCTTCTGTTTTAAAACAAAAAGGCAAGGTATTTTAATTTTTATTTTCTTTTTTAAAAGACCCCTCCCCCCAATATTGTCATGATACCTTTTACTGGTTGAGCAATACAGGCTTGTTAAGCAGGTGTCTTTCAGCTGCACGTCTTACACACTGACCTCAACAGCTACTCTTGAGCAGGAAATGCTTTCTTTTCTAACCTCTGTTTGATAAATCTGATGGAAAGCTATGGATGTCTGTGTTGCTCTTTTGTGTTCTTATTTCGGAAGGTGTGATAATGTGCAAGTGGATTTGCCTACTGCATCCCTTCTCTCTTTTTTCTACCCTATCCCTTGTGTCTAGTGAACCTTCTAAGTCCTCTGGGTTTATATTTCTTTAAGTCTTCGGCACATTCCTGGCAGCATAAGCCATCTGTTTGCTTACATTCTGTACCTAAAGTCAATGAACTTCTTGTGCAGAGAATGAATTATGAAGTTAAGACATTTCTGGTGAGAACATGTCTAGGCACTTTTGATCTTGACTCTGGAGATCAGGCTTAACATGGGGTGCAAACAAACACATTCTCAGAGGCTCTTGCTTTAAAACTTCTATTTCCATTCTGTTACTGATGACTTTCCTCATGTATATCCTCCGTTACCTTTGCCAGCTGGAGAGCAACCAACAATTGATTTTGTTGTCTGTCTGTGTGACTTAAAGTTGCATAAATGATGCCTGTAGTGTAAGGACCAGTCTATTGATGTAGTGTTTCAGGAGTCCAGTACATTCTGCCCCTTTTGAGAGGACTGAACCCATGTTACGCTGACGTGCTGCAAGCAGATGATGGTAGCCAGTATACTATGAGGGTATTGTTTGACTTTTGTTTCTAGTTTTACTCTGCGAGTATGTCTGGGATGCTTTTTATTACTGTCAAACCACCCAGAACTGGTGTGGAAAATGAAAAAAAAAACCAGTTTTTGAGAGGTCAGGATTTTGAGCATATTCTTTAACATTACTAAACAGTTAAATGCCCTATAAACTGCCTCCAGAAATCATGTGAAGGTCAGAACATAATGTAACATGGTCCTTGCCCTTCATTCTTTCCTCCAGAACACCACCACTTCTAACTGGGAACTCATGTTCTGAATTATAAATTGAATTGTATAAAACCTGGGAATTGTATGAATTTAATTGTATGAAGGACCTGAGAGTTCTGGCGGATGACAAGCTCTCCATGAGCCAGCAGTGTGCCCTCGTGACCAAAAAGGCCAATGGTGTCCTGGGGTGCATCAAGAAGAGCGTGGCCACCAGGTCGAGGGAGGTTATCCTTCCCCTCTGCTCTGCCCTGGGGAGACCACAGCTAGAGGATTGTGTCCAGTTCTGGTCTCCCCAGTTCAAGAAAGACAGGGAACTGCTGGAGAGAGTCCAGCGGAGGGCTACCAAGGTAATTAGGGGGCAGGAGCGTCTCTTGTATGAGGAAAGGCTGAGAGAGCTGGGTCGGTTCAGCCTGGAGAAGAGAAGACTGAGAGGGGATCTNCCTCTGCAACTTCTCTAGGTGATCCTGCTCTAGCAGGGGGGTTGAACTAGATGATCTCTAGAGGTCCTTTTCAACCCCTACCAATCTGTGAATCTGTGTAAACCTGACTGTGAAGTACAATGTGCATAAGTAATATGACCCTCACTACTTTAGAAACATGCCGAAATGCTGGTGAAGCAGAAGCAGAAACATCCTGAAATGTGTTTACCACTGCCAGTTGTTGAAATCCTGTCTACTTTTAGATATTCCAAGCCTCTCATGTATTTATTAACAAGAGAGAGAAGAGCTTGGCTTGAACACTTGATGCACAAAAGTTATCCAAAGGAAGAGCTTTCTATATTCTTACGCTCCTGATGTTCTGGTGAGGTACTAAAGAATCCAAAGTAGTTTTTCTTCTTAAATGAAAGCAGCTTGTATGTACACTTTGAAGCTAAGCGTGATGGACTCTTCTAAGAAATGTGATAAGGAAGCTCAGGACCAACGTGTGGATTCCCTTGAAACCTTAGGGATGTGTTTGTTTGGGGTTGTGTCTGTGGCATTCCTAATTTCCCAAGCTGGATTTATGTACAATTATTTTTGTTGGTGAAACTGTTGAGGTTCTCTTGCCAGTGAGCATAATCCATGCTATAGTCCTGATGGAAGTGTTTGGATGTTTTAGAACTTGATGTAAACTTTGATGTGGATAGATCAAATAAATACAGTTTGAATAAACAGCATTGCGGATGGTGGAGGCTTTGTTATATTTAGTTCTTGTAAACTGAATGTCTGGTTACCTTTTTTCTCCCTTAAGTTCTGTCCCTGTTTTAGTGTGGGAGGGTAAATTGTTGCCTTTTTACCCCCTGATTACACAATGTAGAGGAAATACTAGGCTATGGAGTTGATCCTTATGGAACACTACTAAAACTTTGCTGCATGTGCACCACCTGCTTCTGAACAAAGTATTTCTAGCAAGCCATATGTGTATGCTTTTCTATTGCCAATGAATTCTTTTCTGAACAGTGAATTGAAGGAATAGCCTTAGTTAAAATAAGTGTGTGCACTGGAGATAAATTTGGAATAATATTAGAGTTGAAAAGATTCAAAGCTAAATGTGGTGAGGTCTTCCAGTGGAGATACAAATAACAGGTAGGAGCCAAATAACAGGTAGGCAGAGTATCAAAAGGCTGGAAAAGGTTGAATATCTGGTCCAGTCTCGTAACACCTAGTATAGCCTCATAATTGAATTCTTAGATCCTGGTATTCTTCACTTCAGGTGTTTTACTATCTTCCATGATCATGCTCCCTTGACAAAGGCAAATTTCAGGATGTTAAACATGGTATATGGTGGAACCACAGCAAGTAAATCCTCTCTGAATGCCTTAGAACATAACAGGGACCAAATATGTCTTTTATTTACCTTTGAACTAACTGATTTCAGGTGGCCTGTCCAGTAAGTTCCTTTGTCCATGTAAATTAGAGTGCCCTTTTGACCCCAAAGCTAACAAATTTTACAGTGAAGAGGTAGACAGATAGAAAAAGCATAGTTTACCAAAGACATGAGGCAAAGTATTAGCTGGCCCTGTTAGCTTCAGAATTCAGCTTCTGAAACTGATAGGGCTTGGCTAGTTTCCAAACACTTGGGGGAAACTTTAGGTTATACTTGTGCTTTACAGCTTCTTTTAATTAAAAAAACAAACCACATCATGTTGCCAACAAGTTACTTGTGTCTAAGTGCTTTCATTAAACTAAATATTGTACCCATGTGAAAAGTTAGTTCTTAAGAAAATGAGCCTAATCTTTATGAGAAATATATGAATATATTTCACAGAGGTATGTGATTATGTATACAAATTGTTGGTTTCAAGGCTTGGCCACAGTAAAGTTTTCTTTCTCTGTGTAAACTGAAAGCGATGTTAGTCTACATACGAGCATGTCTACCTGTTACTTTTTGCATTGGATGTAAGTTGAAAGTTGATGACATATTTTGTATGCAGCTGTCTGTGCATTTTCAATATAGGAGGAAATACAATCAGTTCAGCATGACAGGGTTACTATTAATAGTTCTAGAAAATACTTTCATTTCCTCTCCACATTTATTTTTGTCATATGCCTTACTGACTCTTTAAAAATCTGTGTGATGTAATCAAATTGATGGTTAGATTTTTATTTTAAAAATCCCAAATTACGACACAGAGCCCATACTTGAGAAAAATAACAACAAAATAGAGCCCGTCTTATCCAGAAATTTTGGAGGTGTTTTATTCATTGTTTTTAGGGAGGTAAAGAATTTAATTATTGCCAATTGTGCTAAAACCACAAAAAGTTACTTCGGGAACTAAATAGTACATTTTGCATTGAAAGGAAAAATACAGATTTCAATTCTCTTATTTTTTTCTTCTAGTGGAAGCTAATTAGATAAAAACAATTTGACAGTATTTCTAGCTTAATATTAATTTCTAGGTAAAAAAGTTAAAACTTTAAATAGGATAGTTATGCGACATGTATCATCACCTGCTAAACTAGTGTGACTTGCCTGCTTCTAACTATTTATGAAAATCATGTATTTTGTGATTCGAATAAGTGCAGGCTGCAATAATATGCAATACATAGCACATCTGAAAGGAAAAGCACCTTTCAAAAGAACTCATCGTTCCATTAGGAGCAAACCCCAGATAGCCTGCTTTCCTACAGCTTCACTGCTCGCTCGCCTAAGCCCTCCTCCCTTACCCTCCTTCAGTCCCATCCCTGCTCCCACAAATCTCACCTTTAATGGCTTGGCAAGGAATGGCACTTCTGAGACTAGCTGGTGTGCTGGTCCAAAGTCACGTAGGCAGCCCGCGGGACCGTAGCCACCCTCAGATAGACCTAACGGAGCACTGGGCTTTGGGCCGCCGCTGGGTCACAGCTGAATCAAGAGGCTGCTCGCAGCCCTGTAAGCCTTGGTTGTGCTGATCTGGTTTAGCAGCTCTGTTTTGGGGACTTGGTTGAAGCTTAATTGACACGGGCCAATGATCACAAAAGTTATTACTGAATAACGAAGGAAAACATGCACCATCCAACTGCAAAAGCCTTTTTAAAAAATTTTTTAAAAGAAATTTTAGCTGCGTACTGCTTGAAGCTTTAACACTAGGGTTTTTTTGTACCCCACCCCGTGGAAGTGCATGTTATTACTCTAAACTAACCTTCTAGAAATATTTCTCAGCCTTTTAAAAATGTTTTCCTTTGTTGTAACCATTACATAAAACTTTATTAAAAATGGGAAAACTCTTAGATTTTCATGCCGAGTCGCTGTTGTTTGTGTTTCTAAAACTGAATGGTTCATCAATGTGTTCTTTTATTGGTATAATAGTATTGTGTATGTATACAAGACTTGGTATGTTAGATTTACATTTGCAAAAACTCAAGTAGCTGTGGCTTAACTTGTTCCACAAACACAATTGAAGTATTGTGACACTGGATTGATACTTACTCTTTTGTTTTGTTTTTTGATTGATACTATTTTTGTCCTTTGTTTGGAATAGTTTGATTAGTACTTTCACACCGTAGGGTGGGAAACAGTTGAGAAATTCCTTGAAGGAAAAGCATTGGGATCTGCACCTTGGCATGATATTTCAGTATGCGGAATGGTTATCTTCCCATTCCCTGCTATCTGGATCAGGCAGCGTAAAATTATATTCACATAACTGCCTAAACACTGATAGTTTTTACCCCAAGTTTAAGTTCGGTGGTTTGGGGGTTTGTTGGGTTTTTTTTGGTTTTTTTTTTGGGGGGGGGGGTTTTGTTGTTGTTGTTGTTGTTGCTGCTGTCAGTTTTGGTTTGTTGGAGCTTTTTGTGGGTTGGGGGGGGTGGCGGTGGTGGTTTTTTTGTTTGTGGGTTGTTTGGTTTTTTTAGAGCTAGGGAAGTCTATACTTGCCTGACTAAGAAAGCAACTTTCTGGAACGCTGCAAAAAGATGGTATGTTTCAATTGAGAAAAACATTGGGACTGATTGTTTCCAAGGGCTTGTTTCTCACTGTTCTACATCGCAATTAAGTTTTCCATCATTTGTGTCCATACCAGGGGAAGATGACAAGCCATCTAGCCATGTAAAAGCTGGATATTAAGGAGTGTGCCTCCCTCTTACAAAACATGTTGCAATCCCCAAATTCAAAGTAGATGAGAATGTGTGCAAGACACCAGGAACAACAGAACGAGGGAGTTTGCAATGAAATAAGTGTGCTGGAATGTAGATTGATTGGGGTGACTTGCTGCAGAAATAAAACTATGAACTTTGCTGTCCCTAAAAGCATCTTAGTAAGTGAATTCAAAGCTTGTCACTGATGAGCTCACTCGTTTGGGTAGAAATAACTATAGGCAACCTGTCTGAGAGCAGCCATATGCCAGAAGCTGACTTAAGAGTATAATAAACCAATGATGTTTCACAGATGCATTTTTCCATAAAAGAAAGTTGCTTGCTTTTGCAAATCTCTCTGCTAGCTAGATACCTGGATGGTTTGGTATCTCACACTGAATCTTTTAAAAGGGAGGAAAGGCACATAGACCAGAGAAACATTTAAAAAAAAATAGGAGGGGAAAAAAATAGCATGGGTTTTTAGAAGTCCCAAAAATTGGGAGCAGGATGCCACTGCTTTGTTCCTGAGAACACAGGTTGCCGCCTGGAATTGTATTGAAGGTGACTGAGAATAACTGGATGAAGTGTGATACATAGTGGAAGAAAGGAGTCGAGTCTACAGAGGTATTGCTTGGTAGCTTCAGGGCTAACTGTTAAAGCCAAGCATCATCCAAGGAAAGTAGATCCCTAAATTCACTTATGTTGTTGTAGAAAATACTGACATAATGCTTGTATGTATACAGATGCATCTGCGTAGCCATTGCAAGTTCATTGTTTAAGCAGGTAGATTCCAGGGTGTTTTCAACTGTAGTTTAGGTAGTTTTACTGCTATGTTAAGACACGTACTACAGTACCTTGATACAGTTAAGGAAACGTGATTTTTAAATCAGATTTTTTTTTGCAAGTGAAAAGTATCCAGTTCTGGGCTCCCCAGTTCAAGAAAGACTGGGAACTACTGGAGAGAGTCCATCAGAGGGCTACCAAGGTGATTAGGGGGCAGTACTATCTCTTGTATGAGGAAAGGCTGAGAGAGCTGGGTCGGTTCAGCCTGGAGAAGAGAAGACTGAGAGGGGATCTAATCAATGCTTATAAATATCTAAAGGGTGGATGCCTAGAGGAAGGGGCCAGACTCTTCTCAGTGGTGCCCAGTGACAGGACATGGGGCAATGGGCACAAACTGGAACACAGGAAGGTCCATCTCAATATAAGGAAAAACTTCTTCCCTCTGAGGGTGACAGAAGACTGGGACAGGCTGCCCAGAGAGGTTGTGGAGTCTCGTTCTCTGGAGATACTCGAAATCTGCCTGGACTCAATCCTGTGCAGCCTTCTCTAGGTGATCCTGCTCTAGCAGGGAGGTTGGACTAGGTGATCTCTAGAGGTCCCTTCCAACCCCTACCAACCTGTGAATCTGTGAAGTGCAAGCAGATTTTCACATTGAATTAAGTACACATATTGCATCCCACAGTGAATTCAGGTTAAAGATTGGAAAACTTACTCTTTTAGTTTCTCTGTTCACCGTGGTGACTTGTGAGAATGAAACAGTGTAGTTGGTAGATCTGGTTTGATATTGGAGATGTTCATCCATCTACGTTGTCTGTACTGCTATACGTCCTTCTAGTGTGTAAACTTTGCTAAATTTTGGTGGCCTAGAAAATGCAGAATAGACAGATGTAGCGATTTCTGCTGTAAATTAAAATGTGCCTGTAGCTGAGAACTTGCTCTGAAGTGTGCCACCCACACTTTGAAAGTAGATTTTTGGAAATAGCTGAGTAAGGGCAGAGTAAACGCCAAACAATTGCCCATTTCCTGAAATCGTTGGATAGAATTTGAGGGCAAAATAATACGAATGCTCAGTATAAAAGTCAAGGAGCTGCAACAATTCATAGGATGGATTATGTTGAGTAGGTCTGGAAGTTGAGTGTAGGTCTGGCATAGAGAACGTCTGTTTGCTCTGCTGACCAAAGCTTGATACTAGTTTCAGCCAAGAAAGGTTGATTGACTTTCACTGTCGTTATGCACTTCAGTTGATGAATGGACAGTGGTGGTACAATAATGTTTTGATGTCTTTCAAAGAATGTAAGAAAGGCTGTTAGGAATTTTGGGTCTGTATACTGTCATGTGTTATTGATCCAGATTTCATATGCTATATCTGTACTAATTACGGATATTCTTTCATACCATGTTCCATGCAATCCTGTCCAAGTACAAACTGAACTCTATTTCTGTCTTCCAGTGCCACAGCTAGTAAGTGCAGAGAAAGCTGTCTGTGTGTATTAAAATACCTGTTTTTTCAATGTGTTCAGTACAGCGGGTTCCAGAGCAGGAGAGCTACTCCTGCCCGTTTGGCCACGTGCTGGCCACCCTGGTGTCTCAGAATCCACTTACTCTAGATGGTCTTCGTGGTGTTGCCTGTTGGTGCATCTGAGATGAAGATTTCCTAATAACAGGAAGATGAATGGCATTGTTTTGATTCTACAGGGGGACTTTCTAGATGGAGGGGGTTTTGTTTGAGCTGTTTCCCCTCTCAGTACATGGTCCACCAGGGGGAGATGAACACCAAAATTTGCAAGAAGAGGAGCAGACCAGCAAGGGGTTTGGCTAGACCAGCCTTTCTGCATCTGAAAGTACAATACCTCGTTGCCACCCCGTGTGTCTTGAACAAAGAGAGAAGCCAGCACTGTGTTTTTAACTTTTTTGCTGCTCTACCTTTACCCTAGTAAAGCCTTGCAGGAAAAAGAATGTTAGTGATAACTGCTGTGGATTTTCTTAAACCTTTCTGCCTGGATGGCCTGTGGCTTTTGCGATTGATTTAACTTAACCACAACTTCAGCGTGTCTGGGTTTGTCTGTATGGATGAGTCCAGACAGATTGCAGTTCCTTCAGCCTGAATTCCGCAGGTTGTCTGGACGTGGGACTTCGGTACTTTTTAAAATGCAACAGTGTTGAACTGTGCCTGAGCTGATGATGTGCTGAGAGCAAAGCTTTGATTACTGTGATGCAGTGACATGATAATGGTGCTACATTGTCTAGGCTGGAGCTGCCTTGACTTCTGCCCTCGTAGAAGGACTGGCAAAGCAGGTCCTCTGTCGGCATACGGCAATATAGGCACCTCTTCGGTCTCAAGGGCAAGTGTGTTACTCATTCTTGTCTGGAAACCAGGTGGTTTAAAAGACTATTGAGATGAGGTGGTTCTTTAGGTATAAGAGACCAACAGAACTTTAAAAAAGAACTTTAAAAAACCCACTTAATTTATTTCTAGTGGCTGCTACAGAATTTATACTGTAACTTTCTTCACAGTGTCAGTCCAGTAAAATGTAACACAGGGAGGTTATATTTGAACTTAAGATCCTGTGTCTTGCAATCTTTTGAGCATGTTCCTGAAAAGGAGGTCCTACTAAATGCCATTTTTTGGCATCACTCTTGTTCCAAACCTGTTAGTTTAATAGTAAGTTTCACTTAAATCTCTTGTCAACCAGTATAATTTTCCCAGGCGTCACTATTTTTAGTCAAGTGTTTTAATTGAAATTGAGAGCTTGCCTTAAAGCTTAGTATTAAACAATTTTAAGTTTATTGTTCTGAAAAAGCGTATGTCATGAAAAACTTTCTTCCTTCAGTTATGTGTCCCATTATTAGAAACTGAAAGCAGTTGTACTTTTTGAGGGTTTTTTGGGGTTTTGTTTTGGTTTTAGTTTTGGTTTTATATTACATCTTATCATTGATCAAGTGATCAGAGACAGACCGTTTGATTTTTAGGACATACCATTTCTTTTCCTATATATTAGTAAACAGGAGAAATGGGAAAAAATACTTATGTGTAGGTTCTACTTAATTTTAAAGCTCTATTTTTAGTGGTAGATACTGCACACTATAGTATCTTACACAGCAGTGTATCTGTATCTTTTACTGTTCTTCATACTTGCTTACCTGAAATCGGCTGGTTTTACAGTAATGATTTCCGTAGTTCTGGTCCACTCTTCAGATAAATAGATTGTCTGAAATAGCATGGAAATGAACATCTGAGGATGTTCAGACTTGCCAATAAAATAAATCATTGACTTCTCCTCAAGGATATGTTTAGCACTTCCTTAAAAAGTGGATACGGAAACTTTCTTGACTGAGAGAAGTTGAAAAGACTGGGCTTCTCCTGCTGTGTGATTTTGATACCAGGGTACAACTGTACTCAGTTTTTGCAGATGTGTCTATGGTTTTCAAAATACAAGTTGATTCCTAGGTATCCCAGGGATATCTAGCAGTATTTAGCCATAGGTGCTGTCATGTTCTTTAAAGATTTATTTTTAACACTGTTAACATTAAGACTACAGTTATTTCCATTTTATCTTGGTCTAAAAGTGTTTCATATTAGTAGCTGACAAAAAAAAAAAAAGAAGAAAGAAATCAAGTTGGAGGGAGGACAGTGTTTTTTCCCCTCTTTTGTGTTTAACATAACATAGCAAAATTAGCCAGGTTGGCAGGACTTGATGTGGAAGTCTTAGGAGAAATTTTCCATTAACTGAAAAGTCCTGTAGATGTCAACTTTAAAGGCAAAATAGTTAAAGTTGTATACAACATGTCGTAAATAGTTGTCAGGTATGTTTACATTTGATTTTTGCCATGGTATTTCTGGCCAGCTGCTGATTTTAGGAGAGCCACTAAAATTGCATATGTGGAATATTTTGAAAGACACTTTTTTGAGGTTGATTTTTTTTTTCTTTGTTTGCTTAAGAGATGTGTTCTTTGACAAATAGCACAAATTTGCTCTAGTAAATAGTTGTACAATTTATCTGTAATAGTTCAGTCTGTATTTGCTAAAGATCCTGTCTGATTCTTTACTATTTGTTTCATATTAAGGACCACATTTATCAACTTGGATGGTATGGGGGAATCCAGGCTCTTACCACTAATTGTTTCCTTCTTAGACTTTTATCCTGATTAGTGAGTTTTATGTTTTGGGTTTTTTTTATTGTACATTTAAATGGTAAACCACGTTAGATTTCCACCACATCCTGTGATAAGCGTGTTTAGCCAGCGAAGAACCTCATCCTTGATCTTTTTTCTTTCACTTTTGTGTTCAGCTGCTCCTGAATAACATACTAAAAATAAACTAACTTTACTGAGATCTCTTGTTGACATTTGTATTCAATGAGTCATTGTAGTGTGTTGCTATATGATTAAGATCTATTTTGGCTTTTAATCATACATCCATGTGGTGTACTCTTGAAAACAAGTAATTGAACGTTGAAAATTCTGATTTCTGTCTTACCAATTTATTGAGGTCTCTGTATAATATTAAACTTAGCAGCTGTCTGTTGTCTGAATAGATCAGGATTCAACTACAGTGTATTTGCTTTTGCAGTAAAGGCTTAGCACGTATCGGCAGTGACATGGGTAGTTTCAGTGACCCAATACAGGCTCTGTAATAGACTAGACAGGAATTTTCATTGAACTGTGCCAATTAAGGCACTTTTGGTACTTTATGAGAAGAGGACATTTAGAATCTAGACTTCAGCTGATTAATTTCAAATGAAGCAAGTGAGAGAAGGACCTGTGCTGGTTTTTTTTCAGTAAGATTTTTGTGCGCACAGTGTTAAAATTTCTGTAAATGGATTGTGATACAAGGATATGTAAAGAAAATCAATATATCATTTGCTAAATAGCATATATGGCAGCTTATACAAATTTATGTATAGCATTTATTATTATCCATGACATTTGTTGTCTTCCATGCTATTTTGGGATAAGCTGGCAGATAGCTTTTGTTAGTCCGTGGTTGCTTTTTGCACACCTATATGTGTATACCCTGAAACGTGGCAGGCACATACATTCTGTGTGCCAACGTTGCCTGTGTGCCTGCACACAAGTTGGATCAGAGCCCTGATCAACTAATCAGGTACGCGTTGAGAGTCTGGCCTGAGGGGGATGATGCAGCCTGGCTGGGATGGGGATGCGGGTGGAGAGAGAGAGAGGGCATTTCAGCTGCAGCTTGCACTTAATGCTGGTTAAATTGATTGTGAAACCAGCCCTCAAGGAAAACCTATAGAGCATACGTGTACTTGCTCTATTTTTGTAAACAAACATGCGGTGAGGAAAAGCTGATGCTTCTTATGAAATGGTTATTACAGTTGTCTGAATCTTCATAGTAAATGTTACTGTTTTTCACAAGTGTGAATCAGAAGATGCGTGTAGGCAATGCAAGGGAGGCTTGTTTTCAGTAGCAGCTCTTTTACTGAAAACTGGTCCTTTTAAATCTCGACATAGAAAAGAGTTAGAAACTCAACACAGAAAAAATTAGAAATATATCTTAGAATTAGATGGACAATATATTTAACATAAATGAAAAAAATAAGTTTAGGTTAGTGTATCATGATTTTATTGATTCTATTAACATAGTTATTCGGTAGTTAGATCTCTTAATGGTCTGGCTTGCTGCTCGTAGTGAATTTCCTTGGTTTTGTATTAGCCAGCTGGAGCCATCAGGTTAAATCAGTGAGGAGGTGAGGACCATGACACATCTGTATGCACATCTCTGGGAAGAGTAGGGGGCATCAAGTCCATCAGAGGCTTCTGCAGGTGCAAAATTCTGTCCTGCACAGTTTAAGACAAATATGAACCTTGGTTTCTTAGTAAGGAATATAATTTAAGCAGCTGCAGGATTCTTGGTGTGAAACCAGAAAGTTTTCTTCCATAAAAAAATCATACCAACGGAAAAGTCTTGAGTCATTAATTCATGGTTCATTTTGTTGATTTGTATGTGACTAAGTAACGGTGTTTTTCATGCAGTACCCTTTTTTTTTTTCCTTCTTGTTTTATTGTTGCAACAGGGTATCACCAAACTGGATAAAGATTAGTACATTCTTAACCTTCAGAACTCTTTTCTTCCTAAGCTGGTTTACTATAAAGATTTCAAGCAGTTGTGCTTAACAGTTTAAAACCAAGAACACTGCTTCATAGAAATTCTTGCAGAAGTAGGGAGCTGTGTGTAGGAAAACCCTAGTAAAAATAACTGTTCCTTCACACCACGCTTCAGCGCCGTACAAGGTATTTCAAGGCAACCAAAGTCAGTGCAGATGTAACATTTATGTATGTATGTTAGCATCTGGGAGGGTCCTCCGCATCTTTACTACAAAAGAATTGCTGCTCTATTGTACTAGTGGAGTTATTTCATTACCGTTTTAATTTTCTACTTAGAAAACTTCCTGCATGGAATCAACTTTGTGCATGTTTCTTCAGAAAGGTTTTTAATCATATATTTGCACTTTGCAGCTTTGCTTAAAATCACGCAAACGGAGCAGATTCTTAAATGTCAATGAAGATGTATATATTCATACACTTTTCATATGCGTGGTATTATACTTCTGTTTACAGTGAAGGTAAAGATGTTTTGAAGAATATAAAATCAATATTTTGAGAGGTTTTAAAAAGAAAAATATTGTCTGATTTGTTTAGTTAGTTGATTGCAACTTCCTGTTCTATGACAGTTTGTTTCAAAGTCTGTTTTTGCCAAAAAGCTCTGTTAAACATAGAGCGAAAATAATTTATTCCTTAACACTGAAAAAGAAGATTGTTTTGTTTTTAATATCTATTTGACACATACAGAACATACAGTTTTAATTGACCACTATAAAGCTTTGGGCTACGATCTAGTCTAATATGTGAAATTCTAGCATTCACAAAGTTCTAGTCACAGAGCATGGGACTAGGTGCATGCCAGATAGAATTTCTCGTCTCTTGTCACTGCTCACTAACATAAAGAAACCATGCAGATACTGACACCATGATTTCAGTCGTGATCAGACATGCTTTAAAAGACTATATTAGTTTGTCACCTTGAAACATACATGTACATTAAATATCTGTAACTGGTTCAACTTTCAGAGAGAGTGTGCAAGTAGCAAATGAAGGAAACTACAGAATGAAAGAAAAATCACCTCCACTTTACTGTATAAACAATGTTCTCATAAAGCATTGCTCAAGTAATAAATCTTCATATTTACCAAACTTTCATGTAATAGGAATAGATGTCCAGCTGATAAGAGTTTGGTTTTTATAGCTTCATTTATAGCCCTATGACTATCCACAGAACTCAGAATGTAATAAATGACTCCCAGAAGTAGTTCAACTAAATTATAGTTTAATGCAATAGTGCTGGGTATAGAGGAGGAGCAATTACACTGTGCCTGGACACTCCTGCTGGCTAGTCCTTAGAGGAAGGGACATATGTAGTTCTGAAGTCCTTGCTGAAGCAAAACACTTTTTTTTGGGGGGGGGGGGGGTGGGGTGGTAGTGGTGGTGGATTCTATTGTGTTAGTACAAGGACTATAAAGAAACAGTCCATTAGAGGGAACTGCAAGGTAATAAACTGGCTTAATTTCTCTTTTGGACATGGACATGTTAAAGGCCAAAGTAAGACATTTTTCACTTTAGGAATGAAATAAAAAAAGTTTTACATATCTTTCAGAAAATTGCAGCTGCAGTTACTTGTTCTTTTTTTTCATCCCATCCCTTTAGTCTTTGTAATAAAAGCAGTATTTCATCTTTGATTTAAACGAAATCGTTGCGTAGTAGTAATTCCTGTTTGGTAATAGCTTTGTTTTCTCTAGTAGCCAACTTTTTGATGTAGTGTTATGGAAAGTGTCCCTGTCCCAAGAATTTGTCGTATAAAACATAGATGACATGGCCAAATCAAGAAAAATACAAAAGATTGTGGAGGCTTTTTTCTTTTTTAAAAAATAAAGTTAGAGTGGTTGTTCCTAAATGGCAGTCTGATATATGTATTCCAGGGAGCAGAATTTTGGGAATTGTCTTGAAAACTCTTACGAATTTTGTTTTGTAATTTTTCCCACACATGGCTGATGGCATCTGGGAGTTCATCAGAGAAACCAGCTGATGTTATCTTCATGGATACACTGGAAAAGAAAAACAGCAGCAATACAAATGTTGAAGGCTTATTCAGAGCAAGGAGCTCATGTGGAAAGGCTGGCAGTGAGATGTAGTCAGAAAAGGATGATTTTGGCATCAGCAGTAATTTGGTAATAGAGTTCTGTGGAGCAAATCTTCATGGTTGTAGCTAAAATGATGTCTGTGCCATGCGTAGGGACAACTTGTAGAGACTAGCGATGACTACAGATTTTTCTGCATTATACAGAGACTTTTTAATTATAGTGTTATTGTAGTAACTGTTGCAGTGAGTTGCCATCCGTCATGGACTTAAAACTAATTTTGTCATCCTGACTGTCATCTCAGCAGAAGGCTTGAGACCTGTCCATTGCATGGGGTTTGGATTACCATGCCCCAGACTAGCATACGCTTGAGTTTTGAATACTGGCTTTTCAGACTGAATTGTTGCCTGTGAAGGTTTTTTTTGATCATTATATTAAGGCCATTACTGCATTTTAAAGTACAGGAAAATCAATTAGTTAAACTAATTGTTATTAATTTTTCTCATAGTCATAGTCACAGTATTTTCTAGGGCAAATAGGCCTAACATTTTGCTTTGGAAAGAGATTGAGGAACATCGGTGTGGTCTCTTCTGCTGGCTGTTGTGTAGGGTTGGTGACCAGCAGCTGTGGGGATGGGAACTGCTTGAGCTGCTCCAACCGATGTCAGAGATCCTCACTGTGATAACTGCAAGACCGTATTTGAGATTTTGGCCAGATGGTGTCAGTTATGGAACTGAGAACCAAATTGAGGAAATGCAGAAGTTAAGGCTTGATTACACTGTGTTAACTGTTTATCCATACACATCGTATTAACGGCTTTAATTAATGACAACAGGCTATTTTAAAATAGAACTGTGTAAGATGTGACCATACTTTGCTTTCTGTGCTTAAAAATGATCTTTGCCTTATGCTATGGATTCTTTGCTCTAGTGTCTTTGAACTTAAAATTGCAGAAATATAATTGAGTTTGCTTCATGTTTCAAAAGCAGATTAGTCTTCGAATTTTTAGTTCACGTTTTCTCTCCCTAAACCACAGTATATGAGAACATACTTATATGTTGTCTTGAAAGCTTCTGTATTTCTCCTCTGCTTCGCAAAGGAAATGTTGAACAGTTGTAACTCTGAGGTAACCTGATCTCTCAGTAACTTGAATGGAGTTTGTCTTTCAGGATTATATTTTTATTCATTTAGGGTTTATTTTACATAATTTGTATGTTTGTTTGGTAAAATGCCTTTAGGCAGGACATCTTTTATAGGCAGAGGTAATAGCTCCTGTTAGCCATGAGTATTGTTAGATGAACTAGGCTAGCTTTTTGGAGACAGCATCCCTTCTTCAGGTATGAAAATGAAAGCTGCTGCTGCTGCTCCTCAGCCACATAGCACCCGATGCAGTTGCTCAAAATGTGGGTAAACCAAACCATCCCGGGAAGAAGAGAGAGTTGATGCTTTTGAAAGGAAAGGAAGAGCTAGTGAGGTGGGAGGAAAGGGGATAGGGATGCAGATTTTTCTGGGTGAGAGAGGTTAAGAGGGGATGGAAATTTAGAATTGCTGTAAAATGAAGATCTTTCTTGAGGCCACAATTCTTAATGTCCATCAGAGAAAATAACAGATACTACTTACAAACTACATGCAAACCTGTAGTCAACTCTAGACAGTCATTTTGCACTGATACTCCATTTTCAAAGTTTAATTGCTTCTGGTTTTAGGCTTGAAGGACTTCTGTGACCCAGAGTCACTGTCTACTCTAGTTGATCTAGTAAGATATATTACCTTTACTTACAGACTTTGTCCTGCTTGAGTTCTTAGACCTTTGCAACTACAGCAAACTAGCACTACAGCTATTTTTTTAAAGTCACTTGTTATTTGTCCCTATTCTGACAGAGATTCATTTTATTCTGGGAGTTGTCTGAGAGCCTGTGTGGGAATATTAAGAGGTCATCTTGGATATGTTCCCCTTCAGTCTTTCTTGACCACCATTTTACATTTAACACAATCTACTGTTTGGGTTCTCCAGCAGATTAGACTTGTTTTTTGGTGAGATAAGAAGTCATAATTGTTGTCCCAAAGATACGTCCGTTGCATTGTTACTGGGACCAAATCAAAACATGCACTTAAACTGGCAAGTTGAGCTTCTTTACAGTGCCAGCCCAAATTAGCTTTTCTTGCATTTGCACTAAGTGACTCAATGCAGCACTCATATTTGTGTGTTGTTCCCAAGTCAATTATTCGCATACGTTTAAGAAGCAATCAGATCTGGGTTGTTAGGTCAAGATAATATGAACATAAATGCACATTCTTAACGAATAAGCTGCCCTAAAGTGTAAAGTAGAAAAACAAATGTAGTGTGAAATGCTATGTAAAACACAGGCATGACATAATTAGCAAAGGACAGTAGAAATGCTGTTTGTTAGGTCTTCAGTAGTAACAGTCAATTAATTTCTCACAACGGGAAACAGCAAAGCATTTAGGAAACATCGTCTGTCTCTACACCATAAAGGCTATACAAAGAATCACAAAACTGAGGCAATTAATAGATCATACATCATGAATTAGAAAACTGGAAGGGGCTGACTTCGTATTTCTTTGCAAAGAAATCTGTATCTGTACATTTTAATAATTGATAGATTTTAATTTTTTAAAATAGTATATGAATTGTGCTATTTTATATAAACAAGCACATACACAAAGCACAGCTAGGTATTTATTTTGCAGCAAATAGCATGTACAATGTAATTGTAGGCTTGATAACCTAGGTGTGGCCATCATTATTCAAACTAACTGTAAAGAACTCAGATTATCAGTTCAAAGTTAGCTAGCAAGGATATGATTAATGCTTCTTCCCTTCCTTTTCCTCAGTATCAGTATAATGGAAGTGATCTCAGTTGGATAAACAGAGAGGCAAAGGAGCATTGTGTTAGATGCAGAAAGCAAGCAGTTATAAACAAATCAAGAGCTCAAGCTCTTGTAATTAAGTCAAATCTTACGATAAAACATTTAGTGCTTCTACTTATGTACCTTGAATTGCCCCCAGAAACCTTCAGTGACCACATAAACTCACTAGGCTCTAATTTAGGTACCGTCATTGAATTCCTTGTATTGGATCATGTGGATCTGTGACAAGCATATTTTCAGTATAGAGACAGTAGAACCTTTCTTCTCCTATAGTAGGCTTGATCTTGCATCACTAAGGTTAATTACTTTTCAGAGCAGGAGGATCAAACCCCATGAGAGGATACAAAGATACTGTAAGGGTAACACAATTAAGGGAAGAAATAGCATTATCTGGCAATGTTCTGTTATCTGGGATTTCTGGCTTACTTTTCTGCAGCTTTTCCAAACAGCATGTCAGGGTACAACTTTCCATTTAGTTCCTCAGAGCATGAGGGGATCTGTGTAGTAATTGTTTCAGTTGGGGTTATTTTGAGAAAGACTCATGCCAAATGGATATTCAGTAGATTTTTAATAGATATACTAAGTTGGCTAGTGATGCCATGGGTTTTGATGGTGCTGCTTTTTACTCTTAGTATTTTGAAAGTCCTGTTACAAAACATACATAACTTGGTATTACTCCTCTGGTTATTGAGAAAAAAAAAAAACAACAAACCCTTCCCTCTTCTCCTTCCTTACCCCACCAAAAAAAAAAAGGAAGAAAATATTGGGCCTCATTTAAAGTAGAGAGATGAAGGCTAATGTAAATCGATTCCAGAAACAGTGGATAAGGAGGGAACAGGGAGAGGAGGAAGAACAACTTGACTCTGCATCACCTCTTTTACCTACAGAGGAATGTTGCCAACAAGAATATGGACTTGCTGGAAATTAAATAAAGTGATCCTTCTCAGAGCACAAAACCCCTAAAATAAATATGTCTGAGCTGCTGTTTTTTTCAACGTTCTTTATATCTGCTTCTGGGCCAGTGCAGCAACACAGTATTCATTAATCACAGAAATCTAGTCCAACAGTTATACACAGAGTGTAATACGCTTGATCTAGTGGTGCTGCAGTCGGATACGTGCATACAAACCTTGTCCAACAGTTAATGTTTAACTTCAGTGGTTTGCCTTTGGTTTGCATATTTACAACTGGTTTTTTTCTTCTCCAATGTTTTAAGACATTTGTCCACTGTAGAAGTACTTTAAGTGTAATACTGGAGAGCAGTGGCAACATCTTGGAAATTGTGAATCCCCCAAAACACTTGGTAATCAGAGGTGGAGAATGTACCGGTATCTTGGGGAATTATGGAGTCAAATGAAAATGAAATTTAGTTTATGCACAATGTGGCATTTCGTACTAAATCAGTGGCTGCAATTTAAAAAAGTAATTTGGATTCTCTTGGACATGCATAAAGTGGTTTTGTTTTTTGTTTTTTTAAATTCCCCTACTTAGCAGAGCTCTAATAGTTTTGTTTGGGTTTTGTTTTTTTCTCTGTGGAGATACTACTCTGCCATTGAAACTTTAAAACACCGGCAGCTTCTGCTGCAAAGAATTTTGAAGAAACATTATACTCAGGTATAATTTCAAAGCAAGAGGAAGAATTTGGAAACAACCCTTCATATATGCCCCTGGAGATACCCATCACAAATATTTAATATCAAATGGCTGATTTCCAGTGCCAAAGACATGGTGCTTTTTTGATTGGTATACTTGCATATTAAAACTTTGTGCAATAAACAGTGTTGCATTATGTGTGATAACTGCAGAAATTTTAGAGCTCAGTAAATTGCTGATTTTTAGTTGATCTGCAATAGATGTCCATTAAATGTTCCCACACATCCCCTTTTTGAGGAACACCCTAATACTAGCTTCAAGTGACGTTCTTATCCTTCTGTTTAAAAAAAAGAGGAGAAATAATTTATGAATAACGGGAGAATAATCTTGTGGGGCTTTGCCCAAGAAGCTTCCACTTAAGGTTCAGATAGCACTGGTGAGTTTATCTAACAGAGCACTGTCACCAAAATGGGCTGACTGCTTCTCCTCTGCACCTGAGTCAGTCTAGCCACTTGTCTGATTTCTTGGTGATTTGATTCATTTCACTAAGCTGGTGAAAAACAAGTCTAAGCTGGTGAAAAACAAGTCACCCCCACACACACACATGCTCTGGGGTTTCCTGCCTGCTTAATAAAGTGTCTTGCCAAAGTGCCAGCTGAACAGCAGAGACAGTTTGAAGGACCAACTCCTTTAGTGACATCTTACCTTGGCTTAGCTGTATTAAAACTGCAGACTAGGAATGACTGCATAGCACATAATTTATAAGAAGCAGAATCATGTTACTGCAGGTAAATACTCTGCAAAATCAGCTTGAGATAGTTCAGAGGTCATGTGTTTTGAGTTGCAGCAAAAATGCAAAGATGTTCTGCTGCTGTTGAACAAGAAATGTGAGCAAAGGTGGAGAGTGGTAACGAGACCGTAGGAAGGAAGTGGCATAACTGGGAGATAAAAATGCATAAAAAAACTTCATTAAGAGCAAAAAAAGACAGAAGGTATTGAATTGGGGGGAGGGAGGGCTTTTGGTTCTACTAACAAAGTCAAATATTGCCATCAAGAGAAGCTGATTTAAGCTGTCTGATACTCCAAAGGAATGTGGTCTTCCCAAATGTTGATTCCCATTTGCCTTCACTTTTACATGGGCCCAAACAGCAATGTTATATGTTTTTCTGCATACCATAAATATACAAATATTTTAGAAAAACATTTAGTCCTTTCAAATCCAGTAGCTTCATGTTTGCATTGCTTCATTAGACTGAAGAGACTTAAAACATAATTGATCACTGAACAAATGTTTTATTAGTTAAATGGGAGCTTGCAGGCAGTACTTTGCTGACTCTGTGTTCTGGTTAGTTCACTTCTCTAATCTAAAGTGTGGGTGTGGTAAAATGAGCCTTTGCCAGTTCTCTGAAGCACTGCAAATTTAGTGAGAAGTATGAACGAATGTGTGCAGAAGCCAGCTGACCACCAATCTAATGCTGGAGAAAGGAGGTCACTGGGTGATGAGTGTCTTTGTGAAATTTGAAAGTGGAAACCTATCCAGGATGGTGATTCACCTTACAGAGACCAAAGTCTTCCCACACAAGCTGTATTGCAAAGGCACTGTGCTTTTGCTTTCCTCTGCTGCCCTGTATGTCACTGAATTCAGCCTCTCAGTCTTGTCTTCTAGCTCTTTAGCTTGACACCCGCAGTGCCTAGCTCTAGACTTACCTTTTCAGAACAAACTTGTGTCAGTAAATGCTGTGTGGGAAAAAAAAAACCCAAACTCTGTTGCCTTACCATTATCAATAAAAATTACAAGCTATAAAACACCCTGACTTTCTGTACAGCCATTGCTCTAAGTTGCTCCCCTGTGTTCTGAATGTTGCGATCCCTGGTAGGAAATCAATAATAAGGGAAGGAGAGGATAAACATTACGTGATATGGAAAATGTGCCATTTCAGTAAGAAGAAACTGGTGTTGCTTTGCCATATATATCCATTTATTGATAACATTAGAGTGGTAGTGCTGAAGCTAATCTATTGCCTCTGGAAATTATCTCTTTCTTTCAGTTGTCCACACTGAAAAGGACTTTTATAAGGGTTTTTTGTAATGGAAAACATGCTGTAGATTTTGAATCTGATGGTATTATGCTCTCAAATATCACTATCACTGCTGCCACTTTCAAATTACTGGAAGTGCAGATGATTGAGAACAAAGGGTACATGTGATTTAAATGGTTTTAATCCTGGATTATTTCAGTCAGAACTCAACCTTAAAATATAGTAATACTAAGTGGGAGGGAAATGCTTGCCATTTTACATTGTCATTTGCTATGAAAAGCAGTATCTAGCTTGTTTAAAACATTTATTAAGATTTACTTCCTAACAAAGCTTGTGATAGTATCCAGTTGATTCCATTACTACCAGGGTATTTTATCAAAGTGGGAATTGAATCCAAACACTTTCCCTTGCTTCTTGAAATACTGTTAGGTCTGCTTATTTCTGATTCTGATCTTATTTTTGATCTAGACTTTGCAGGTTGTGCCTTGCTCTTTGTCACAAAATCCCTGTCAATCTTAAATAGTTGGGATTTCAGGAAAGGCACTTTATAGGCTTGTGATACGCAGTACAAACTTTCAGACCCGCTAAATGACTAACACAATGACTGCTGTATATGCATAGTGCATTTTGGTGTTCGTGGAAGTATATTGATTGTGATTAGCTTTTATTTTTACATATCTGCGTGTCTAAGTTTAGCTTCCTTTTGAAGCAGCTATGTATGAAGAATATATAGTTGAAAATATTCCTTCAAAAACATTTTGAGGTCTCAGATTTTTGACCTTAGTTTACATGCTCCTTACTAGCTTTCTTTTGAGCCCTTAAGGAATGTCACCTGATTTATCTTACTAACATTGCTGTAGTGTAGCAGGTCTTCCATCCGAGTGAATTGGAAAGTATTATCAGAAGTAAAAACTACAAAAGAAGTTTCATAATACTCAGTTATGGTTAAAACAACTTTCTTTAATATGCATCCTAAAGCTGATTCTGCATTTCTTTTAATTCAGAACCTCCAGACTAGATAATGTTCTTGATGAAACATTTATTAGATTATTAAAGATTAGACTTTAAGTTTCTCATTCTCCCCATCTAGAAATATTTAGTTGCCATAAGAAAATGCTGACATGTGATATGTACACATAATAGACATCAAATGGGTTTTTCATTAAAAATTTGTAATTATTTTCTGCCCCGCACCCTCTCCCCTGATGAATCCAAGTGAGACATTTTCCTGCTGATAGAAGGCCTAGGCCCATCTGTGATGGAAAATAAGGATTCAAAATGGGGGAACAGCCAGCAAATAAGTAACTTTGCCTCTTTATAAAAACACTGGAGGGCTTGGTGGAGACAAGGATCCTAGAACTTTTTCAAGTAAGCATCATGAGGAGATCTAGTATAATGAGAAATGACTTTTTGAAGAAACTTGGGGGAAAAAAAGTGAATATAGGCTCAATATGTAGGTCCACTCATTCCTTCCTTCTTCCCCACTGTGCTCTTTGTATGCTAGTTATCCTGAAAACACACACACACACCCCCCCACACCCCCCAACATAATTTCTGGGAGGTCTGGAATTATTGTAGTTCTGACTCCTAGGGGTTTTTCTCATGACTTATTGAAAAATCTGTCTGAAGGTTTTTCTACAGTCAGAAGCTTAATTTCTGTCTGCGTAGCTGCCTTGTTCATGAAATCTGTGAGGATGTAATAATTTTTGAGACTTAAATACTTGTGTCATTTGGTCGGAATTAGTTGCTTGTTCCTCTTAGAAGACCGGGCTGAAAGAGGGGCTGCTGCGTGGATTGTGTTGAACATGGCTTGGTTTGATTTTCTCATTCTTAATCTCGCCTGAAAATTGCTGAAAAGTGTACATTGGGGAAAATTTTAAACACTATCTCTTGACTGGGTTTCAGTGTCTAGAGAAGTGCATATAATTCTCCAGATACCTGAATTTCAGAAACACTTTCATATTAGAGGAAGAGCTGGATACCACCAGCACATCGGGTCCATTAACCTGGATTTGGCGGCTGTCGTAAAGAGTTGAAGTCTTTTCCTTGCCACTTTCCGCGGCCTCCAGACTTCCCTGTCTTCTCAAGGAACAGAATTGAAAATCAGAAGCAGGGCAGGATTCTTCCTTTGGATATGTATAAATACAAGAGTAAAAAACAAATGTAGATTCAAAATGTTACCTTTTGCTCCCAGAACTATGAATTTTCTGTACTTACTTTCTATGTAGTCTTACCAAAGTGAAGATACAGTTTGACAGTTACTAAGGAGTAACTTCTAAAATGAAACTAGTAGTTTTGCTTCAAGAAGTTCAAAAGTTGTGCTGAATTTAACTGCCTCAAAGACTTAAAAAAACCCAGAACAAAACAACTTGGAAGTGGCACAATAACTTTGTGACAAGAGCTGTGGGAAGACCGTTATAAATCCTTATTTTTCTTCGGGTCAGAACTCGTATGTAGAAACAACAAAACTAAACAAAAAAAAGTCCCAAACAAATCAGGTCTGTATTATGAAATATAATGTTTTCAAAGTGAAAGTAGTGCTTCCACTGAAAGTGGAAATTATCATTTGCAGACAAACATTCACTTACTTTCTCTTCATCTTTCAGTGTCTTTTTTTGCTTGTAGAAAAGACTAAACCATTTTAAAAAAGTTTACAAATTTGTTAACCTTTTCTATGGAGGATGTTTACTTGTGAAGCCAAATCCATCAACTAGTTCTTAAAATACTGAGATTACCAATTTTTAAAGAAATACTCAAAATATATTCAGTGTTGTTAGCTTGTTATCCTGAGTTATTACTTTGACTACATTAAAAAGCAACAAATATGTAAAATTTGCTTATAATAATTCTAAAATTCTGCAGTGATACATGTAGCGTAAACCAGACCTCATTAATTGACAACACAAAATCAAACCTTTTCCAACTCCTAAAGGTAGAATGAAAAGTAAGGTAGACTAAGTTTTGGGGTTTTCCTCTTTTTCTGTGCTAAATTTGTAATATTCTGAAGCCTTGTGTAATGTCTAGTCTATACTTAGCCTGGTGTTTCTAATCTAGCTCAAGTACAATAGGGATAAAGGCAAAATAAATGAAATCATGATAAGGAAGCTACAGACCATATTTTAATGAAAAATCCTTAATGCATCTCAGCTTTATTTTTTTCTTTTGTTATTATTATTACTGGGAAATGAGTGAATTGAAACACCTTGAAGGAGATGGTTCTGATTTTTGCATCAATCAACATTAGCTTAGGCAAAAATCCTGAATATTTTCATTTGAATAAAATGGGAAGTGTTTCCAGCTACATCCAATTTAGTTCTGGCTAAGACATCAAATAAATTTAATGTAGCCAAATAAATAAAAAACCCCAAAAATCTGACTAACCATTCACTACATTTTGAAGTACAAAAGTTTTAGCTGTAAAGTGTTTCCTGAACACATGTAAGCCTGACCACCAAGAAAGTGTTATTAGGATACTGTAGGACACATACGTAGTAGTTTTGGTTCTGTTTCAGCATTTTTGTGGGTGTGTTTTTGGTGTCTTACATTTTTTTGTTATTCTCGACAACTCCATTTTGGTGTGTTATCTAAAAAAATGAGGTGACACATACAAAAGTGGTGCATTGCAAGTTGTACTAAACATGACTTTCATCCAAATTATATATTAGTACTTAATTTGTTGCACTTTGACTGTAATGAGATTGTTTTATTTCATATGTTGTGGAGAGATGTATGGTCTAGGACAGCAGGTGATCAGGAGTTGATTGGTATTTTGTCTTGAAGGAAATTACAATTTTTTATCAGTGTTTATGTGTATTATTATTATTATTATTATTATTATTATTATTATTATTATTATTATTATTATTATTATTATTATTATTATTTCATGAGTGATCCTGTCACTGAATATGCTATTTAACAGCGTCAGTAGTAATCAGCTGATTAGCATTAGCTTCATTTGTTATTTTTTTTAAAGTTAGCAATTGCAGTTCCTGTTTAATACATCTGCAAATTTGCTGTAGATGGTCATTGAAAGTATCTACAGGAACCCATGTGGTGTGTGTCTCCTTGGGGGAGGGGTTGGTGTGGGGTTTGGTTTTTCATTCATAGAGGAACATTGATGTAGAAATCAAAAGCTCGGAGTAAAAAGAAAACACTTGTTTCCAGAATAGCGAAGACTTTTTTTTTTAAGTCTTTGAAAATTTGGAAGTAGTGTGGTTTGTTTTTATTGTGAAAACTCTCAGGAGGAACAATTCAGAGTCGGTGCCATTCTTCCCAGCTGAATGGCGCTTGGTTTGTGAAATGGAGCAGCTGCGGTAGTTTTAGCTTGGCTCACAAAACCATTTGCTTTTTAATCAAGAACTTCAGATTCTGTGGTGGTTGTTCATGATGGAGATGGCCAGCAATGCCCTGTGAGACAGCTGTAGTATAATTGAGACAGACTATGTGAAGCAAATATAAATGCTGGATGGATGGCTTAAAAGCAGAATATTCACTAAACTGTAACTGAATTTTTAAAAGGATGAGAGGCATTTATACAGGTAAGAATTTACTACACGATGAAACATTTTATGTATAGAGATGTTCTTATATATATTGCATAAAACAGGGTTTAAGTTTTCAGCATTAGCATTCAAGTTGCACAGTGCAATAGCGCAGGTTTTGGTGAAGTGTGTGCATAACTGCATAATGAGAAATGCCCCATTTTTCCAAAAACATTACTACAAATATAGTTGAGGTCTCTTTCTTAAATTGTCTGGGATGCGTTGTTTGTCTGATTGTAGGTATATGTGTCACACATTCATACGTACACTTATTTTAAGAAATAAAGACGCTTGTATTTTAACAAATGGAATAGAAGGCTACCAGAGGCGCTGAGAGGAGTCATTAATCTTTGTTGGCAGCTATGGCAGTTACACATTTAGAAAAACTTTTTAAAGCAGGTAAGTATGGGGGAAATAAGTGCTCCATCTCATATAATGTAGAACTTCAGATTGACAGTTTGGTTCAGAAGGGATTTTTCTAAATAGCAGTGTTTGACTAAACCAAAAATATCTCGTTTCACATCACAAATCAGAAAGTGCTGCCCATATGTTAAAAAAAAAAAGAAAAAAATTGATTTTTAACATTTTGTAGTCATTTTACGGTCACAGTTAATATATTTTTAACCTGGAGTGGCTAGGTGTATATTTCATGCTGAACTATACATTCTTCATACACGTGATAGGTTTGTTATGGATTAGTTATATAGATCAGAATGTGTTGCTCTCTCCAGACAGGCTATTGCATTCTTTTGCTGCCTTTTACATAAAGTTTAGCTTAACTTCTAAAAAAATACTATTTCCAAGTAATAGGAAGATAACAGTCCTTGTGGCAGAATATGATTTTGCTCCTAGATGTTCTCCTTTGTTTTCAAATACTTTGTCCCATTTTATGTTTCTGGTGTGTACAGCCTCAAACCCCTTTGATGCTGACTAATTGGGGGGGTAGAGACAATATAAAAGGGTTAATCCGTTACACTGGCATTAATGAGTCAGCTGGATCCCTGCCATTCTCTTGTTTCTGGTTCACTTAGCACCGATTAGCACAAATGACACTTAGTTTTGTGGAAAGCAAGCTGGGAGGACGGCAGGTAATGCAGACCTCACATGAGAACAGCCTGGTCTCAGGTTAATACAGGTAAATAAATCCATGTCATGTGGGTTGAGATAAGAAAATAATCCTGTTTTCCTGCTGGACCCCTGGGAACACTGAGAGTGTTGGTAGGGCTGGGATATTTTAAGCTCACACGTGGTAGATCAAAAGGTGGTCAGGTTGTTTTCTGAACTCCATTCTCTGATGTGCTGCTGGGGATTCAAGCTTTGGACATCCTCACCTGACATCCATGCATTAGAAGTAAGATGGTGAAAGAAAGTCATTATTTTCATGTCTGTGCAACTGAGAGCCCCTTTCTTAAATCCAAGAACTCCTGTGGCAAAATTCTGAAATGGTTTGATTGGGTATTAATACAGTGGTAATGGTTCCATGGTCTGTCCTGAGCTTTTAATTTGGGATTCTGGAACAGTAATAAAGAAACACTAATTCCAAGATGTATTGTATTTTCTTTACTTTTGATTGCGACTGTAACTGTAAATTGAGTAAAGAATCATAGAATCATTAACGCTGGAAGGAAAAGACCTCTGAGATCATCAAGTCCAGCCATCAAAGAAGCAGATGGGGAAGGGAAATCATGCTTCAGAACACACTTGTAGTCCAATTACTTTTTTCAATGTTTTTTATTAATTTAGAAACAAATTCAAGCAAGGCAGACTCAGAATCCCTCTCTTAACACCTGCATTCAACATATACACTGAAATCCAGGCGAAGCTTTGACTCCTGTCCCTGGTGCTTCCAGCTTGGACCTTCCCATGATTAAGGCAGAGACCTCTGTTCCAACCTCATTCCTTCACCGCAGGCATCGTTTCACCCGCATGGATGCCCAAAAGGAAGCACGTGCAGGGTGGCTGCAGTATGGTATGGACCTCAGATAACTAGAAGGGAGTTGGAGTGTCTCTTGTGCCAGAGCATTTTCTTCCTCCCCAGATCTCTTCAGTTGCTGGAATGCTTTTAAGAGGCATGCTCACATCCCATATCTGAAACTCTTCTTGCTGTAGCAGAGTTGTTTTTCTGATTGCAACCTTTCAGAGCAGCTGCCTAGGTTTGGTCTACCCTTCATTTTGGAGAATGGTGTGGAACTCATGGATTAGGTCTCTTAGAGGAGGTTTGACTTCAGATGTCTTAATTTGGGAGCAGTTCTTCCCATTTAGTCACTGGATCGAAAGATGCTTCCCTGCATATGGAGCAAGTGTTTAACATAGGTGCCTCCTGGTCACCTTTTGAGGAAGCCTGTTAGCAATGGCTGTGTGGGGAGCCTGATCTCCTAACTTAGGGGTCTGTGTTGCAACTGTTCCCCTTTCCCAACCGGGGACCTACCCCAAAACATTTTGTGCGTTTGTACACCATGCCTACATTTTAACAAACTCACAACAGGCACAGTCTACTAACCTCCAAGTTGCTTAGAAAGTTTGAGACTGGTTGGTTTTGAGGCCTTCGTTCCTAATTAATCGCTTTGGAGCAGGACAGTAAAACAAAGCATATTTTTTTCTAACCAGAAAAGATTTAAAGTTAAGTTGTGTGGGATATTTCAAAGGTAAAATCCTATATGCTGTCTTCTCCCGTGTCTGATCTTACTCATCTAAGAGTTGTTTGACCAGTATCAGTTTTGTAAGAGAGGATGATCTGATTTTATCAGCCCACTGCCACCCGAAAGCAAAGGTTCTACTTTCCCCACTTCAGTGAATCTTACTTTGCCCCAACTCCAGTGTTTGCTGGAATTTGTGAGCCAGCCTAATTTCCAGAAAAAAGTGGGTGAGTAAGCGGGAAGTCTGATGTTTGTCACAGTGCAAGTGAGAGAAAGAGGAATTCCTCTCCTTAGTGGCAGTGAGTGATTCATCAGCTGGCATGGTCTCACACATCACCTTTATCCAGGCAACTATTAAAGACAATTGGTCACATTGAGTGCAGAAATAGTTGCACTGTTGAGAAAATCACCCCATATGTAGCTGGGCTGATCTTTTGCACCCCCTGCCCAGGCCAGTTCCTTCAACCGGGTTGAAGGAAGGGCCAGTTCCTGGCCCAGGCCAGTTCCTTCAACCTGTTTCAGGCTCTACACTCTTGCTATGTAATTTCTGCAATTTTGTGAACTTTCTTTGGATTCATGTTGTACCGTTCTAGTAAGGCGAAATGGTTCAAAGGGGTTGAGTGATGGAGCCAGGTAAGGTAAGAAGGAAGACAGAAATAGGAGGTATGAACGGAAATGCATCCGTGGACATTGGTGAGCTGCTTGAACGTGCCTTAGTGTCTCATCCCTCAGTACTATTCAGATACCTGATAGGGAGCCAAGTCCTCTTACTAAGGTGTGAGCAAATTCATCCAGCTGAAGCAGTTCTTCTGGATTAGAGAGCTGAGTGGACACCCTGAGGAACCAGGCTAGCCTCAGGACAGACAAAGGGAATGGCAGGAGCAAGCAGCTCAGAGCGGAGGGGAAAGGCAGGTGCACCCATTTTGGTAGCATTGAGTTGGTCTGACGGCAACCATGTAGTGTAACTGTGTCACTGCAGTGCTTGTGTGTGTAAACCTCTGGGTGCTAAACCTGTGGTCCGTGTCTGTTCTCAAAGGAGATATGACATCAGTTGTCTTCCAGATGGAGGCAATATCTTTGGAGAAGAAAGGGGTGTTATTTTGTGTGCATGGGCCTGAATATTTTTTCCTTACATTTTTTTCTGCACATCAGGCTGCATAATGACTGTGGGCAGATCGCAGTGTGAGGATGTTAGGTTCTGAATATAGGACATGCTCCTGAGTAGAGCACACATAAAGCAGTAACTGCATCATGGAAACTGAATTCTCTCTTGTTTTCTGAAAATCATTAATCTGCTGTCGCAGCTGCCTTATCAGATACAGGAGTTCAGGTGTTTGTGACCTAGAATTTCACCTGCCGATTTTCAACCAGTTGAATAGATACCTGGTAACACAGCCCTTTGCGCATGAAATGGGTTGGTTTGTTGGCTTGTTTTGTAGGGAGACAGCAGGGTGTCATTGTTGGTCTGTGCTTTTCTCTGAGTACTGAGTTCAAAACGAAGGTGGTGAGGAGTCTGGCTAGAAATGGGAAAGAATATAGAATAGAGTCATTAAGGTTGAAAGTGACCTCAAGGATCATCTAGTCCAACCATCCCCCCACCACCTATTACCCACTAAACCACGTCCCTAAGTACCATATCTAACCTTTCCTTAAACACCCTCAGGGATGGTGACTCCACCACCTCCCTGGGCAACCTGTTCCAGTGCCCGACCACCCTTTCCGAGAAGAATTTTCTCCTCATCTCCAACCTGAACCTTCCCTGATTGTTTTGGGTTTCATCTTCACAAATCCCTCATGTTCAGGATTCATGTAAGTGCATCTTAAGCAGAATTTATAAAAATTGCATGACCTTACCTACTTTTTACTGCTGTAACTGCAAGAAATTAAATACTTGGATGGATTCTTTTCACTGACCAAGTAAGATTTCAGATTTTTCATAAAATTACTTTGCCATAGTAATTCTTAAAGGCAGTTTATGGAAGTCCTGAAAGAGCTGTCATGCAGCCTAATGCTGTTTGCTTCCAGAGATGGCTCCTGGAATACAGCAGTTCAGCTTTGTGTAGTGGGTGTTCACTTGTTTGATTCTCTGGGGCTGCCAAACAGCTTTCTCATGAGGAGAAAGCAAAAGACAAAAAAACTAGTTGTACTGTTGACCCCTTAGGAAGAAAAGGAAGAGAACTGAAAATAAGTATTAATCTCTAGTTTCCTGCAACTCACTGATAATAACAAAAAGGAGCATTTCCTAATACAATAAATTGTTTGGATTTTTTTAGTATGTTTAGGAATTTCGTCAGGGTTTTGATATGTGAGTGCTAGCACACTTTTGAAGCTTTCCATGTTGCTTTGTATAATGGCTACTTTTAGATGCAAAATTTTGCCTTGTTTTTTCATGATGTAAAGCAAGACTGTTGCTATGGTTGGGTATGTTTGCACTGGACAGCTGAGCCACTTAACTGTCTGAAGAATGGGTCATCCTGCCTCTTGCTCCTGGAAGCAGAATTACTTTCCATCATTCTCATGCCAGCTGTGGAGCTCATTTGAGGTCTCTGATTTAGCTCACTGAACTGGCAGAAAACTAACCCAGCAAGAAAGGGAGTATGCATTTATCTTTTTTTAACCAGTCCAGTGAGTTCAGGTGGCTCACAAGACTTCGTGAGAGTCTGGGAGCCACCACAACGGAAACAGCAGGAGCACCGGGGCCATGGGGAGAGGCAGGACTGCTGCTTTTGGCAGCACTGAGCTATTAGCCTGACTCAGCCGCGTTGTGAAAACTCACCCTTAGGTAATAGCGTTCGCACTGCAGGTTGACTGACAGTTCTTCAAATAGTAGCCAGAAGGGAGTTACCAGATGTGCATGGTTTGTTTTTGTAGGGTGGCCTTGTCTGGTTTTGGTGTTGTGTTTTGAAACAGATACTTGTTCTATTCTGATCGTGTTATTGCATGAAAATGTTCTGCAGAAAAATTACATGCGCTGGGCGGGCCTGTCTGGGAACTTGACATTGAGCAAGTGGGTAAGGAGCCACAGAATATGGAAGAATTTGTACATCAGCTTCTAGGACAATCTACCGGTTGGATTTTGGGAAAATCAGAAACCTTTGTGTTTCTGGTTTGCAGAACGTTGCAAGCTTGAAAACCTGAGACAGAGAGTAGTCCTTCATCTTTGAACATCAGGAAGTTTTTCTTGGAAGTTCTCGAAGCCCCTCTTTAACATAGCTGGCAGACCACCATGGAGCTTGAGTGCCCATAAGCGAAAAATTCCCTTGAAACCCTGGCTACAGAGTTTGAAACTCAATGCAGCTCACCCCGTTGGCTCCCCAGGGCATCTGGGGGAGTAGGTGGTTGCCATCTCGGGAAACAAGAAATGCTCTTTTTTCAAAAACTGCCTGTCCACCTCTGTGTTCTTGAAGCTGGTGTGATCCCACGCAGGTGTTTTGTTGTTGTTTTCTTGACAAATTCAAATGCTTTGGTTTCAGCTGGAACATGCCATTTCTGTGCAGACTTTAGGGAAGGGACTGATGCACAGTGTGGGCATAACTCGGCATGGGTGATCGTAGCCCTCAGACAATTCCACACCACTAGCAGCTGATGATAAAAGTTACAGTCGGCTGTGACCATTCTTCATTTTCTCTGTGTATGACAAGAATATGGTCCTGGCAGTTTTGTGCTTGGGTTTTTTTGTTTGTGGTTTTTTTTTTGTTGTTGTTGTTGTTTGCTTTTTTATTTTTTTTAATGAATTATTCAAGTTTTAGACAATTATTTTTTTCTCTTTGCTTTGTGGGCAGTGTAATGTCACCTTTTGGTGTACATGCAAACATTTGGACATTTAATTGAAAGACACAGCCAGAAACATATGAACTGGACTTCTACATCCATTGCCCTTTTATCTCTGTAAATAGATATTTTAATGTCTTGTGGCTTTTTGGACTTTGTGAACTAAATTCCTTTGTTCAGAAATTCTCATTAATCTCTTTTTTGCCCCAAAAATACCTTCTGCCCTCCTTTTTGGATACTTTTAAAGAATTCTGCTAGTGCTTTTTTTGTGCTGATACTTCAATTTCTTTTCCTAATAGATCTCCACTACAATGATGGAGAATGCAATTAAAGGTCCAAACAATGGTTAGAAAGATTTTAATGTACTGAACCCAGAAATACTAAAAATCTGTCAATATTTAATGCTACTTATCTCATTGCCTTAAAAATCAAAGTCTAGCAATGTGTCAAAGTGAATGTTTCCATGTTGCTTACACACAAGTCAAAAGTAAACAAGTTGCATAGTGTAGTTTCTTCTACAAAACTGGCTTTAACATAAAGTTCCTAGAAATACTAAACCAGCTTAAAACACAGAAGTAAAAGGAAAATGACACTTTAATCCTAGTTAATCCACATTATTGACCTATGTGTGCTAAAAATACATAAATAAATAAAATTATGTAGTCCTTTAATCATCTGTGTGGAGCTGGTTATTCATGAGAGAGGTCTGATCCAAAGACTAGCTATTGTGCTGGTTTTTGCCATTTCTGAGGACAGGTTAAATGGATTTATCTTTTATTTTGTGAGGAGACCGCCTCTATTTCTTAACCTGTTTTGTTTGTTTGTTTGTTTTTAGATTTCCTTCCTAGGACTGAGGTAGATCACAGAATGGTAGTAATACAATGGAATTAACAGTTTAAACCAAAAGTAATATTTCAGGGAGTTCTGGAGGCAGAGATATTTTGTTTCTTTTATTGAGTAATTTGTTGAGATTGCTTTTGGATGTAGGTTTTCCTCTTTTAATATTCAGAGCCTCTACGTACCAATTTTAGGTATGTTTATAAACTTGTACTTGTTACTATACAAAATCCAAACAGAGAGTTTATACTCCTTTTTAGAGGAAAACATAATATGCTGTGTTCAGTAATACTCTTCAAGCATGTGTCAGAAATGCAAAAGCAGCAGTGGATATAACATAAGGTTTTCTGTGCAGAATTGACATTATATAGATTGTCACAGTGACATAAGATTGCCCAGCTGACATCTAGAAAATAACTTTCAGAAAAATGCAGGGCGGGACGCTTTCTGAGCCACAGTATTTGTAAGCCTTCTGACAGAAGCTTAGATATTGTGATTTAACTTTCTGACTCAGGTGTATTGGTGCTGTGTGTCAGTGTACCTGTATAACTTTGTGTGTGGTGTTTATGTTTTAAATGAATTCTGCTTAACTTTGTTTCAGAATTGGGTGGGGGCTTTCATGTCTCTGAGAGGATGTTAGCACTTTAAGTGTGAAATTATTATTACTTTGGGTAAGATTTTTTATAACTATGTTACATACAGGTTACCCTACATGAGTGTTCTGTCCTATGCATTAATCCTTCTCCCTCAAAGTATTAACTCAGCTGTCTGGTACTCTCAGAGTTTCTAGAAGGTGTGACAAAAAGAGTTCTTAATAACTAACACGAGTATTGTAGGCAGCTGCTCACACATGAAGGCTAGTTATTGGGATGAGGTTGTATATCCTCATCTGCTCATCACAATGGATCCCAACAGCAGCTAGTGGGACAAAGATGTAAGTGGCCCTAATATGGGTAGAATTAGTGATTGATTTACAGATTTCTTTTTCTGTGGGATTTTCCCCTCCTCTTCATTATGTAAAAGTTATTTCTTGCTTAAACATACCTGAAATGCTCTCAAGATAGAATAAAACATGGTATTCCCTGGAACAGGAGAAATTATGAAGTTCATTTTCTCAAGGACCTCCTGGAGGATCTCCTAGGTCTGCCTTACCACAATAGCCCTGGCTATTTCCCCGCATTATTATAGTGCCCTCCCTTGCCTTCATTCCCAATGACCAACCACAGCAATATTCGCCAGTTGATTTGCCAGCAGGCCAAGAAGAACAGAGTGCAATAGGTTTTTCCTTCAGCAGAGTGTGTTACTCCTGGTCTCTTTTTACTGCCCAACTGCAGATGATAATACGCTGTAAACATCTTCAAGTCTTCTGTCTCTGTGCCAGTTTCAACCACATTTGACAACATTTTCCTGCATTATCAGGGACGGAAGATCGCTCATGTAAATCTAATTCCTTAGGAAACCAGCTTAAATTTGCATTATTTGTTTTCTAACATAATTTGCATTTATGTAGCAAGCATCATATGCAAATATTAGGCTATCAGTGCCTCAATTTTTGACAGGCAAATAATTTTAATGCATGCTGGACCTCCTGACACGCAAGTTACACAGTGTAACCAAGAGACCGAGCAGGCAGACCACATTGCAGATTTTTAAGTGCTAGGAAAATCTCTGTCCTCATCAAAGTGGGCTTCAGTGTGCTGTTTTTCATTTGAGACAGGATTGCCTTTAGAGCCACATCATGAATAAAACATGGGGGAGTCCTAATCTCGTAGTTAAATGAGGATAGTGAAAGAATCTTAAAGTCATAGTAAAAAGTTGAATGTTATAAAAGATATTTACCTTTTGAACAACACCTGAGCCTGTAATCTGACACAGATTTTATAGGCTGGTTTAGCTAGTGACAAGAAAATGATGCTGCTAAAATGTATTGTAAGAGGAGGTTTCTTGCTGGCAGTACCCAGTGTGGGCTATTGTCTTCAACTGAGTTTGTTGTTACTAATGTTTCCCCAAAGCCTTTTACTGCTCATCAGGAACTGAAGAGGTAAAGACTGCTATTGTTTTGAAATTAAACTTACTATCATCTTCCCAAGCAAAATTAGAAAATGCAGGAAGAATTGTGAAGATTCTGTCATAGAATCACAGAATGGTGAGGGACCTCAAATATCATCTAGTTCCAACCCCCATCAAATAGATCATAGTCTCATCAAAGGTAAAGAAGACAAAGTTAGGCAGGAGAAATGGAACAAATAAAGTAAAAAAAATCTTATCTTTATCTCCCTCACTTGGAAAAGCTAAAAGGAGCTAATAGGAGACTGTAACCATGGAAGAAAACCTAGCTTTCAAACTGCGGCTGCTGATTTTGTACTTGTTGCATACCAGCCCATCCATATAGCAAAGCTGGGTTATGCTAAGTGTAGATCTTTCACTACCCAGGAAGCAGATTGGAGAATGAAGTGGAAAGCAAAGAGATTATATAAATTTACACCAAACATCTAAAATTGTAAGGGACTTCTTCTTTTAATCTTAAAACAATGTACTTATTCTGTGGGATGATTGAGCTGGTTTAGATGATCATAACAATAAGCTGACAGTGATTATGTAAACAATAAAACTCAAAAAAAAGTAATAATTTTATAAAACTTTTCTTTTTCAAAAAAGTAAATTAAATGTTTTACTTCCCCTGAAAAGTATGATTCACTTGGACTTGGAAGGTTGCATTTGTCTTGATATGAAGAGGAGGGGCTTAACTGACAGGTAAAGTGAATGACAGGAAGGTGTAAAGGTTCTCTAGGAATGTCAAGAACTGCAACTTAATGCTTGTAGAGACTGGCCTATGGCATCTAATCTATGCCTTCCAGGCAGTTTTGCAAGATATTTTTTTTTAAGGGCAATGTTCATGAGAAATGCTAACATATGATAGATACACTGGAGGCTTATCCACAGAACAGTATCAGTTGAACAAAGGAAGAGTAGTGAATAGTTTTGAGGTTCTCCCTGGGGCATGGGCAAACACACCCAGATAAGTGTGATTGTTGGGTCAGAAGACTTAGAGAAATACACTTCTCTTCTGTAGCTTTTGTTTTCAACTTCTTTCTTATAAAATGATTGAACATGTCATAAGCCTTTACTTGGATCTATACTTTGTTGGATGTATAGAGTGGCTGATAAGTCATATCACCTGCTTATTCCAATAGCAGAACTAGATAAGAAAGGTGTGGCAGCCTCTAGGGTAATGAACTCCAGAATGGGATTTCCAAATAGCAAAATGGAAAAGGGAGATCTGCTGGAAGATATGCTGTGGTGAGGGGGGCTTCAGTGTTTTTGTGAGCTACTTAGAAAGGCTGGTATGCACACATAATAGAGGAGAAAGTACTTGTGTGGGTGCATCATACCAGTAAAACAGAATGAGACAGATCCTCAGCAGTTCTTTATGCTTGACGTGCAAGTATTCCAAGTTAAAAACAAAGTAAAATAACATTTCATCACTGGGGACACTGACTTATGAGTAAGTGAATTCTACAGCTTTCTTTGAATGTGACTGTGGGCCTGGAGGCAGCTAATAGTTGAGGGAGAGGTGTAACTGAGAGATGAGAGTGGCTGTGGAATCTCCATCTTTGGAGACTCAAAATTCAGCTGTACAAGCACCTGAGGAACAGTTTCACTTTGAAGTTAGCCCTGTGCTGAACTGGAGGTTGGATTAGTGTGACCTCCAGGGATTCCTTCCAATCAAAATTTTGGTATGAAACTTTGCCTTTTGATTCATCAGCTTTCAGAAAGAGTTGGGCATCTCTTAAAAGAAAGCCGTATAAATGGGGGCCGGGGGACTTGGAATGATTTAGCTTCAGCGAAGTGGTAGGAGATGGAGTTGGATTTGAACTCTAAGGGTGTTTTGTTTTAGGATCCAGGAAAGCTTTGAAAGAAGTTGGAAATAGAAAAAAGCACAGAAATAAAAAGCTTTTGCAAACTTAAAAGTATGTAGATCTGAGATACTAAAACTCTACAGGAGCCTCTAAAAAGTTCCTGTAGGAGAGTTTTTAATGTGTGGTTCTGCTGTGATCTTGATAGTGAAATGTGGATTGAGAAGACCCTGACAGAATCATTTAGGAAAATGAAGAGGCTCTACATTAAGATCACCTGCAGAAGGATGGGATACCAAAATGAAACTGGGTGGCAATTTGGGGTGCCACTCCCATAATCTTCAGTGGCATGTGCTGTAGTTGGATTAGCTATTCCTCTTAATTGGGAAAGGACTGAATCTTGTTGCTTCATGTCTGTAAATGCAAAAACATTCAGGACAATGTTTTCCTTGTTACAGCTTCCCCACTCCCTTTCACAAGTTTGAAGAAATCAGTCTTTCAGGGTACTCACTCTGGAGGGTTTATACAGATTTTTGTCATGGATAATTAGAGAAGATACTATTAAGTTCTACTCATCAAAGATTTGTTTGTAGGACCTCTTAGTATCCAGCTATAAAAACACTGCTGAAACACAATATAAGACTGCCAAAGACTTACCATGTGCCTGCTTAGGCTAACACAGACCTCCGCCTTAGCATGGGCTTAAACGGACTTCCTTCTCATTCACCCTTATGCAGCATAAACTCTTAAACTCTTGTTTTGCTGAAAGTTGCAGCTGTGGAGAATCTTCTTGCTGATATACTGGATTTTTTTTTTAGGGGGTATTATTAGCTTGTTGAAATGAAACTGCTGTTGATATGAAAAGCTTTAATATGAAACCAGGATGAGATGACCTGAAACTAGGATGACTTCATTGTTTTGCCAACTATACATATTGTTATAAGGCTATTGTGTCTTGGCCATGTGCACATGGAAGCTAATGAGGATTAATGTGTAGGTTTTATAGCACTAATGCTAGACAGAATGGTACTCCCACTTTTAAGAAAAGAGACAAACTGCCTATCCGTCAATGCCCCATCTCTCCCATTGAAGAGGACAGCAACTGGCCAGTGCCTTATTTGATTCGGATGGATCATTGAGTGGCCTGTTAATCACCAGTGGAAACTGCCAAATTGCTTACAGTTTATTACATTTTGCAATAATTGTGTACAACCCATTGAGGGGGTTTGGACTAGATGGTCTTTAAAGATCCTTTCCAACCCAAATGATTTTATGATTCTATGCTCATTAGCAAAGATTTCTGAAGTTCTTCTCCTTGTCTTCTGTTAATTGTCTTGATCCCATAAAACCAGCACAATTTTGTGTTCCGGGTACTGCCATCAACATTCCCTGGTACCACCCCACTGCAGTCCCCAGCTCACTCATTGGGTAGGAGTTGGCTGGTAAACATATTTGACTGATATTCTGGATTGGCAGCTCAGCACTCTTCTTTGGTACTAAATGTAGCTATGAACTTTTCTTGAAAGGAACCAGGGTGATAGAGAGAAGGCTTGAGGATGGAAAGGGCAGTGATGAGAACAGTGGGCACTCGATGTCCATTGCTCATTGCCCATATGCTGTATGCTGAAAGAAAGAAAAACAACTTTTTACTAATAAGCTTGCAGTGTTGCTGGAAGTAAATGGAAGTTGTGAGACCCTGGCAGTGGGTGCTGGAGAAACAAGCAGGGCTGGGGAGTGACTGAGCAGAAACACATTTCCTCCCTGGCTGAAGGAGGCTGAGAGAAGAGTAGCACTCAGGAAAGTGATACTATCAAACCCCTTTACATAGAATGGTGATCGTAGGGACTCCTGAGACTCAGATGTTCAGAGGGAAGAGGGATGTACAGTACTTCTTAAATACCTCCCTAGACTGAAAGCACTGCCGCTGAAGCCTGAAGTTCTGTTAATTTATTCTGGAGCATGGTGACTTAAAATTGGTGTGTCTGGCTTGTCTTTCTTCCTTATCTCAGGTAGAGGGGAAGATTTATAAGTAACAAAGAGGGGCAAGAAACTGCAATAAAAGCTTGATGCTTCCACAGAGTCAGCCTCTCCTGTTTTCAGATACTACTAATCATCTCTTAAAACTTTTTGTCTTTTTGCTTCCAAGTAGTAGCCAGAATACCCTTTGCTCTTGCCTTTTCTATGCAGGATGAAGAAGATAATGACAGGCAATAAAGAGTTAAGCAACTAACTGAAGTATAATGGAAAATAGATGTCTTCCTTTTGAAGCTGAGAGCAACATTTGAAAGTCCATGTATTTGGTAGCTAGTTTCTGCTTGCTGTGTTGCATATGGTTCACTGTCTCAGGGGATTCTTTGACAGCCCAAGACAGATGACAACCTAAGTTACAGAAGACTCTAAAATATACTTAAAATTAGTTTTAATGTTTTAAACTGGGGGTAGGATAGACTTTTAAATTCTGCCTGTTGATCAAGAGACTACACAGCTTGAGGATAACAAAATACTGGAAGAGGAAAGAGTATAAATAGAAACCCCACTTCCTTGTTGAGTAGAAGCCAAACATGTGGTTGAACTTTTCAATACAAGAGTTTGCTGAGGTCCAGATAGGCAGCTGAATGCAGGTTTCTTAGAACTATAGGATGGTTTAGGTTGCAAGGGACATCAAAGATCATCTAATTCCAACCCGCTGCCATGGCCAGGGGTACCATCCACTAGACCAGGTTGCTCAAAGCCCCATCCAACCTGGCCTTGAGCACTGCCAGGCATGGGGCATCCACAACTTCTCTGGGCAACCTGTTCCAGTGCCTCACCACCCTCAGAGGGAAGAATTTCCTCCTAATGTCTAACCTAAATCTCCCCTCTTTTATTTTAAACCCATTCCCCCTTGTCCTGTCACTCCATGCCCTTGTAAACAGTCCCTCTTCACCTTTCTTGCAGGCCCCCTTGAGGTACTGGAGGCTTGCAATAAGGTGTCCTTGGAGCCTTCTCTTCTCCAGGCTGAACAACCCCAACTGTCTCAGGCTGTCCTCATAGGAGAGATGCTCCATTGCTCTGATTGTCTTTGTGGCCCTCCTCTGGACTCACTCCACAGGTCCAAGTCCTTTTTTATGTTGGGGACCCAAAAGCTGGAGGCAGTACTCCATGTGGGCTCTCACGAGAGAGGAGTAGAGGGGGAGAATCACCCTTGACCTTGGGTCATGCTTCTTTTGACGCAGCCCAGGACACGGTTGGCTTTCTGGGCTGCTGCGCACACTGCTGGCTCATGTTGAGCTTTTCATCAATCAGTACCCCCAAGTCCTTCTCCTCAGGGCTGCTCTCAATCCATTCTCTGCCCAGCCTGTATTTGTGCTTGGGATTGCCCAGACTCATGTGCAGGACCTTGCACTTGGCCTTGTTGAACTTCATGGGATTCTCTTGGGCCCACCTTGCAAACCTGTCAAGGTCCCTCTGGATTGCTTCTCTTCCCTCCAGCATGTTGACTGCTGAGGAAACCAAAAATTTCTGAAGAAACCAAAAGTTCTGAGAGGGGATGTACATAGTACATACTGAAGACTGGACTGGGTATTTCTTTCCTGTGTAACACCTGGCTATAGTTCTTGGGAAAAGAAGATACCAGTGGAACTCAGAGAATATTAGGGTAAATCCAGCACCAGCTCAGTGAGAGGAGAAATGTACGTCTGACCTTTGAGTGCACCACCATTCATTTGGGCCTGGAAGAGGCTTAGTATAACTTACGAACAGCCTCCCAAGACTAAGCATTTTAAATATGACCTTATCTGGACAGTAGGATAAATATGTCTACTGTTTTCTTTTCAAACTTGAAAATATTTTTCCATTGATAAGCAATGGAATATTTTACAGCAATAAGCATGATTATTTTTTTCCTGATAAATTTTTCTCAGTAATGTCCTGCATATTACAGATTATGCTGCTGATACTTAAACCATATTACACTGCATGGAGCACCCTTCATTTCTAATTCTTAGTCTCTAAATTGCATGTGATGTTTTTAGATATATGACTTAGATTTTTTTTTTAATAGCAGTTTTATGAATAAAATTTTACATAATGTTTTTAAACCAAGGAATATATGAGCCAGAATCTAATTGTTTTGTAAAATGAATAATTGTGTCTGTTATCTCATAATTAAAAAACAGCTTTAAACTTGCTCTAGTTCAGACAAATTAATTCAAGAAATCTTACGGCCTATATTTATACAGGAGGTTAGGCTAGATGGTTATGGTGGTCCCTCTGGCCTTATCTATGAACATATTTGCAGTTCAGTTCTGATGAAAGACTTCTTTGGGGGGTGGTGGTGGGTGTTAGGTAGCCCTTCTGACTAAGGTCACTTGTTTGTGATTTTTTTTCAGAGCCAGATTTCTGTTGTCTGGTTTGGCAAAATTGTAATTATATACCTATTTACATCAGAATTGTATATGGGGAATTGTTTGGGTTTGGGTGGTTTTTTCAGGGTGTTCGGGGAGGAGGAGTGGTTTGCTTTTGTTCTGGTTTTTTCCCCAGTAAAAAAAACTATCAACCAGAATATGTTAAGTGAGAACCCACATTAGTTCCAGCTCCCAAAGGTCTGTGCTCTCATGGGATGTCTGTCCATTTGGTGTTTACCTTCATTCATCTTCCTAACCTGTAGGTAGACAGGAAGAGGAGATTGCAGGGTTGCAGTGGAGAAGAGGAAAAGTCAGATCAGGGGGAAGCCTTTGAAAGGCTGAGCCTGAAGAGCAAAGAGAAAGTGTCCCTTCCAGTTAGGGGAAGAGATTAGAATTTAGGTCAGTGGCAAACCATGGCAAGCTGAACAAAAAATGGGGGTGGCTAAACAAGATGGGTCAGCTATGACAAGCTTGATAAGGTTGGGAACTGGTGGAGCTGGGAAGGTATGTGAGAGTTAATTCATTATCTGGGCTGGTATAAATAAGGATGACTAATCTGTTTGGATATTTGAGCTAAGAGTTGGTGAAAGAAGTACACCAAAAATACTGATTTCTCTGGAAAACTATTCTATCCTAGTAGACTTCTTGGGCAACTTGGCATGCAGCTGCCTATAACTGTTTTAACTCCATTAACTCAAAGAAGAACAGTCTATACAGAGAATCATGGCTTATCCTTACAGAACCATGTGCCTGAAAATTTGGCAAGATGTTGGGGTTTTCGTACTTTTTAATTTTTGATTATTTTTTTAAGCAAAGAGCAGCTCTACATTAAAGTTTGGTTTACAAAGGTAATTTGAGTTGTGAAACATTATAGGTATTGCCACATTTTTGCCTCCTGAAGAACTTATGACCTCTGGGAGTTGGATGTCAAAGTTCTAAGTCAAAAAATCTCATTTCTTTCCAAAAGAGCTGTTCTTATTCTTCCTTTCCTGTGAATATTTTTACATTTTTGACCTTTTGGTCCTGATTTCAGACAAAGATTTCTTTTCATCTTAAGGAAAACTGATTACAGGAAAAAAGCATATTCTGGATAGCATTAACACACATGAATTTGGTGTTTTGTTTTTTGCATATAAGAACTTCCAAGTGCTTTCTCAGGACTGGTATGTAAAGACAAGGAATAAAAAGTTGGTTCCTATGTTTCTTAAATCTCCAGTGTAACTTTCTTTCAGTATGTTTATGCATACACCCAGCTTTCAGTGAGTCATCTCATGGACTTCAATTAGCTGTCCCTTTGCTACTGACTGGCTCCACGCTCTTCCTTTGTACACTTCATGAATCTTTCTCAGCTCACTGCAGTCTACTTGCATCTTCACAAGTCTCCGTGCAGCAAGCATAAGTTCCCTTTTTTTTAAGGAGGGGTATCCTGTGGAGTCTTTCCTCCTGCATCCTTCATGGAATGTAGGGCTAGAAGGAAACACAAAAAGTTATTCGTCTTCCTTGTCTTGGCAGGATTGAAACCAATTATGACAGATGTTTCTTCAGCCTACCTCTGAAATCTTTTGTAGATAGACCAATGTTTAAAGGGACCATTTCCTTGGGTTGTTTCAAGTGCGTAAGTGGCCTTACTCCTAGAGAAACTGATCTAGCCTAAATTTGATACAATTTAAACTTGTTTGCACTCTCATGCACAGCAAACACCAAAATTACGTCTTACTGTCCTCTTCATATATCTATTAACCATTTTCATGCTTCCCCAACTTTTTGCAGTCTTTCATTGCAGAGTACATTTACAAGACCTCTAATACTTTTTCTTTGCAGGCTTCTCTACTTCCTGACAAATGTAAATTAATGGTTTGACATAATTTATATTCATGGCTGTTACTTACCTCATTTTCTTATAGGTATATGTCTTACAAATTCTGTTTTTCACAATATTGTGGGGTAGAATTGAAGATGAACTAAATCCTTGTCCCCTTTGGTCTCCTCCCCCACTCTCCCCCCTCTTTTTTTTTTTTTTTAAGAGATGATGTGAGTCCAAGTGCTTTAGAGTGCTTTATGTAGAGAATTACTAATTTACTGAGAAGCATTTTTCAAGTCCAGAACAGATCTTGAAAAATGTACACATTAATGGAATTAGTAGGCATCAAAGATAATTGATTCATGATTCTCAAAATACACTGTTAGGAATAAAAAGTATGCCGATGACTAAATGTTACTGCTTAATTTCATACGATGCTTTACAAATACTGCATTGTAGCTGGACATCCTGACCAGTCAGTCCTTGAGGGCCGATGACAGCGTGGAACAAGCATGCGCAGACCTGGGTGTCATTGGCTTCCAGGCTAACCGGGCATGGGCAGAAGTTGGCTGCTGTTCCCAGCAGTTTCTGCCAGGTGCACCAACTCTAACTAAACCTCTGGAGAAGATGGAACAGGAAAGCCAAAAACACAGGCTTAGCAAAGGAGTTAAACTACAGTAACTGGAACCCTTTCATTTAGAATTGTTGCTGCAGGATTCTTTCAGGATACAGACTTTCAAAATACTTCATTACAGAGAACAGTATCAGTTCAAATAAAAATAAAACCAGAATTACGTGACTAAGTCTTTCATCTTTCTAAGTTGTCTCCTCTTACAAACTATTTGCTGAGTAGCATTAACAGCAGAAGGAGGTAATCCACAAAATCGTTACAACTTCTATACACCCTACCACTGACAAAGACGACTGGAGAAGGCAGGCTAGGTGGATATTTGTTTTACAGTACCTGAGGAACAAATGCAGGGGTTTTTTTGTTTTACTGCCTCTACCTTTTTAATAAAATTAATAATATACCTTCTGTCTTTAAAATAAATTTAAATTTTCTTGTCTCTAGTTTATTGCTGTGATCTGCCCATCTTAGACTGGTACCAGCTGCAGCTTATGGGGTAAACAGGATCATGTCTCCTGAGTAAAATCCTGGGCAGAGGTAGCCACGTCTGTGCAGTGGGAGGAGGTTAGTGCCCAGCCTGCCAAGTAGGCATTGTCCCAGTACGGTCAAAATTGGGCAATTTCTCTCAGTATGCTGCGTCTGTCTTCCAGTACTCGTGCGCAGAGATGCCCTGTATGGAAATGAGGTTACAAAAGGAGGATCGAGTAACGGTGCACATGTCCTAGCCTGACATCAGACTGGGACGTACCAGATGTGTGCACCTGGTATTGCCTTCACACCAGCTACTCATACTGCTATGTCTCCTTTGTTTGACACTTTGCCACTATTAGAACTTAACAGTCCTAAAGTCTGCAAAAATAGGGGCCCTGCTCTGTCTTTCTCTTGTTCTCTCTCTCTCTTTCCTGAATTTTTCCCTTTAACTAATTGACACAGATTTATTTCCAGGTTTTGCAGATCACTTCTCAATGTTTTTCTCTTACCTCATGTTCAAAATTGTAAAATGTAAATGTGGCTACAGAGTTTTCCCCTTCCCCAGGGAATTGTATAATTTGATTTTAGGACGACTCAAAATTTTCTCTTATTCTATATAAAATATGAAAGATTTCAGTGATTTAATAGGTATTTTTTTACTTTCCTAGGTGACACAATTGATGATCAAAGTAGAGAGTCAAAGGATAAAACTTCGTTTCCAGAGACCAGACCGATGTACAACCAACCTCCACAGGTAGGAGACTATTTCTTTATGCACACATTATGAAACTTCTTCATTTAAGAAGCATGAATATCCTGCAGGAGGAGATTTCAACATGCTCACATCTTCCATAGACTGAGTGCCTACTCAGCCTTCCTTGTCATCTATCATAAAAGAAACATTGCTAGTAATTAGATGGCAATATTATCAAGGCCACCGATACTGATTTGAAAAAGAAATAGTAAGAAGGCTGGGTTGCATGGTATTGCCGAGTATCTTATTTTTATACTTGAGACGTGCAAGCATGAAGCTCTAGCTATAATGTTTATGAGTTGCATAGAGGCATTAGCGTGGTGAGTAGCGATGGAAAACGTCAAAAATTTACATACTTCATTTATTTCCACAGCTACCATTAACATGTTGTAAATGTGTGAATATAGTAGACTGTCTTTATGCTGTGTTTGCTTTGTGTTTCAGTACTGTGTACCTGTAAATCTGGACTTCTTTTTCTTCATCTGCTTTATTTAATATTTAATCCATGTATACCAAAGAGGGCTTTTCTGAATATTCTGCGTATGATGTACACATATTTTCTTCTCTGCCTCCTCTGGAAATGTTTTTGCAATGAGTATGAGCCTGTTTTCCATTGCCATATTGTTTTAGTTACTTGCAAGATAACTGAGAGACGTTTTGCATGGATATTTGGTGCTTTTGTGGTGGGGTTTTTTCTGCTTAACCTATACTTTCTCTCTTTCTCCTATCTAGTCTTGGAACTAACTGTCTCTGTCTGTCTCTTCTCAATGTCATTTCAGTATTTATTATTGCTGAGTCCCTCCCTATAGCAGAGGTGTGTGTGATAATGTTACATCTTTAAGGGTGGTCAACACATCTGCATGATCTGTAGTCTCCTTTTTTAATTTCAAATTAAAAACTCTCTCTGATCCAGAAATTGTTAATTCAGCTTAAGTATTGAGTGGTTTGCCTTCTGATAACAAATAATCACAAAATTTTAGTCTGACTTCTGAATCTATGCACATCTGAGCCAGGGTGTTTTGCAGCTGAAGACCTGTAATTCTGAGGTATCTTAATGCACTGATGTGGTTACCTACTGCACAGACATAGTTTCCCTTAACGTGATGTTCTCGCTAGGTATGGTGAGCTGCTAGTTATCGCAGCATCAGTGGTTTGTTCAATTCTGTGGAATTTCAGTAAAGCAGGAACTTGTGTAGATTTTAAATGTTTATTATGAGTTAGAGGAAAGAAGCTAAGTCTTCAGAATAAAATAGCAGATACTACAGTGAAAATAACACAAAGATTTATTTTAACCTTTCTATTAAAAGACTTACGTGTCACAAAAATACTTGTACGAACTGAATTGCGATGACAACAGTTAAATTAAGATACAGCATTTGGTAGTATCCAAGTTATTAATTCCAGTCTAGATTTTGGTATTTCGACTTCACGTTTACTGGAAGGAATTCTCAATTTCTCAAATTAAATAGAGTAACTGAGGATCATGGAAATGAAATGGATAATTCTGGCCATTAGGAAAGCAATATTACTATTGGCAGTGGTGAGTATATTTTCATAAATTTGTGGGAGAACTCTACCACTGTAGTGAAACTGGAAAAGCATTGTATTACATATTCAAGGTGTCATTGAGACATAGAACATTATTTGAAATAATAAACTTGTTAGCATTAAAACAAGAATACTTCATGAACACAGTACAGTATATTAAAAGACACTTGTTAGACTGCAAAGTGCTGTCTGATATTTGTCGTACAGAGTTGAACAGGGGAGTGTTTATTTCTTCACCTGCATCTTTCAATTGCTGGAAACTTGCTTTTATTTTTAAATATATACACATATATATTAAATATACATATACTATATACATAAACATTTTAAAATAATATGTAAATATATAAAACATATTTAGAATATATTGAATATATTTTAAGTATAAAAATATAAACTATTTTACTAGATGTACACTTTGTGAAACATGGAAAGTGCTTTTAGAAATGTGATTTAGGGAAGAATGAAGTAATACTTTGTTCACGGGTCACTTCCTTATTCCAAAGAGAAATGAGGTTGAGTTGGATTTTTTGAATAAACTATCTTCTGGAGTATTTTTTGGTAACTCGTCATCTTTGGAATTTCCCATTTACTTAGGTACTGTTGGATTTGTTTGCTGTACAATTACTAAATTCTCAAGTACACATTTTTGTATAATCTTGCATTAGTTATTTAAACTGATGCACAAATAAAAGCTTGTGCCACAGTCATCTTGCTGCAACTAGCAACGTGTAACAGAACCTCTTGCAACAACTGTCATACCTGTAGTCTGCGTGATTTTAAGAGGTTTTGATACTGCATGCAGGTTAGAGGAACTGCAGCTATTTAGAAACTCGTTGGAGGAGGGGTATTCTCAAAAACCAACTTTAGTCCAAACATTTCGTCTTCTGCTGCACAGAGTGGGAACAGAAGCTCCTGCCTTGAACAGTCCCATGTGAACAATCCTCTCCATCTCCCTGAGTGGGAGACCTCCACGGGTGGAGGTTTGGGAGGGTCATGTCCCGATGCCAAGTCGGTCCTAGGGAGGTGCGCTGTCCGGCAGGGTAACGAGCGCTCTGGGCCTAACCGAGCACGTACAGTCCCGCTGAAGTTGCTTCGGGCTCATGAACTAAAAGTCATACGCACATTTAAGTGCTTTTCTGGATTGAGGCCAAAAATGCTTAGCACTCTGCAGGGCCAAGAACTTAAATTAGTCTCTTTGTGACTGTGAGATACAAAGCTGCTAATTTTGACTGCAACACCATCATAATAGAAAGAGATATTGCAGTTTTATTTTTTCATGCTTGTGAGTTTTTCATTGTTGTAGTACAATTTCCAGATAATTCAATCTTTATCTGCTTTCACTGGGAATTTAAAGTTACAGAAAATAACAGAATGGAAAGGTTAGTTTAGATATATGAAGAGTGCTAGAAACCCTAGTAATGTGGTGGGGTTATTTTTGATAATGAGCTGTTGCATTGGTAAAGCAAATTAGCACAACCATGTATTTTTGTCCTACTGTGAGAGCAATTATGTAGCATATCTATTAGGAGACATAAAAAATATTTTTGACAGATGGTATGGCTGTGAATTAGGATTTATGAAGATTATTGTATATCTGCTGTCCAGGACACCTGGGATTATTCAATTGATGTAAGAAACAACAATAAAAAAATTACATTTCTGATAATAGCTGCAGTGTTTTGTATCTCCCTAGTGTCACCTTAAGAAGCAGCTTGTGTTTATTTGATATTGCACTTCTCGATAATCTGACACGTGCTCTTTAGCCAACAGATGTCAACAGATTTAATGGGTAAAAATGGTACCAATAAGTGTATTAAAATAAACTACCAAAAATGAGAGCCATCTTCAGATTGTAAGCTAAGATTTTTCTTTTGCTGTATATTCTTTTTTTTCTCTTTATAGTCCTATTTCTCCCTCAAATACTTAATAGCTATTGCCTTCTATCTAAGGAGCTTGTTATACATTTTCTAGGGCAGGGGAGAATCCCCCAAGGGATTGCTTAATCCATAATTATCTAATTTATATGTTGTTGTTATAGCCACTCTTAATTATATACCTTGCTGCTGTGATACTTATCGTCATAGGACATAATTTTCGTTATGAATTGCAGTAGTTCTGCTATGGTTCTTGTGCCCTTTCTTTTCATAATTTGCTACTAAAAATGAGAATGTAGCAGAAAGAAAGTCCATGTTTCCTGAAGTAAATTTAAAATTATCAATGGTTTTCTGCACATAGATACTGGTGTGCACCATTTGGGGCAAGTATCTAAATAAATGTGAAAAATATTTTTATATCTGAATTGGCAGGTAATATCCTCAATAAACTGATTCTTTGTAAAGCACATATGGAAGGATTCTGAACAGAATAACAGTTTCCTAGGCATCTGGTTAGGGGTCATATTAGTCAGCTGGAAAGACAGAAAACCTATAAGATATAAAATATCAAGAGATAGTGGGAACTGTGAGTGCACAGAGTAGGGGAAAAATAATTTAATTTTCTCTTTACGCTTCTAGAGAAATTAACAGGTATTGATGAAGTTGATAAACTTTTAAGATATCCTTTTGAGCAGACCACCTGATAAAATTCCAGGGCATGAATAATGCTCATGTTATCTTGTTTTCCTTTTGAAAAAAACATATGGTTCTTCCAGACCTATTATTGTCCAGTTTTTACTAAAGCTTGGCTGTCTGGATTATTTCTACAAGTTACTGGAAAAGGAGCTATTGCTGATTTGTGTCTCTGTTCAGTGACCCAACCATGGAGCTGCTGGAGCAAGTCCAGAGGAGGGCCACAAAGTTGATCAGAGCAATGGAGCACCTCTTCTGTCAAGACAGGCTGAGAGAGTTGGTGTCATTCAGCCTGGAGAAGAGAAGGGTCTGAGGAGGCCTTATTGCAGCCTTCTAGTACCTAAAGAGGGTCTACAAGACAGGGAGAGGGGCTGTTTACAAGGACATGTACTAACAGGGCAAGGCGTAATGGGTTTAAACCCCCATGGCAGGGGGGTTGAAACTACATGGTCTTTAAGGTCCCTTGCAACCCAAACCATTCTGTGATTCTATGAACTCTTAGTTTATGGTTCAGAGGGTCTCACATTTTAAATCTTAAGAAGGATGTTCTGGACTAGATTTATCGCATCATTTTAAATTCCCTACATTTGCCTTAGAGAAGCTGGTTTATATTTCAAAATTACTGACCAATGTTTATGATTAGTTTGCTCCACTTTGACAAAGTATAGTGTATTTTAAAGTTCTCATAGGCTAGAATTCTAGTCCTGGCCTGGTTGGATTAATTGCCTGTCATATGTCATATTAACTCCAAGATCTTCTTTTTCTCATATAAAGCTCTTAAAGCATATTGGTCCATATTTTCTCTCTTCTTAATTGGGTATGTAAGCAATAATCACTTAATGAAATTATCCACTCTTACAAGGGACTGGAATAAGACTGTCTGAAGCAAGTTATCAAGCATGTACTTTGCTCTGAATGCTGGTACTGTCAGAAGACAGATCTTACGTTTTACTCAACTATTGTGTATGATCATAAGCTATCGGAAGTGAAGCTATAACATTACCTTTAAAGAAGGATGACTAGTTTTCAGTGCTGGTGGCTGCAGTGGACATCATCTTTCTTAACTCCCTCCATCCTTTGCATGTATAGTAAATAGCTGGCAGTTCTTTTGGGGGAATCCATGTGCAGCCACAGATTAAAAGTGTGTATGAAGCAGAGCTGCCATATGATAAGAACAACACAGTATATGGTTGAGATCTTACCAAGAATTAAGGTAAATAACTCAGTCAGCTAAAAAACCCCCACAACTTAGAACTATTACTATGCAATAGCGTATTTACTTTGTAAAGCTTTATTGTATTGTAATGTTCATATTGCTCTCTGATAATTGACCAAAATATTTAAGAGGTTTTTTCTTACGAGGACGATCTCCAGAATGTATGGACCAGTGGACTTCTGTCTACCCTTAACAGTTGGGCAACTAAGGGGAGAGGGTCTATGTACATAGTATATATAAATATATTAGGTATATGTACATATGTAAAATTTAAGCATATATACATATGTAAAATTTAAGCAGCATGATCATCCATTAGAAAGTCATCTTCTGCACATCAGAAAGGATTAGCTGCAATGGCCTCACAAACAACGTTTTACAAACTTCGATTTGTGCAATCTGTTGACCAAGGGTCAACCAGTAAGACTTCGAGGTGTCTTGTAAGGCCAACACCTTATAGAGTTTTTCTCAGTTCTAAAGTGAATAGTTAGACTTGTTATCTGTGTAACACGGTACACAGCTGGGATTATTTCAGATACTTAGCAATTGAACTAATGTAAAAAATGCTATGACAATTGTCTTTTTCTTAAAGGGAAGCATTGTATTTTTAGATATAGGGAACTGGAGTGGGAATTGAGAGATGTGAATTAATGCAGTTGTCACCAACTTCCTCTCTGAACTTAGAAAACTGTTAATTCTAAAAAAACCTCATGCAGTGCTCTCTTACAAAGCACTTTTCTATAGCACTTTGCAAGTGTGAAGTACTGTTAAACCCTTTGTTTACCTTCAGTTGAGATTACATTACGACAAGATTTGAGGAAGTCTTACAGTCTTTAGGATGAGACTTGAATTGTCTGTCTGGCCAGTAAATATACATAGACGCAACAAATGGACTGGAGCATCCCTCCCTCTTACAGCCCTGCCCGTGGAGTCCAGAGTCAGTGCTGTGGTCAGTTTGTACGATTGGTGAGGTTTGAGCAACAGAGGACAAAATCACGTCTTGCAGGGAAAGAAAGACACAGAAGCATGGTAGGTTTTTATCTTTTAGTGCCTATAAATAGCAACGTGCCTTCCCATGTGTAAAAAGTTCATAAAATAGTAGAATTAGCCTGATTGGCAGCCTCTTCATTTTGAGATCGAGGCTTTAGTAAAGGAACATATACGCCAAATAGTGACGAAGGCACATGTATCCAGAAGCACAATTTACATACCTCCCTGTTTAGGCAGACATTCACTATATGCTTGACTTAATTATGTGCTTATTCAGTTACATTGGAATTTTTTTTTTTTTTTGGTAGCAGGAGATGCTCAAATTGAGTGCCCAGATGTTCCCATTGCATTTTTTAGCCTTGTTCTAATTTTGGGATCTTCCGACTAGCTTAATCCCCAGATAAAATTACTGATTATCCTGTATCTCTTGCCCAAACACATGCGGTTGGACTAAAAGCCAGTAATGCTGGTTCACTTTGCTGCTGTCAACAAATTGATTGGTCAGTCATCCTGCTTCTGGGAGTAACCCTTCTGGGCTTTCCAAATATTAAAATTGATCTACAATGCAATGTAGATCATACATCACTAGATGAGACTGTGTGCTAATACAGCCTGATGGTACCGTGATATTTACAGCATGATGCATTAGTGTAAAATGGGGGCTGAAAGACTGTAGTATAAAGCGGCTTATTAATAATTACTCTAAACACCAAGTAAGGAAAATAGCAATGTCTTTAGGTTAGTTTCACTGCCACTTTCTGAGGAAAAAAAAACAAACCACCACACACAAAAAATCATCACAAACAGCAGTGGGCAGTCCAATTTAATTGAAAGGAAATATGACAAGAAAACGGCCTCATTTCAGACCAAAATGCTAATATTGATAGGACAGGAATGTTTTCCTGTGCTTTCCGTCAGTGTGGCTTGATCCTTTCACCACAATATGGTGTTGATATAATTCCGGTGTTAAAAAAATCCCCCAAACTTCCCCATTCCGTAGTCGTATCAGAATTGTGAAAGGCTGTGCACTGGGTAGCATGTAGTCACATTTTGTTTTAAAGCACTTTTTAAAAATAGAAGATAAAATGGAATTATGTGTTTGCAAATTTCTTATCTTTGCTTCGACGGTATTACAAATTTTAAGAATACTTTTCTATTGTTGTAATGCAATTAGTAGTCCTGCTTGATAAAACCAAATCTATTATAAAAGCCAAAATAGTACCCTTCTTCCCTTTCATTATACTCCAATTATCTTCCTTCCATAGAGAACCAGGAGGCTGAAAGGGCCCATTTTAATTGAAACAGATGAACAGTATTTGTTTCCTTTTATTTATTTAATTAATTGGTGCTTTACTGCTTTAAGAGCCATCAGGCTTTTATTCCTGTGTCTCAGAAGCCTAAGCAGTAGGTGCCGAGGACAACTCAGTCTTGTTACTGTTTGCAGATTGAAGCTTCGCTAACTTTGGCTCCTGGTAACCTGTTTGCTGAAGGTCCTGTTGACAAGTGCTCCAGCTACAGACTACGTATGGAGGAACTTAAAGTTCCATCCTTCCTGTCTCTTACTGACTTGAATCTCTATGGAGAGACCAGGTGGAAAGTTGTTTTAGGAGATACGTGTCTAATTCACTTTTTTGGTATCAGAATATTTTAAATCTGTAAATAGGATATATTACTAGTCTTGCCACGTGCTTGGATTTTAAGCAGCACAATAAAAACCTCAGAACAAAGCAATTTTTATTCACACATCTGCCTGAGAATCCATTTGTGCTCTTCAAGACTGACGAGAGAGATTGCGAGGAAGATCCAGGGGTCTAGTTACCTAACAAAACTTGCTGGGGATGTTGTTTGCAGGTATCACTGGAGGGAGCTTCACCTGGGTTCAGACTAGTAATTCTTTTCTGTTCACTGTGCTTCATTAGCTTTTTTCTGAAGCAAATCCAAGATAATTTCCTTTTCCTTTCCTCTTACTGTAGATGGAAATCGTTATCCCTGTCTTTTTCCTCTCACTGATACTAATGTTCTAGGGAGACATTGCACAGATATTGCTGACTACCTCAGTTATTCAAGGAGAGATTTCCTTCTCTGCTTGAAACAGTAACTTCTGATTTACGCAGCTTTTCCCAGTTGTTCCAATTTGCTGCAAAATTTATTGACTTTTTTGTGAAACCATGTTTGCTAAATATATTCTTACTTGTCTTTTATGTTTAATTATCTAAGTTCTTTTCTTAAGTAGACAGCTTCCTTTCCTATTCAAGTCCTTGGATTTTCATACACCTGGTAGAATAATGAGAATGCAGTATTATCCCTCTTTTTTTAGAGGTTCTACTGCATGGACATCTACTATCTCAGAGAAACTGTCCTCTTTTTTCCTGCCATAGCAGCCTACTATGTTGGAGCTTCTACAATAGCAGGGGTTGGGAACAAGAGGTAGGGACATGGAGGCAGAGACCCAGTTTGTCTAAGGTCCTCCTGTTTAGGACGTCAGCTTCCCAAAGAGTCTTCATGATTTTTTTTTTATTTTAATATTTTTTGCTTGGAGCAGTAGAGAGAAACTCAAATCTTGTTGTTACTAACTGCATTGACCAAATGTTGCTGCTAAATTAAAATGGATTATTTAAACACTGTTTATTTCAATATGCAATTAAAGTTTTATAGAAAATTAATTTCTTAGTATATTCCCTGGCTGTATTGGAAAGTTACCTGAGTTTTGTATTACAGCAGGAATGAAGGTAGCAGCAAACTAAGTGTGAGTACTTCGTGCTTTTGGATGACATTGAAGTTACAGACCAAATCCATTATCAGCATTTATCAGACTTCTCTATTCATTTTGCAGTATATTGACTTGTCCTTCACTTCCGATTTGTGGCTGTGAAGCGTACTGCTGGGTGTCTAGAGCTGCCTTCAATTACAGTTCCTCTGGCTTGCAGTTTACTTACTAGAGTAATTTTCAGGGATTTTTTAATCTTTCAGCATACATGCTACAGAAAAAAGAAAAAAAAAAAACTCTGGCCTAGTTAGTAACATTTCCTGGCACTGGCAGGAGCAGAACGAGCTGAATATTGTTCATGTTGCTTATTATAAGGTACGAGATCTTTGCTATGAATAGCTTGCATAGTACTTTGAAGGAATAGAGGAACTAGATAAACTGTTCTTTACTCAACCCACACCTCTCTCTTTCTTCTAAGATAATTCTTATCACAATATTCATGTTGCAGAGGGGAACGTTGTCCAAAATTCACCTGTTGGGACAGTGCCCTCAGCTCAGGGGCCTCCAGAGAGGCACAGGCAGGCAGAAAGAACAAGAACCCTGCTATGGAAGGGGCATAAATGCTGATACAGTTCTTCAGTTATCAGATTCAAAAGTGCTAAAACAGGTTGGGATAGGAGGAAAATATAATTATTTTAGTTATGGTAGGAAATTAAGATTTAGCATTTTTAATAAAGATTTAGAATTCTTTTCTGCTTCCTTCTTATTTCTGCTTTCTCTTAATTCTGCAGTCTGTCTTCATGTTGCATCTTGTCCCTGTTTGTTAATAATTCTACAGTTTCTTGTTATAGATGCCCACATTTGAGATGGTATGGTTTTCTGTCTTTAAACAATTATTGAATGAAATAATTAAATAATAGGAATTAAGAAAAAAGGAACAAAAGTTAGGAATAAAAATATCATACAATCTTGATTATAATAAGTTCAGTAGATTTGCTAAATTTATCACGAAGCCACCTCCAAATATTTCCCGTGCCCAATTGTTGTTATAGGGGGTTGAGTCAAAACAGAACCTTAATCTTGTTCTGGTTTGAGTTTGCGAAGTTGTGAACAAAGAAAACCAATTTTTTTTTCCTAGGATGAACAGACAAGATAGTTGCTTTAGACACTCGATATGCAGTCTTTTGTGGTACTTGGGAATACTTTTCAGGATAGAATTACATTCTTTAAGTGTTTCATAAATAAAGCTCACAGGCATCTCTGGTATTTCATAGGATAATTAAACTAACACACTTTAACTGGAAAATTCGGAGTATCCAGAGTTGAAATGGTTATCTCGCAATTCTTCCCCTCTACAGACATTAACAGTTCTAGTTGTTTGAGAGGACAAGGAGCGTGTACTAATGACAGAAAGTTCATTCTGCCTGTAAAATACTGAATTGTTCCTATGTTAGAGAAGAAGCTTGTTCTGAATAATTACATTTTTCTAATTGCTTTAATGCCAATAAGGATGTACAAATGTACATCATTATTGATATGGAAAGTGTGGTTTAGCAAAGAGTCTCCTACTGTTCTTTGCAGGCCAAGATACTCTGTGGGGAGCTTTGCTGTAATAATGAAAAACTAGAATCTCAGAGGTACTTTTCACTGTTTCTTTAGGATTTTTTTCTTTAAGGTTTCAGCAACATTAACCTGACCTTGATTCCGTTCTCGTCTAAGAAATGGCTAAAAAGCATGCTCTTAAAAAGGAAAATGAGAAAGAAAAATGTCACAAATCAGTAAAATGTTCTTAAATGCTTATCTGAAAATCTGGTTCTGTTTTACTCTGAACAGCAATATTGATAAATGGAGAACAAACATGCTGCCTACTAATCACACAAAATTTGTAGAGGTAGCAGGAGCTCTTTAAGAAAGACAAATCAGTGCTGTATTAGAGTGAGAGCCGTAAGAAGCTGGGAAACAGGAGCCCAAAGCAAATGGGAAAGCTCATTTCCATTGACAGCTATTCTTGCTTATAAAAGCCTCTCCAAGGACTCGATCTTAGCCCGAAGCTTTCAGCGTGGAAGTCTGCCCTGTTGCAACCGCTGACACCACCAATCTCAGGCTAGTATTACAGTCCCATTCGCTGCATTTCTGTTAAAAAAGCCAGAAAGCGACCAGAAGCCATTTGGATATGGCAACAACCTACTGCAGGGTCTCCAGCACTACGTCTTCCATCTATGTGTGGCCTCCCAGACAGAAATAACTTTTTTCTGAGTCCCTGGGGAGCATGCTGACTGAACTTTTGATTGAGCCTCGAAAGAATAGTGGCTCTCATGACTCACCTGAGGTTTTCTGAACCATCTCAGGGGCATTTGTATTCTGCTTGTCCGGGTGTGTTTCTTCCCTTCTTACAGTTCTGTAAGGATATAGGTCACATACTGGTGTGTTGGGTGTGGGGCTGTTTTGTTGTTGATGTTTTGGGTTGGTTTTTTCATGGCATTTAAAAACTGTCATGTCATGCGCACTTTTCTTCCTCCAGCAAGGTTTTACTGATCCTTTTCTCCTACCTTAAATTTTTGAATACAAAGTGCTAAACATTCAGAGCGAAGTAATTTTCCCCTCTGCTCCTCTTTGCCATTACTGTTATTATTGTCATCAATGGAGATGCTCACTCTGGAATTCCTACAAATTTTTTAAAAATTCCCAGTGAGTACCCTAAAAGTGTGAATTGAAACACAGTTGGCAGAACAATCCCCCTAAGATAATTTCCGTTTCTAGATACGTCAGAAATAACTGTATAATGCTACATAAATTCTGAGGTACATCATGATACACTATTTGCTGTGATATCGCAAAACTGCCTGAAATAAAGATAATTATTTCTGTATCACCAGTAGTGTTGTAGGTCTCTGTCATAATTATTATATTGCTGGATATTTACTAAATATTCTGGAAGAGTGAACATACTGTTTGTTTCTCAAGGCTCTTTTTAAGGAAAATGGGTCTGCTTCTGGGAAAAAAACCCACACTTTTGTTTTACAGAAAGTAAAAATTTCTTAAAATGAATCACTTTTTGTTAGAAAACCTTGTTCAGTAATTTGGATTATATTAATGCTAGCACTGATCTTTGATTCTTCTTCGGAGCACTGTAAATCCAGTTTCTCAGTACATTGTAAACTATGCATTCGTAGTTCCTTACGACACTCTTGGCAGACACTATGGTTAGCACATAGACGTGCAGCAAATCAGATGTTTTTAAAGGTAACTGAGAAACCTTAAAAAAAAGGCAAAAAGGAAGAATTTACTTTAGAGGATAATTTTATACTTTGTTAGTTTTGAAATAGCATATAACACGCTTGCTGTAAGTAATTAGTATGGCAATTAGTATCTGGTGGCCAGCTACCAGATATGTTTACACAGTGTTTCTTTTATCCCTGTTCACTTGGATTGCAAACCAAGAATGAAGAAAACACCTTGCTTATTTGAATTAAATTTGATGACCATACCTTCTGTAATTTTAACTGATTTTTTTTACTCCCTGGTGTTTGGTGAAATGCAAATTGCTTGGTGATCTTCTAAGTGCATTCAATTAATACTTCGTGTAGCAGGATTGTCTGTCATAGCATTTGGCAGTGCTTTGTTTAGCTAATGTCCAGAGAATATTCTCTGAATAGATTGTATTCTGGATTAATAAATTAGGCATTTCAGTAGAACCCAGTGTGACTAATGAGGGATATCAAATTCTCTAGGACTTGCAGTTCCATATATGCTTGAAGAATGCATGCGTGAAAACATAAGCCATTTCATAACCTTGACTTTGATTGCATCACATAGTTTTGTGCTGGTGTTTGCATTGTAACCAGCTTGGGCGATCTCAGCATTGATGGGTGACTGATGTTCTCTAGTAGAGTGTCCAGTTCTTCATTGCATTACCACAGTTGCTATAAAAGCCTGCTGGTCAGGTTGGCTTCATCAAGGTCTTTTCGCTGCTGTGGATTCTCCAGCATGTAAGTGAAATATGTTTTAGCCCATTTAAAGGATGTCTTTATGATTTGGAAGCAAAAAGATATGTCTGGCTTGATAAGATCTTGCACATGAGGCCATTGTCTAAATATCACTGCAAGAGTGCTCAGAAACAATTCTGCATAGCAAAGGGCAATGATTGCCTATAATGACTGCGCTAGGCAGAATTGAAACATTACTTCTTGCAACCTGAATTGTTCAGGGCACTTTTTTCTTTGTACATATATGATATATAGATAACGTAAGGACATAGACCTGTTGGAGTGAGTCCAGAGGAGGGTCATGAAGATGGAAGGCTGTAGCACTCTCCTATGAGTACAGGTTGAGAGAGCTGGGGATGTTCAGCCTGGAGAAGAGACGGCTCCAGGGAGACCTTATGGCAGCCTTCCAGTACCTAAAGGGGCCTACAGGAAATCTGGAGAGGGACTGTTTACAAGGGTAGGGAGTGATAGAATGAAGGGTAATGGCCTTAAGCTGAAGCAAGGTAGATTTAGATTAGGTATTAGGAAGAAATTCTTCCCTGTGAGGGTGGTGAGGCACTGGCACAGGTTGACCAGAGAAGCTGTGGAGGGCCCATCCCTGGCAGTGTTCAAGGCCAGGTTGGATGGGGCTTTGGGCAACCTGGTCTAGTGTAGGGTGTCCCTGCCCGTGGCAGGGGGGTTGGAACTGGATGATCTTTGATGTCTGTTCCAACCTAAACCATTCTACGATTCTAAAATATGTGCCATAACACATATGACACACTGTGATAAAAGGATAAAAGGATGTGCTCTACAGTATTCCAGGAGTTAAACTGCAAATGTGACGGTTTTCCAGCAGCCTACCTTCAGCTGAATTTCCGGGTTAACTGGCCAGTGTTTTTCTACTATGTTTGGATTTTATGTACCACATTAAAGAATTGTCCTCCCTAGCTTTTGTATTTTTCTTATTGCATAGTCCAGTAACAGTAACATAAAAGGTGACTTGCTATAAATGAAAAAGTGAATGTGAACATTTTAAGATACTGGGAAAACAGCCATTTTTATGGGAGAGACAGTAGTGGTTTATGTGTGAAACTGAAATAGGAAATGTCAAGGCCTTTTCTCATTTCTGCTGTAAACTGATTTTGTGATGTTGGACCTAAGACCTTCTCATGAGGGGCTGGGTAGACTGGGACCCAAAGACCTGGGATCTGAGATCAGATTGTGACATTTGTTACACCGACCCAACACTTCCCTTCGTTCCTGGCTTCCCTGTGCTATGTTGCTCCCAGCTATTTTGGGCTTCCTTTATGGTGCTGTTTTGACTATGCAAATAGTATCAGCACCTATAGACTAGTATGAACCTTCCTGACAGTATGCAGAGATTGAGTATGGTAAAATGATGTTTAACAGCAAAATAATTCTAATGTAATTCATCCTTCCTTACTAGAGTCTTGCTTTGAAACGTGCAGAGGGGCTTGAGAGTGAATAAAGCCGGTTCTTGCTCTGTTGTTGTCAATACATAGGATCTGCTGTGTGCAGAAAGGGTTTTGATTCCTGGGGCTGCCCATTTGGCACCCTTCTAACTGATGTAAGGTTTCTGGAGGAATAAAGAAGGTCAAGACGCTTTGTGCTCTCCCAGTCCCGTCCCCCCCCCCCATTAGTTTTGCCACGTGATAGTCTAATTTGCATTGTAAATTGAGTTCATCCAGCTTGTGTGACAATTAAGATATAAACAGGTGTTCATAAAAGTGTAATTTGCCAAACAAAATAAACATTAGAATCTAGGGATTTCTGATTATCATCTGGGCTGTGGGAGTAGGACAGCGAGCGAGGGATCATTTTTCTCTGGAATGCAGGAGTGGGGGGAGGCAGAAGGGTCTTTGAAGATCTTGTTTAATTGATTCCTAGATGTAACCTTTTCCTGTTTCTCACTGGGGGCTTTCTGGCTCCGCTGCCTTGTTCAGAATGTGGGACTGTTGTAATACAAGCAAATGCCAGCACCTCCAGAAATGCCCCACAGGTTATTTCTTTCAAGGGGGAATGTAACAAATTTGTGCGGAGTAGAAATCAAGGGAAGTTTTTTAAGTTTACAGCAGCTGCAAATTACAGTACCGATGTGAAGTATTGGGGGAGGTGGTCAGATAAATAGCATTTACGTAAAGAAGTGTTCTGCGTGTTTGGCAGTATTCTTAGCAGGAGAATATGCCTGTGGCAGATGTTGTGTATGAATTTTGTTACGATGCACACCTTGAGCCTGTTTGGCCATGACAAGAGGGAAGATTTCTCTCTAAGCGTTATCCATTAGCAGCTGTAGAAGTGAAAATCTCTTTTTAAAGCAGAGAGCTGCTTTCCTTTGACTCTAAGGTTGGTGGCAATTAGAACAGACAAGTACAAGAGGTTTTAGGGGTTTTCCTGAACTTACGGGCTTCAGGTGCTGTTTCCTGTGGTTTTTTGCTCAGAGCTTGGAAAGCTGCAGTAGGAGAGCTATGCAGGCTGTCTTTCTAACTTCTCTGCTAGCTTTACTGTCTTCCCTGCCCTTTAAAGGTACCAGAATCAGTAAGGAAACTAAAAGCCTCTGCTGTTGCACAGCTTTCTGAAGAGCTGTTAGCAGCTCGTAAGAACATAGAACTGAGAAGAGGAGAGCTAGGGGAAATGGAGAACAAGAAGAAATACCAGCAAACTGTTGTTGCAGGAATTATGTGGTACGGACATGTCAGTATTACAATAGCTTAGAGAATATTACTAACAACAGGAGAAACCCAGTGACATTGTCTGTCACCAGAAGGCTCTGAAGTGGCCTAAAAGAATAGAGAAAGATGAGACTAAACTTTCCTTTTTGATGCCTATAAAATAGAATATCTTACAGCAGTTAGACAGAAGGTGATCTGACAGAGGAGGAAAAAAAAAAACCAAAACATGAAACAGGATTTGTACTGGGAAGTGAATCCCAGCAGCTCAGTAGGAAGGTGCTTTCCTCACTTGTCTCCTTTGGAGCTCATTCACTCTTCTTTTGTATTGGATCATAACCAGTAAGTTTAGTAGTTAGATCTAGCAGTCATTCCTTTTAATAAAACTTCTTAACCTTAGGAAATTTTACATTATTATCCTGTGACATAATAGTAACGGATTTTGGGAAGTTCATCTTAAGCTTTATGTTTCTAGTCATTGTGAGTATAAGCAAAAGCTTCCAAATGAGGGTCCGTTTGAGAGCACGCAGGCAGCACCACTTACCCCTTCTGTCCCAGTAGTTGATGGAGGAGCAAGCTTCCTCCCTCACCTAAGACAAGTACTGACTCTGAACTGACTTAGATTGGCAAGATTATCTATTTCATTGTTGACAGTTTAATAGAAGGGTTGAACTTTTATGCTGATCAGCTGAGCACTAAATTAGTGTTTAAAGCTTTCAGTGCTCTCCCTTCCCTAAGAACAGTGTCAGCTTTGGATTCTTCTGGCTGTGTGCTGAATATGGAGGGTTGAAAGGAAGAAGTCAGGACTGCAATTCGAAATTCATGTCTAATGTTCTTGGCTCTGACATGACTTGTTAAGCACTTTTGAACAAATTACTGAATGTTTCTGTGTGCATGCTCATAGAACATAGAAATCCGTATAACACACATTTGACTCCTAGAGATGATGTGAGCGCTATCAGTTTACAAAGCCTTTTATTGCTATAAATAGTAGGACAAGTTAGATTTGATTTCAAGAGGCTGAGTAAATAGTCTTTTCTGTGTTTTTAAAACATTAGAAGTTATAGGATAGACACTTAAGGTCATATTGGTAGGCCAGTATCAAAGCTTGCAAGTCTGTTGGGTCCAGCATGCTGTCTGCTCACGTTTTCTGTAAATTATATTGACTTCCTATGTATGGCAGGCATTTTTTATTTCATTGTTAGTTTTGGTTCAGGAGTTCTTGTTGTGTTTTTTTTTAAAGTTTCCTTAACTATGTTTTTTCCATAAAGCAAGTATTTGGCAATGGATATGTTGCTGTATGTAACAGACCTCGCCAGCCAGCCATGCAATTCCATTTCAAGTTGGAAAGCAACATCAGTAATGCTTTGAAATAAGTATTTCCTTAAAATAATAGGAGTTAATTTTAATCATCAAAGTTATGCCTTTTTTGGATAACTTCTGAAAAGTCACAGGGGGAGCAAAAGATGGAGCTTCATCAGTTTGTGAAAGGAATTATATGAGGTAATTTCCCCTAAACAAGACTGGGCATAATGACAGAGTCCCACCACTGTTTGATAAATGCAGAGTAATATTAGGGGGAGAAATCCCACCAATCATAAAAAAAAAAATAATCTGATGTTGTTTTAGCCTTAATTCAAGTCAACCTGACCCAAAAAATTATATCAACATTACTAAGAATTGCTGGTTTAGATCTTCCCGATCCAAACTCTGAAACTTTCTATTTTATTTATTAAGGTTTTTTTCTTTTCATTTATTAGTAGGTCATGATGGTTCTAAGTACAAAGCCTTAGCTGCCTGAGTTGTAGTGTCTAAATTTCTATTCTTCTGTTCTCTTTAGATAAATACAGGACACCGATCGCAGTTGACTGTATCAAGTGCGGAGGTGGGAAATGAAAGGAGTCAAAATTTGGAAAGCAGCCCTTTCATGTCAGATCTCCTGAGTGACGTACCCTTTGCCCTCGCACCACATGTGTTAGCAGTACAGGGCACCCATAATGACGTTCCTGACCGATTGCTCACCTACGACATCAATGATAATTTATCAAGATTTTGGTATGACTTTACACTTGAAAATTCAGTGCTTTGTGATCTGTAATGTTTTCTGTGTTTTTTTTCTGTCTGCGTCAAGGAACAAGTCTTAAGGTAAAGATAAAGACTTATTTTAATTGACTTAGTATTTTGGGGGCCTGCCACTGGTATACGAGATGCATTGGATCAGAAGGATTATTATTCACAACTGTGTCATTTTTCTTAGCTTTAAGTGAACTGTAACTTACTATGTTAAATAGTCTGTTTATCTCCGAAGAAATCAAGCAGAACTGTTTCAGCCTGAGTAGGAGACTGGCTGTTGGTACCTACTTCCAGTAGGCAGGCTGCAGACACAAACATTTCATAACTGATGAAGATGAACTTCATAGATGAAGTCTATAACACGCCTGCACTCTTTCGGTATTTCACTCAGATACTAAACACATAGATCGTGTTACATGTGTTTCTTTGAGATCACCTCTGATTTTCTACAAATAGAAACCAGTATTAATGCTGAAGCAACGCTGCTTTGCACTACTGGACAGACAGCCTTCCAGGTAAACCAAGTTTTAAACCTCACAGTTCATTATGAGTACTTAAATAATTATGAAGACTGAATAGAATTGGTTAAACTTACCACTTTCAAAGTGAAAAGCAGTTCCTCTGCTCCCTTTCCAGTAGGTGGTATTTTCGTCCATCTTGTTTTGTGCCTGGAGAAGTCCTCCCCTCCTGCCTGTTGGCTGCTGTTTGTTCTCATTACCACATGTGTTCCTGATTTATACACTGATCAGCTTTTCCATTTTAACCTCTTTGCCCCCTGAAGAAGGAAATCTCAGGACACGTACTTTTAATGGTCACACCCTTCTTTTTTTAATTTGTGTGCCAGAGATACAGATGGCAATGTTTAACAACAGGAAAACATTACATTGTTTCTTATCCAGCTAAATTAAATGGCTGAGTACCTAAACATGCGTTCTCACAGACCACTGTGTGTCCCCCCCACAAGCTTTGAGTGTGTTTTTCCCGACTAAAACCAGAGCTGCTGTTGCATGAGCAACAGCTCTCTGCTGTAACATCCTGATTTGTGATGATGAATAGTGATCTGTGTCACACAAAAGACTACACTTGTTTTCTCTCTCGGGGTAGAATATTTATATTGTGCCAAATGTTAGTGGATATTTTCATATACGTTTTATGCTCTGTGACAGCTTAAAATATGTATACTTTCAGACTTGCGTCCTCTTGCAGTATTTGAGATAAATACTGTAAATGATGGAGCAATCACATTGTGAATATGTCTTAGGTTGTTAAATATTCATGTTTTAGATTTTTTAAAATGTATGTATTTAATATTTTTGACAGCTATGTTCATAAATGTTTTGAAGCTTTTGTTTCAGGGAAAGTATCTGTGCTGCACTCCAATAAAAAAATGCAAACTAACAGTGAGTTATTTTTTTATGTGTGAGAGTAATAGCTTGGCTTCACCTACGTGAAGTGAATCACTTCACATCACTTCCGTGTGATGTATTCTGTGTGCTGTGTTGGTGGCTTGCGGTGGTTTCAGTGGCATCTGTGGCACTGCTCTGAGGATAGTAATGCTGTGAGCCGGAAGTACTCGGACCTCTTAAAATGAAGAATTCATTTTACCAAGTTGTTTAGAACTCTTTTGTGGGCTGAGTTTTCTAGTTAGCACATACCTGAAGCACTAAACTTAATTTTCACGATTGTTTTATATTTAATAATTGAAAATGTAACCATTATGCAGCTAGCATGTTTCCGTTCAAGCCGTCCATTTCTGATCTGAAACGTTTCTGCAGCTCAGCTGGGCTAGAAGCAAAACACTGTTGAAGACCGAACAAACTCACAATACTTGTTCATTCTTTGCCAGCTGACTTGGCATATGATTTTTTGCATTCATTTTTTGTTTATAGTTAGGTAATTTATCTAAAATAATTAAATCTTGCCAGATTTGTGCTTTATTACACTCACAAGGATCCTTTCAAAAGAAAAGGAGAGGCAAAGGAGAGTAGGGAGGAGGTTGATTCACCCATGACGAGAAATGTGGACAACAGTTAAACATTTGGCCTTTGTCCTTCATCGTGTTCTGTAAAGGGATAATTTTACACCTAGCAAGGGTACTAGTAATGAGCAAGGGTACTGGGAATGTGTCTCCTGACTGCCCTCTCTTTAGGAAGGGCTGGGACTCAAACCTTTCCCTCCCATCATCCATAAAAAGTAGATTGAAGCCTAATGGTATCCAGACAGCAAAGGTGAATTTCTTCCCACTGGGGTAAGAAAAAAAATACGCTTGAACTGTTATAAATTAGTAAGATTTGTGGATATTACTATTTGCCTACTAATAACGTGAAGGTAAATCTTCAGAAAACAGAAGATTCGAAGAGTCTTAGTTGATGTAAAAATGTGTTAGAGATGTTTAACATCATATGCTAAGTGATTATTTCATAAAATATATGTGAATATATGTGCATCTGTCACTGTCAACAAATACTGGATGGTTCTATATATTGTCGTTCAAACATTTGACCACCAGTGAAAGAAGGTAGTTAATTTTTTTAAATTTAAAAAATATTAAAATATAATCAATACTGATATCAAAATAGTAAACCACCCTGGCTGTCCTTTCTGTGTATGCTGTATATAATAATGAGAACTTGAGTACAACTGTTTGTTTTGTGTTATGCGTATACATAGATATAAATTGTTTAGATGGAACTGAAACATATTTCATAGCTGATGTCATTAACGTCAGAATTAAGACAGGTTGCCAACTCCAGAACTCATAAAGACAGACTGAGGTGTGATCCTCGCCCAGCAAGGTGCTGTAAACGGGAGCTTTGTCACTGCCGTTAGAGGACCTATTTCTCAGCCCACACTCCTTTATTAAATAGTATATTTAGAGTTACTTTGGTTCTTGGGACATTTTGAGTTTCGTTTGCAGTTCTCTACGTTTTCCCTGCAAGAGATGTACTCTGCGTTGTGTGATAGCTTCCTTATGGAACTTCCTAATAAATCAAACATAACAAGACACTTCTTATTTCCTCTGGAAAAGTTGTAAATACAGGCTCTGGAAAAGTCTAATTTTAAACGTAGAAAAAGGGGAGTGAAGCCCACATGTTCCAAGGTAAATTAAAGAATAATTGCATCCAGAGCAGCCTGACAGAAGGCTGATCAGGAGCTGTTCCCTGATCAGGAGACAACTCCCTGGTGACAGATGCAGAAGTAGAACCAGACCGTGCTGTGCCCAGCAGGTCAGTCAAGGAGGTGGCTACAGATCCAGTTTCTGATGTTTTCTGTAATGTGTGATCCAAACCCACATACTACAGTACTGCAGCTGGCAAACTTACGCTTGTGTGGTCACGGATGAGAGGTTTTGACCCTAGAGCAAATAAAGGAAAAAGGCAAAGAGCGTATTTACCATCGTAATTGCAGTATCTCAAAATAACACACAGTTTATTGCATTTTTTAGCTGGAGAACCTGTTATGTTCACAAAAGCAGTAAAGCAGCCTCCTGGGCAAGACGAGTGGCTTGTTCTGAACAATAGCATAAAACTTGCGCTTGAGACACCTCTCCCCACAACCACCCTTTTGTTATGACACGATAATTCATCTTGCTTTGAGTTTTCTCTGCTCAGCCTAGTAAGTATGGAGAGGAACCAGAAGTGCAACTCCCGGGGGTAAGTCCTTCCCTTCTTAGGTAACTGCAGCTCTTCTACTGATGACAGGGCGATTCCAGCTTAACCAGATTTCCTTTCGAAGCCAGAGAGTGTCTGTTACAGCAAGAAAGAGGCAGAAAATCTTCCTTAAAATCCAAAGGTAGGCTGCTGTTTAGTGCCCTAGGAAGAAGAAGGTTTAATAAGCCAAGTTGGGTTCATACAGCCCATCTGCTCTGCTGCAGCTCTTCATCAGCGTTAAGCTTCGCATTCTGTAACGAACATTTCTTACCATAAATATATCAAATTCTTTAAACTAAGGAAAATTATTGATCTCCCTGTATCCCCATTGAGACTGTGTTCGTTCTTTACCAGTTAGATCATTGTCCTTTGAGTCTCCTAGAGAACTCCCTCTTTCTTTTCAACATCTTTCAGAGATGGGACTGTTTTCTGAAAGGAGACCTGGGCTTCACTCTGCGACAGGAATCTCTTCCCACAGACACTGTCGTAGCCTTCCTTCTGCCTGAATCACAGACACTACTTCTTTTAGTTGTGCAGGAGGAAAAATATGTAGTAGAATTACACCAAACTGAGGGGAGAGTGGAATGTAAAGCAGTTTCCATTGAGCGTTATCTCTGTGGTAGCCAACATTGGCCATAATGAAAATACAGAAACTAAATGAAGTGCAGGTGATAAGAATATGATGGCACTATCATATCGGTGCTCCGAATCAGGAAGTCAGTCAGCATTATGCGCCACAGTCTTTTTTTTTTTTGGTGTACATGTAGCAGGTAGCACGACAGTCCCTAACGATAACGCCTCTGTACATTGACGTGAGTAACGGGAGAGTGATGATGGACCACAGACTCCTTTCAACATCTCAGAGCAGATAGTTGTTTCATTCTGCAGCCTTCCTCGCTACAGTCTTTCTAGACTGTTTTACCTAAAAAAGACAGTGAATATTCTATTGAAGTTTACTTTCTGGTGCGGTATCAGGGCAGCTCAAAGAGCTTTGCTGTATCACAGCTCAGTGGTTTGTCAAACACATCCCTTCGACAAAGCAAAACAGTCTGAGCACGCTGCGTGGTTCATGCGGTAACCCAGGGGCTGTAAAGCTTTCAGTGTTGTGCTGCAGGTTGTGATGAGATGCTGGAGAAGCCTTTTTTACTTCTGTGGCAAAATAGAGTATCTAGCGGTGGAAGTTATGATGGCCTCAGAAGGATGCAGCAGCTGTAGAGCAGAGACAAGAGAGGGCTTAGTTCTGCCAGCCAATTCAATTCACTTTTCCTTGCTGCAAAGATAAAATAAACTCTTGAGATCAAAGATCTCATTTACAAGGCTGTCCTCTTAAGTCAGTCGACACATGCGCTTCGATAGCAGAACATAAAAGAAACTGCTCACGAGCAAACAAAAAAAAGATGAGCCTCAATTATAAACATCCCTCACCCCACTGTGTGTGGGTATCAGCGTTATGGTTAGAGTGGCCACTCGCCTCCAAATGTTCATGTGACTGTTCCCAGGGGTCAGCTTTGGGCATCCATCTGAATCTCACTGGAAAAGAAGTCAGAAGCAGATGGGCTCAGGAATGAGCCTCAGGTGAAGTGGACCATCACGGTGAGGAGGGATTTACTTAGTTAAAGCAACTAATACTAGTTAGAACTGACTTTGGACTTCAGCCTGACCACTGTGTCACCCTTTTTATGAAGCGATCTGCTATTTATCTGTTTTCCTTAAGAAAATTAAGCAATGTGTGATGGTTTGGAAACTCTACTGTAATTTCCTTTTTCAGCTGTTTTTAGAAACTACTGGTGCATCTGCTTGGCTTATTCCGCTCTTAAAGGTATTTTTAGATTCCTGTAACTCTGGTTTTGTCTATTATATGTTTAGATAGGGCTTTTGTCAAAGACTTAATATCTATCTTACCAACTGATTCAAAAGATCTTTTTGTTGTTATTTGACTTGTATGTCTCTTGCAGTTTGGTTAGTTCTCCTTCAGTCGTCTCTCAGATTAAAAAAACATTTACATGATAGGGTGGAATGGAACATATGCGTTAAATTTATCCCAGAAGGGACTGCTAAATTGTATTTCAAGTAGTGTTACAGTACTTGCAGGTATTAACTTATCAGTTACTTATCAATGCAGATATTACTTATCAATACAGTATAACTGTGGCTCAAACTTCTACAGGGTTAACGTATTCTCTGTCTCTTGATGTAATTTAACTCATGTAATTTAACTCACGTTTTTAAGGGCAGGCAAAGTGGGAAGGTGTTGTATTAGCAATTGATACTTCCTTTTTAAATGCTTATGGCATGTAGTGTGCAGGATACACATCCACTCAAAGTTCAGGTAACTGCTACAAAGCTCGAAGCTGCCATCGGGTTTTTAAATGGCATCAAATAAGAGGCTGTTGATCGAGAAATGGAAGTGTAGTGCTTTGCCGCAGATCTCTACAATGCTTTACAGTAGAAATCAGCATTAAGATTCATCTTGAATGTTAACATTAGAAATTAAATTGAAGACTTTAAATCTTAGGACAGCTGTAAAAAAATAGAGTGAATGAACAAAGATGGCTGATGTTTTTTTGTTTCCTCAGAGGCTCGCTAGCAAAATTCTCTCTATTCATGTTGCAGTTATTTCCATAAAAACTTTGGTATGGCAGACTGTTGTTCTAGGTATCAATTTGTACAAATCTAAGAGAATCTCTGCAAATAAAGCCATTTTCCAGAATGATAGGTTTTGTCCAAAACTGGTCACCTTCATATTTAAGACCTCTCAGTCTTCTCGGACTAACCCTCTTCACCACCACCTCCAATGGCTGTCTCCAACAGAAAGCTGCGTCCTATTTTAGAAACCTCCGTCTGATGCCTCCCGGGGGGATAGACTGCTCCATCCACTTGGTTCTTGACAGATGCCTTGCTTCTGGGATGGGGCACATCCTGGTAGACAGGCATCTCAAGGGTTATGGTCCTTAAAGAAGAGGATGTTGCACATGGATACCCTGTAGGCAAAAGTAATGCAGACTTGACTGACTTTCCTTCCTACCTCCTACATGACTACCCATGCAGTGACGGAGACCTGGCACAATTGTTCCAAGCATGCAAGGTGGTGCTGAAGTCCCGCTCTTCTTAGAAAACAACTTACCTTTACAACATTTGAACCAAGCACGATCATCTGGTGATCCACCAGTCTTGGCAGATTGCCTGAGACATTTCACCCTGCTTAGACTAAAAAGAGAGATTTAGGCCAAGATGCTAAAGGCTTTCTCCTAGAAGTAGTCATCCCTAAACTGACCTGTTCACCACAGACATCAAAACCAAGTCAGATAAGACTTGCTCTGCGAGGATCTCCTGCCGCAAAAGAAGTCTCTCGCTAGTTATAAAAATATGTACAGAGTGGCTTAAAAAAAATCCCTTTTTGGTATTAGATGGATTTGCATATCCTTGTCTTCATGGCACAGAGTAGGAAAGATGTTCGTAGTGTGTCCGCCACAACAATGACCTTGCTGTACGAAGATTATTTTTGCCAAAATAAAAGTAATTGTTAGTTAGGAAGAATAAAATCCAACTAGTACACCCTTCTTAAACAAATGAGGTAATTCAAGCGAAGGATAAAATCTTACTTGGGAATTTGCAAATAGATTATTGTGGCTTTAGATAAATTGCAATTAATTGAATAAGGCCTTTCTGGCATCTACTGCCTCATCTTGCTTCAAAGAGTTATTTTGGCTTGTACACAAACTAATATTCTGCTTCCCCAAAGAAATAAACTATGAAGATAATGCTGAAAAAGTTCTGCTTTGGAACACCATTTGTTTCTGATATATCACTTCAGTCTGAAAATCATAACCCAGTAATTTATCAGTCTCCAGAGTAGCCCGCTCTCTTTTAGGGCTTATTTCGACACTGGTATCTGAACAGATAATCTGTGCAAAACCATCTCAGCAAACTGGATCAGCGTTAAGTATTGCCAGAGCGTTAGAAGACGAGAGAGGGCACCTCCACAATGGGATTTAATGTAGAGCACTGGTGGCATCAGAAATGAAAGTATTTTATGCTTTTCACCACAAAAGGAAAAAGTGAGGTGGCAGCATGGCATTTTTTAAAACACTGAGTATCTGCTTTATAATAGCTGACAGAAATGTTTTTGAGAACACGGTAACTCAGCAACACTTGGATTGCTCTGTTTACCTTTTTCCCCATGCATGTATCTATTGATCTTAAACTCCTCTGACCTAGAAAAAGGCTCTTCTACAATGTTTATTGCATTATTAAGATGATGAAATTTGGGGTAAACAGAGAAGAGGGATGATTCTTATCTGAGAATTTCCTCCCTTGAACCTTTTGTCCCAGATACATCGAACCTGGACTAGCAGGTGGCTTTCCTGAGTGCCTGATGGCATGCTGGTCAGGCCAGGACAGAAGGTCCAAGCGGGGAATTTCTCAGATCCAAATCTTTTCTCTGCTTCCTCCATGACGATGTGCTTAATTACAATCCCAGTCATCCTAGCTTCCATCTGCTCACAGGAGAGGAGGGAACGAGGAGTTCTTCAGCCAGCGTTAAGATGAGAATCACTCTTTGGCTTGTCCCCTCTTCCTTTGGCCATCTACACAAGGAGCCAAGCGTGACTGCTGCTGCCAGGGATGGCTCCAGCAAAGTGCCTGGAAACGGGACGAACGTATCCAGCTCAGCCTTTTTGTCCGGCTTCTGATGAAATGCTTCTGCAGAGATCAGACCTGCCATTAGCAGTGGAAGGAATTGTATTACAAATGGGAATTCATTTACTTTTAAATAAGTATTTTGATTTGTTCAAAGTGTTTAAGTCCTGACAGTGCGGTCAGGGAAAGGTTCAGTGGGCTCTTTCTTTGCTCCAAATATAGTGAAAGAGCTGGTCTGTTGCCAGCCGTTGGAGGGAGGAGGAGGAAATTAGAATATGCAGCATTTAAGTAAAAAGTCAGATAAAAATAAAACTTCATTCTCTAGATGCAGGTTTAGTTATGAAGTGGACAGCACTTCAAAGTAGAGAGATGTAGAGGAAGTTAATTTATAATGACTGCTTCCTAAAACAGACCGAGGTGGAATGCAGACTACCCTGCTCAGCTGTAGGCCAGCACCCAGCGTTTTTCAGCGTGCTGCTTTCTCCAAACGTGTGAGAAATTGGCCTCCTGGATTCACGCAACTTTCACGAAGCTCAGTTGCCAGTTGGTGCCTGCATCTTGTCCTCAGCCTACAGATATTTTACGCATGGAAAAAAAAAACCCAAGCATTTCTGAAAGGAAAAAGAGATTTTTTGCCCACACTTGGGTTTCAGCAAAGTTGTTCTAATTTTCATTGTCATAACTAAGAACAGGATTTGTCCTGAAGATATTGTAGAATTAGTGTAAAAAGGTTGGGGAATAGAAATGTATTATAACCACAGATACATACATGGAGAATGGAGATGCATATCTGTGTCTAGATACACACATGCATACACACGCGTATTCACAAAGAGGTGCACTGTGTGAGAACGGTCTTCGGTTCTTCCAGAAGAATTTTCTCATGTTCTTTAACTCCAATGTCAGACGCTTCACACAACTCTGCTGACTGGAAACGTGGGCCATTTTGCCATATCTGCTGTTAATAACACAGTTACCAGCTACTCCTCATGTACAAAAACCAGTAATATCGTTTGTAATGCTCAATAAAAAATATTACTTGAAATTTCCCCATTTGTCACTTGTGTGAAGGGGTTAAGTGTCAGTGGGTCCATGCATAGGTGAAGTTGCAGTTTCTAGGCCTGAATCTTCGCTGGTTTCCTGTGAACCATGTGCCTTTAAGAACTACTCTCTATCCTCATAATTCCTTATTATAGGAAATTGCAGTTGGCAGCAATCAGGTTAAGTATTTAAATATTTTACATTTAATTGAGGGGATTAAATTCACATTTCCAATTTAAAATGTTTTCCCATCTTAGCTACAAAACCTGGTTGTATGTTTTAAAGCATTTTTAAAATGTTAATACTGACTTAGTGTGAAAATACTTGATTTCATGGACACAAAATAAAACACTATTATATTTTTCTTGTCATTTAAAGAAGGCCACTTTCTCCGGCAGGTACCAAATTGTTTATTATTTTGATTATTGCCTTCCCTTCACTCCCTTTCTCTATCCCATTCCCAGTGATTGATTTTAAGTGTAAAATGCAGAGAAAATCCTCATTATGAAAGAGCTGGCAGAATCTGGTCAAGAACAGCGATCCCCCTTGGAAGGGGATCACATCCAGCTCATTTTTTTTTGTAGTCTACATTTTCCTACTTTATTTTTGTAGTCTAAGTGACTTAGATATTTCCAGGAATGAGGCTTGGGGAAAAAGAATTGTGGTGACCTCCTCTTTGAAGTAAGATTTAAAAAAAAAAAGGCAGGGAGAAAGTCTATTAAAATGTGGCCGCCTTCCACGCTCTCTGAAACCGTGGTGTTCGTGTGTGCGGCGCCTGCCAAGGAGCCCGTCCACACCTCGTGTGTTCCCGTCAACGGCGTGCACCCTGCAGTTGCATCTCATCTCCGTGTCCCGGCAACTCTCTCACCTTTTCTCTGCTCTTGGCAAAGACCTGAGAAATTCGCCAGTACAGTTTTCTGTACCTTTTTCATGACGGTTTCAACTCCCAGGCTGGTGAGGCAGCTGAGTCCCATTGCTGTTGATAGCCCAGGTGGGGCCAGTGTGATGGATCTGGGGGCAAGAGCCAAGGTCATGTTGTCTTAGGGTTGTTTTTTTAAATCTAGACATGTTCAGCTGTTTAATCTAAAAGAGCATTAAGCTCGCAGAGCGAGGCATGGGAGTTCTGCTGCTTTGTGGGGGAACAGGCTGCATCTGGAGTATCTCCAGAAGCTCAGCAAAGTGGCGGTTACCGCGGGGTTCCTCAAAGGCAGCCGACGTAGGAGCGGTGCTGTGTAGGCCAGCACGTTCAGCTAATTGCCTGTCTCGCTGACACAGATTGGAGCCTGAAGCCCCTCGCTGGGTTCACCTGCTGTTCCTGGAGACAGAGTGATCATTGATCTCAGTGGAAGCAAGGCGATCAATTGGGAGCCAGGAGTGTTTTTTTCTTGGGAAGGCAAAATTTTGCTCCTGTGACTGGCTGTTGCTCCCATTTCCAAGCTCCTGCTGGATCTGATCTCTGCTTCTCATGGACACGGACTGCTACCTCACAGTTGCTAGTAATTATACATCTAATTGAGGGGTCAGCAAGACTTACTTCTTGCCTCTGATACACACCCAAATTGTATCCTGGGTGCAGATCAAGACGAGGCTGTGGCGTCTGCTATTTTTTCCCCACGTTGCCTTCATTTGGAAGGAATGTGTGTGGGTAGAGGAGGAGCTGCGGTGCATTTCAGCAGATCCCCATCTGGACCGTCAGAGATCTGGGGCTGCAGGACACAGCATCCCACATCCCAGAGCATCCCCTCCCATTCAGCAGCAGTCTGATGGCTTTCATGAGGGGCTCTTGACCTTCCTTCCTCCTCTGTTTCAAGCAGAGGGGTATGTGTTCTACCTTCAGATGCTGGCTATAAAGAACAGAAGGTTTTTAAGAAAAACAATCTAAGAAAGATCATTTGAGTACAGCCTGTTCATAGTCAAAATACCATTGGAAAACAAACGTTTCCAGGTGTTGCTCAGATTGAAGGATGAACTAAGCCTGATGTCATGGGCAAACAAGTTCTACACGCTCGGGTTCACCACAGCAACGGCTCCCTCCGTGCCTCGGGCAGACCAGCGCTGTGGAAGTATCGCTCAATCAACCTGCCGCTTACGGGGGCGACTTGTAAGCTGTCTCAGGGCGGACACGGCGTAGTCGCAGTTTCTTAACCCGCTGAGTGAGGACGCAGTGGGGGCAGCGAGTAACGCAATAGCTGGGTTTGAAACGCCTACAGGGTGGTCGCATCTGTGCAGGACAGGGGGTTTGCAGAAAATCCTGAGGCCCATCCATTCTCTTGAACGGACACCGGTTTAAGATGATACTCTGGGTACTGCGCTTTGTTAACACCGGCTTTTAGCCTTGCCGGTACCACAGCAAGCAGCGCAGCCCGGGAGGAGTGGGTCCGTAAAGGGAAACAGCCCCAAGGCGCTTCTAGTTCAGAGCACTGCTGCTGCTCTTGTCCTACGGGCTGAGTGTCCCCCGGACTCCGAAGCACATCTTCGGGTTTAGTTCCATTGGAAAGAAGACCAGCTTGCCCCGAGATGGCTCCGTGATTCAAGCGGGAACACGGTAAGCTGGGATGATCTGGAGACGGACCCCCCAGGCTGAAATGCTAACATATATGCTGACATATATGTATATACAGGACTTTGCTGCGAGAGCTCGGCGAGCACAGACTCAAGCTGGAGAGGTGCTGAATGTTCCTGTGAAGTCACAAACCAGGGATCTGCTACAGCAATTACGTAATTATTATGTAATTGCTACAAAAGTGGGATTTGTCATAAAATCAGTTATCCTCTTATCCTCTCGAGGCAGATCAGATAACTATATTGTGATTCCAGAATATCATCCAGTTTCCTGCTTCCATTCACTCTCTGGATATACTAAAACACCGCAATAAATTACTCTGAAACAGTTCTTAATTCTCCGTACTTTGCCTTTTATACGCGTAACTGTTGGGGAGGCAGATTTTGTATTTTTTGAAAGATTTTTTAAAAAATTATTCTTCCCAATTGAAAGAAAACAAATTCACCTCGGAGACATATACACTTCTGAGCTGGCATTACTTAAAATTGTAAAATAATGTAAAAAATATTTTCCTCTTTTAATATTATCTTTTTGGCACAGTAATTTTGAAATCAAACAAGAACAAAAGGTTGAAATCAATATTAAGGAAAAACTCGTCTTTTCTTTCCAAGTGGAAAGTTGCCAGAATAGTAAAGCACGTGAAGAGTTTTAATTTTGATGACTATTGACTTTTTAGTGGAAAATATTCTCAGGAAAACTGATTAGTCGCTTCTTTAAATGTAAGGAGGAAGATAAACAGTGCTTAGTCAGAAAATGTCTTCATCTATCCAACAGCAACTGTAAGATTTTGAAACCCTCTCCAGGTTCTTCATAGCCATTCCCCAAGACAGCCTTCAAACGACGATTGCCACCGTTAGTAAGCTTCATGAGGAGGATTTTTTAACTGAAAATAGAAATAGGAATGCGGATTGCCTTTTGTGTATGGTGCACACGCTTTCACAACTTTTTCCTAACGACACCGTGAGATGTAACACCGCCTGGCAGTGCCTGCCAAGAGTTTTGATCGAAAGAAGCAGCAGTTGCCACTATCCAGCCTTCAGATGTAGCTTTATATGACTCCTGCATTGATATATGTAGTTTTACATGACTCCTATATTTATATGATTTCTTTCTGTGATGTTGAGGAGCTTTGCATTTCTCCTCCAAACAGTCATCTCCCCTAATCCATACTGTATCGGACAATTTGAGAATAACATTATTAATGTGAAGATAGTCACCCACAGAAAGGATAATCACATTTGATTTTAGAAAATATTAATAAATTGAACAGGCTGTCTGGATCTCACTTGCCTGTTTGCCTTTTCCAGAAGGATATATGGGCTATGGATAATTTATAAACAAATAGTATTATATTATTGATCACTGATCTCCATGGTTACTGAGCTCCTCCAGTTTCATCTTGGCTTCTGTGTAATTAAACCTTGTTGCATGCGTACAGCAGCCCAAGCTAGATTAGGCTGGGAACACAGGAATCGTTACAAAGGACAAAGAAGGAAATTTCCTTCCATTTCCACCATGTCGTGGCTGGCAAAGCTGTTTTGTCTCTACACATGGAACTGGTGAAGAAAAGCAACGTTGTGCTCAAACACCAGAAGCCGAGCGCCTGCTAGTAACTGCACGGAAGTTACTGGCGTGCTGATCAGATTTAGGTCCTGATCCTTGTCCACGATTTATTACAGACCTCTTTGGCACTTTCCGCCTGTTGTCATACTGGGATCTGTAAGAGTACCCCCAGCTTGAGAGGCGCTCCGTCCTAACGTGATTATAAAGTACCAGTAAGTACTCTGGCTTGTACAGTTAGTTTTTTTAACATTTTTTTTTCTTCCTCCTTGCTGTACGAAAGATCCAGACAATCAATGGGAGTGTTGTTATTATTTAAAAAAAAAGCAACATGAATATACCTACACGTACAATATTAAATACCGTAAAACTGAGCTTTCTCCGCCCCCCCTCTATTTTTCAGTTACAGTAATCTTCCACAGTTCTTGCAGCAACAGTATGGGAAAGTGTAAAGTAAACTTCAGCGAAGTTTAGTTTTTTAACAAACATGTTTTGAATACTCTTCTATGTCACCTTTGAACTGACCTGAAGCAGGTTAGTCCTCTTCTAGATACCCTGGGTCCAGGATATCTAACTGCTTTAAAATGCAAACAGGAAATATGGAGGATGCTTTTGCACCTTGTAACAACTTCAAAAAAATCTCTCTTTCAGTCTCCATGCACTGATTAGACTTTCACTTTTCCTTATCAAACTGTTTTCCATTTAATTTTAGTTTCCCTGTTTCTGGATTCAATTTCCCCTAGCTTCATCTTTGTGGCATATTTATCCTGCCGCAAGCTCTTCCCCGCGGCTGTGGGTATCTGCTTTCCAATCTAACTGCTCTGAAGGACACGGTCACCTTTACTACGGCAGCTACCAAAGGGCTCCCTGCCTGCTCCTTCTCCTGCATTTCTGCCTATTTTCGAACCGCAAGGTACTGCCTGTTAGCCTTGTCTATATTTTCATACTCCGCGGCCTCTCCTCCCTGTCTGTTTCTTGAAGGCCAAAGATTCCTTCCCAAATAAAGCACATTAATGACTTCTTTCTTCTTGTCCCACTGTACGTTCACTCCCAAATCCAGCACCTTTGGGACCTATCGCATCTCTGGAGGCTCCCAAAGCAGTGGATGCTCACAACTACTGGCAGATATTAAAAAAAATGGGATTCACAAAGAAGTTTTACAGAATGTTCTGCCACATAAGGCACGTCAGAAAAAGTAGCAGAAATGAAAGGGTTCAACTACACAAAATACATGAAGTTGTTAAACCAAGATGCTTAGGTACTACTGCAGTCACAGAAGGACCATAAGCAACAAAGAAATCCACTTTTAAACCACAAAGCATATGCAAGACTATAGAAAACAAAACATCCAGCGTACAGAAGGAGGATTTGTGTGTGTTTGGCTAGATCAAATCCCAAAAGTTGACAATAGGAGTCATTCCAGAACTGCATTTAGATGACACTTTCATGAAAACTGTGGAGCAGCAATATAATTCTATTTATGTTTCTGCCCAATTGCATCATCCCCCCCCCGCCACCCCCCCTCCCTCCACAGTGTCTAATTCCCTGAAACTTTTTAATTCCCTGAAATAGAAGGAAAACGGTGGCCAAGAAGCGAGTCTAACTGAGCTCACTAGTGAGGACTGAAAATACGGGTTTGCGAAGTGGAGTCTATGGAAAATTACCACGAGATGTATATATATTAAAAATGATAAAAAATGGCTTCAAGAATCAGAGGGAGTAGTTTGGTCCTCACGTCTTTCTAAATAAGAATAATAAATTGCAAAATACGCAAGGCTGGATTGCATTAGAGAATTCTCATAAATTATATATTACATAGCTGGACATTAAACTGTTAATACAGGAAAGCTTCAGAGTACGGGTTTCCAATTTCCACTTTATGAATTTTTGTCAGCACAGCTTCCTGCGGTCAGATGACGTATCCTGTCAGTGCCAGGCTTTTTCCCCCAAAATACTTAATTGAATTTTAATGTCGTGCAGAAACTCACGCCCCGGCGTTTGGTTGAAAGGCAGTGCTAGAGACCATTCTGGCTTTTTGTTCCTCGTTGCACCTTTGTGATTTCTTACTATATTAATTCTTGCAAGCCCATCTAATTTTCTCACCGAAGACTTCGCCACGTGAGCCTTAATTAAACACGTTAGTAGTCATGGAACAGTTAAAGTAAGTTGATCAGAAAGAATTGGTCTGCAGGGAAGAGGAGCCGTGCAGTAAGCGTAAGGTGTGCTAGCACTTTATGTACAGAGGCCATGCGGAGAAAACCCAAGATCAAATCAGGAACAGTTTGCCTGAAGAAGAAACTATCATGCCTCATGGACTGAGACACTAAAGTCTTCTTCTTGCCTATTATTCTTAATACACAGGCACTGCCGTGGAGCTTAATCAGAATTCATGAAGCTGCTAAACCCCAGAAATATTATTGATCTTATTAAAGATGTAACAGCACCAGACTGAGAAGACGGGGCCTCCAGAGGAAGGAGAAGACAGGAGCCTCCGGGGGAAGCCGACGCAGCTATACTTCACCGCTGCGAGCAACCAGCAGCACATTTCTTCCACGGACCAGGAGCTTGAAAGCCTGAGCACAACTGCCCCACATCGAGCATCTAAATCTCTTTACCTACAGCTTCTAAGTACACCTTCCTGGTCATCAGCAACAATGTTTTAATTAACTTTGAAGACCCGATTCCTCCTTCAGTTAATCCTACCTAATGCCACTGAAAACAAAGGAGTGGCATAGCTGTAGCCAGATGGGAATTTAAAAACTGTAGATTACAAGAATGTTAGAGATGTCCTAATTTGACTGACACAGCTGGTGCTAACGCAGACAGAAATCATCTAGGTGTACTTCTGTGTCCTAGGATTTTTTTGCTGTACTAACTCATTTTAGAGTGCAAATTAATTGCTACATTTAGAGAAACTGTTGAGTGATAACAGCAGAACTAGAGCTGCTGCCAAATTGAAAAATTAAGTGTTTAGACTGACTGAAAATACTTTTTTTTTCATTTTTCCTGATGAAAATAAAAACTGAAAAAGTCCCAATTTGAATAAGTTCTTCCATCTGACAGAAAATAGCTATTTTATTCAGAGGTAGTTAGAACAAGAGGAATCTAGGGCTCAGTTCACAGAAATTTGGAGTCGGGGCTTCCCCCTGCTGAACAGCCGCATGGTCATGCCGCTTCAGTCAGGCAGATGCAAGAACCCCGGTTAAATCTGGAGGGATCCTCCAGCCTCAGGAGACAGGACCTTTGGAGCTGAATCTCCCTCAGCCTCTCCTGCTGCAACTCTCCCATCCCCCTTCTATATAAAGTGCGTAATAAACGCGGGGTCAGTCAGAGCCCATCCCTTACTTCTGGCCCTCACTTTTTTATCTTTCCTTTCCTCTGCCAAAGGAGCAAAGGCATGGAAAGCAGGACGGCGGAGGAGGAGAGGCACTGGCTCCTGCCTCCCTTCCCCAGCTGAGGAGGGCAGACAACCTGCAGCTGGACACCTTCAGGGAGATGACCTGCAGCTTCTCCTAACCTTCCCCCTGTCCTGCTTGCAGAGGTGCTGCTCCCCCCTGGATGTTTAATTACATACACAAAATACACCAGTATCACAAGCAGGGACTGGGAACCCCACCCAGGAAAAGCTAATAATATGATAACAAGAGGACTAATTCAGGTAGGAAATTATAAATCTGAATTCAAATAATCTCATGAAGGGGAAGGTCTTGAATATACCGCACCCATGTCCTGCATCGTTCAAGTGCCAGGTATTGCATCAAAGGCAGCACAAACCTTTCCTTTTACTCCTCCAGCTTTATTTATCTAGGGGAGGTGAAAAAAAAAAAGTCAGCTGAAGCTATTTGGCAAATCTCATCCAGAGTAAAGTTGGGGTGAAACTAAACCCAGCACTTTTGATAATTACTGCAGTCATCCAACACCCTGGCCCGGCTGAAGGCCGCAGTGGTGTTCTTACAGCACACCTGCGCAGGCAGGGTCCTCAAGCTAAATTGGAACTCATTTTATCTTCCACAGCAGGTCAGAATTAAAACTGAAAACCAGAAGGGAGTAACAGAAGTTTCCTGGCCAGCAACCACTCTCTTGATAACAGGTGACATGCAGCTGCTCTTATCGGGGTAAAAACTACTGCCAGAGAGGTAGGGAAGAATGTTTGGGCTCGTTCCCACTGCAGAAGGTGGCAGGTTGGCCTTGCGTTGGCTGGGTGAGCTGTGCTGCTGGGAGGAATCCTGTCCGGCTCACTCCCATTTCCAGAGCCCTTTTCCATCACGGTGGGCCCCTACGTGGTGGCCCAGATGGTTTCTTGCTTGGGGGGGGTGGGGTTAATGCATGTGTCCTCCGGTGGGGCGAGCGAGGAGCCTGAGCAGTTGCTTGCGCTGTTTGTCCTCCCGGAGTCCATCACCACCGCTGAGCAGTGAGCTGGACCGTGGCTGTGCGCGCGCTTACGTGCTGGGCAAAGAGCTCGTGCTGTGCTTGAATTTCACACCGCTGACGTATTTCCCAGAAACCACGGATCAGGTCAGTCTTTCAGCCCCACTGTGTTGGTCACATAATGCGATTTTTATTTTTTCATCTACAATTTATACATTCTGTATTTATCCAAGCAATTTGACAGACTTTTAGTTGTGAGAAGGAGATGATTTTATCAAGAAAATTATTAGAAAAAGGCCATCTCCGTCTTATCAAACTAGGTATTTACAGAGCGTTCTCCATTGCAAGGATGAGTTTTGTTCTGACTTTTCTAAATTAGAAAAACAAGTTCTTGCTTCTTACAACAGTCCTTTGACAACAACCTTAATAGTGTCTGTGGGGCGAGGCCTGATGTCGGCTTGCAGCTGTGGATCCAAGGGTGTCAACCCACATATTCCATGAATGTTTTAAGCAGACAATTTAATGCATAATGTCATTGAAGATCTATGTCAATCTGAATAGTTAAGAAATTAAAATTCAGTGCTATTATGTATTCACTGGGCTGATAAAATCATTTTCCGCATGGAATCTACTACGAAAACAGTGAACGTTAGACACGGAAACAGAAGAGGCTGCCCAAATCCACGCTATCCTTTTGCAGTTTTTGGTGTATCGCTACACCCTTTCAAAATATTCAGTATGAACATAACTAAAAGGAGTTGTAAAGTGTTTTACTTTGACACTGGAACACTGTTCTAGGACAGGGAGTACAGGAGCGAGGCCAGGAGGGTGGACCTCTGAAGGATTTTTTTCTAGGCACGAAAGGGTCCGTGACCAAGCTCTCTCTGATCCTCTGGATGTGCTTGTAAAAAGACCAATGAAGGGAGACGAGGTGCAGCAGACACTGTGTTTCCACGCAAGTCTACTGTGTGTGGAGCATGTTAGTCTCACACAAGAAATGGAAGATGATCTCAATATAGACAGAACGACAGGAAACAACACTTGTTCCAAATAAACGCCAAGAGGACGACGACGTAGTGTGTAACACCAGCAGTAAGGATGCTCACAAATAAACACTTCAAAAGGGCAGAATTACCTTAGGCAGGAGTTCTTCGCCTACACTCACACGGAGTGAATGTACCGTAACCGGTACCAAAGACATGTTCTAAGAAATCCTATATAATTACAACCATTTATGATTGATTTGGTAAAGCAGGAGAAAACATCTCATAGGAGATCCATTGACGTGCTTTATTGGTGCAGATAGCTACAGATTTTCTCTGTGTATATCATACGCTCAGAATCCCAGGAGGAAAGTAAGATACGCGGGTATAAAACTTAACCGGTCAGTTTATTCTGACTCTCACCATCCAGTTAATATCTTGTAGAAGTTTCTTCCTTAAATAAGCCATGGACTATATCAGATCACCCTGATGATGTTGTTCTATTGCTGTACCATTATTACTTAGAGATAGGACAACAGCAGATTGAAATCAAGGTTTCTCTTTCCAAACTGCTGATAGTAACAGAATTTGGCACACCAACTAACTTCCTCGGTTTTCTTAAAATCCTGTAATGTAATTACGCTAAGCACTCCCTTTTCTCTCTGAATCTATCTGAAAACATAATAGTGTGCTTTTATAACAAATGCTTTTCTTCTCAAGATTCAGGTTTCCTTCTTCTGCAGAAGTCTGTTAATTAAAGCGCACCCATACAGGGTGTGCTGGAACGGTGGAGGATGGTGGGATTCGGAGCTGCTGCTGTGTGCTCAGGAGTATGTTGCACATCCTGAAAGAAAATGGTGGTTTTGAGACAAACCTAAAATGTCTTATAACAACTTGTTCTGAACTTTCAATTTATGCTACTTTTTTTAAACATGTTAAATTTGAGTTTAGACGTAGGTTCAGCCCAGTACTTTTCTCCCGAGAGTGTGGAGCTGCTGCCGGGAGTGAGGCACTACAAGCTGTAATTTAGGGGCAGGTGGGAACTGCCTGAAATACATGAATCTTCATAAGTTATTCCTAAAAAGCTATTATTACCTGAACTCTCTCTGGTTTTAGAACTACATATCCTTCCCTTCCCTCTGCACTGGAGTAGAAAGGTGGTGGGAGGGAAGAAAAAAGCTATTTTTAATTTCAGTCGCTGTGGAGCTGTTTTCACTGCCAGCAGCTCCCAGGGCCCACGCTAGCTGAGGGAGGTGGCTGGGTTGCAGAGGGCTGCACTAGCTCCGGGCAAAGCAGGGGCTCCCCAGGCACTCAGACATCCCCCGAAAGGTGGTGCTGGACTACAGGCACGCTAACGGAAGCCGATACACAAATACAGAGGCCTACCTGCCTATTACAAACTCAAAAGTGAGAGGCGTGTATTAACACGGCGCTCGGATGACACAGCGGTGTCTGTTTGATGCGTCCCAATGCCTGGGTCAAAGGATCGAAGTGATCACACTAGTGGGCGTGTATCAGTTTCTACAGACATCATGTAAAAAGCTAAACCAATGGGATCTGTGTTCCCATAAACTTTATTCTTTATGTAGTGACTTGTACCTAGGACTCTTGCACGGCTATTTAAGTTCTTGAGTGTTTTCATTGAGGGCTGGAGCACCTCTCCTATGAGGACAGGCTGAGAGAACTGGGGATGTTCAGCCTGGAGAAGAGAAGGCTCTGAGGCGACCTCATTGAGGCCTTTCAGTACTTAAAGGGGTCTTATAAAAAGAATGGAGAGGGACTCTACTCAGGTAGATAATGACAGGACAAGGGGCAATGGTCTTAAAACTAGAAGAGATGAGATTTAGATTATACATTAGGAGGAAATTCTTCCCTGTGAGGATGGTGAGGCACTGGAACAGGTTGTCCAGAGAAGCTGTGGCTGCCCCTGGATCCATGGAAGTGTTCAAGGCCAGGCTGGATGGGGCTTTGGGCAACCTGGTCTGGTGGAGGGTGTCCCTGCCCATGGCAGGGGGGTTGGAACTAGATGATCTTTGAGGTTCCTGCCAACCCAAACCATCCTGTGATTCTATGAAATACATACTAATTAAAATTCTTCGCTTGCATATAATAAAGTGGGATATTTTTAGTGTTGTTTAGCATGGCTAACTTGTATTTATGGGAAAATAGCAATAAAATAGTGAAAATTAAATTTAATAAGCTGTTCAATGAGAATTTGCAAATGAGAAATTTGGAAAGTTTGCCACATGAAAGAAGAGAATCTGTTTTACTTGGGAACTGAAACCTCCACTGGATGAAATATTCCATCTTTTTGGACTATCGGATGGACAAGCTGAGCTTCTATATCTTTTCTACCCCCATGTGTCTGATCGCTGTCATTGCTAAAATTAAGCAGCAAGAAGCTTAATTTATAGGTCTGTAAGAACACAAACGATGTTTACACAGCAGTTATGGGCTACTGAGGAAGCAGGGAAATGCCTGGGAGCTGGCAAAACACGAATAGCAGAAGTGGACTTCCACTTGTATAAAACACAGGAATAAGAGTTCCGATTTTTTTTTTAATATATTTGTGTTAACTCAAGTATTAGTACATACTAGGGAGTAACATTTTTGAAAATGTCATCTTGTTTTCACCTACAGAGACACATATTTCCTGAATGGCAGAAGACAATAATCAGCTCTTTGGTAGTTGCCTGAAAAAGAATCAGTTCCCACAGAAATTCAAGATAATATTTAAACTTTTTTTCACCATCCTATATGGCTGAGGATCTTCATATTATTTATATTTCAAACATGAGATTGGAAAATGTTTTTTACTTTTTACACATTTATCACATTGTTTCAAATAAAGTAATGGCTTCTCCATGTTTATAACATAAAAATATATTTGCTTTGTAAAATAGAAACCTTTAATTAATGCTTTCCTGAAATCAACTTCACGTACCACTGACATCTTCTTATCCAGGTTATCAGTTTGTTCTTTTTCAAGGGAAGATCTAATCAACAAATTCACATTCTTTCTCCTTTCATCCACTCTACCACTTTTTCCTCTCTCCCAATCACTTATCCTGGCAAGTCTTACCAGATTCTCATTTTACCCCTCCTCCTTTACCAGTAATCCTGTAATTTAATTTTTTTGTGTGTTTTGGGTTTTTTTGTTCCTTGTTCTTTATTTTTCTTAACTCTCATGGCCATCCCATACATAGAAGGATGTCTGTCTTCCATATTTTTTAAAATCCTGCATGTGACCTCATTGTGCTCTCTCATTTCTGCTGAGTCTTCCTCCTGTTCAGAACTTCTAAAATTAAAAAATGTACTGCCTGAAACAGTTAGCTCAGATGGCTTTGTGCCAACTTCATCTTTTCCCAAGTTGCCTTTAATTTTGGCTGTGTACACTCCACTCAGCTCTTCTGAGGTCACTATTAATGATGTGACTGAATCTCAGGACTCCTCTCTCCACTGCCTGTGACGTTACTGAACAAACAGTGACTGAAATCTTGTCCTCTCTTGATTCTCTGTCTTTTGTTTTCCAAATCATTGCCAGTTCCTTAACATTTCTTTCAGCTGTAGATCTCCATCCTAGCTTTCTCTTTCAACAGGTACCTCACCAGGCTCTACTTTTACCTCTTGTTATTCTACTCATTTTTCTTAGGTGATTTCTTGTGATTGCATCAAGGCAACTGTTGTCTCTACAATGCAAGTTCTCCACTTTTCGTTACCCATACCTGTTTTCCCCTTGGGCCTAAAATGTTGAAGTCAAGATGACCCTCCTGAATTCTTGCTATGATTTTATCAGCCCATCTTTGTATCCTTTCCTGGCATTCCCCTTCACTGCTGTTTTGAATACAAATGGGGGCATCCATCGGGCACTCCTTTATAACCTTATCTTGTATCTTACTGTGCAGTTCTTTGTTCTGAGCTGACATGCCATTTTCAGTTGCTCATGCATCTTTTTTTCTTCCATACACTTTTTCAGGCTTTCTTCCAGAAAATTAACTCCAAAATAAACCAAACAGCCTTCCTTTAAAGTTATCTTAAATCCCACTACTTTCATGATGCATTGCAGGAACTGAGGATTGGTACTGGGCTGCAGCATTTTTGGTGAAGAGTGCTCTTTTTTATTTATGTGTAGCTTTATAAATATATTGTATGCTACATTTCGCAGTACAGATACCTTGTCTATAGTAAATACATACTCTTACCTCACTCTTGCTCCCTTCTTGTTTTTACTTCAATTTATCTTATAAATATTACAAGCTCTTTTGTTTTAAGAGCTGCCTTGTTGGGTATGTACGGTAACCAGTGTAATATCCCGTGATGCAACAAATAAGACTAATTTTTTTTTTTTCAGCCCTACTAACGTTACACTGATGAAGTTTCCAAAAACATGTATTCTCCCTGGACACCTGTGCAGCATATACACAACAGTAAGACTTAGTGGTAAATAATGTAATGGTAAAAACAGAATTAAGTTCAAAGACGTCTGTTAGTTTGGGGCATCACTATTGTGGCACCTCAGGCCATGTGATAACATGAAACTGCTGTAAAACTGTAGTTTGAAAAACCAAACTGACCCAGTATTACACGCTTCAGTCCAGTCAAAATCTTTTCACAAGCAGGATTTCACCCCTATTTTTAGGATAGTGAGACAGATAGAAATTCCCACTGTTGCCAGACAGAGCTGTATATATCAGGAGAGGAAAAGGGGATGGAGAAGAACTTATATTCTGTGTGTATACAATGCCAGACATAATAGGATCACAGTTAACCACTAGGTCACTCAGATGCTATGACAGTAAACAGGAAAAACAGTTTAAATAAAGTTGGTTAGGGAATATTTTGTATTTAATTTCTTAAAGGTGTGAGAATCCCAGACCATTTCAGATCAGCATATTCTAATTTTATATAAAACCAAAAAACCCCCCAAAATCACAAAATTCAAGCCCACTGGATTGCATAATTTCTAAATCACTTCGATTTCAGTGTGAAAGGTGATATGAAAGTGCAAGTCGTTAACCACCGTCACAGCTGACAGAGCATTTTGTTTATTCTCTAACCAGATTCTGCTTCAGGAGTCTGTACCACAACTAATTAACCATAATGCTTTATAATTGTATAAACAGAATATAAAATAGATCTGTATGATATATAATTAATTCTGCCCTTAAGGAAAGCTTTTGTAAGTCAAACCATGTACTGTTTGAGAACTACCTCGTTATGTTCTTGCTTATAAGGCAGTCATATTTCTTTACCAGCAGAGCTTGGAGAACATTCTAGAAAATAATGTTCGTTAAGGTTGGCCGGATGTTTTCTTGCTGGACTGACTACTGGGAGCCCCATCTCTGAAGCCAAGGTGGTTGCAGCTAACTCTGCTCCTTCCTTACACAGCTCGCAATGAGGAAAGGGGCTTCTGTACCGAGATATGTCTGGTTTTAAAAGAATCAAGCTCACTTGCTGTTGTCATGCAATGGTTATTTGTTTAATCTTGGATTTTGTCAACTTCACTTTTCTGTATCTTTGTGTGTATTAAATTCGAGGCTCCACTCCATTATTGCTACTGGACCTGCAAGACCAGAACAAAACCCCAAACAGACACGAATATTTTGTTTCCAGATTGTGACACATAAATAAGCACAGCCTGTTGCACTTAGATGATTGCCATTCTCCTGTCTGGTGTTTGATGTGCTTGTCCTTCCCGTGAAAAAAAAAAAAGGACATGCAGGAGCTCAGGAGACCCAGGGGATCAGACACCTGATTTCATTAGATGAGGGCCTCCTTCCTGGAAGTGACAGAACAAGCAACATTCATCTTTAAGATCCATTCAAGGAAAGGTGTGGAAGTGCCACGTTACCCTTATGTGAGGACCAGAGCTTTGTGTGTCCCAGGCTGTGACTGGTAGAAATGTCTTGAAACACCAGGCTTAGCAGAGCTGATTCAGTCTGGTGGAACACTCCACCAGACTGTTTTCAGAGAAAACCTACCAATGATGCCAATCAGACCCAACAGCCATCCAAGCACCCCAAGATGGGAAACTCCCATCTACCTAGTACTCTGCTGATGGTCTAGTTGGAGATCCATTTCCAAGGACCACCGTGCCTTGGGGCATTGCTTCACACTTTGGATATCTTAAATGCACATGATAAAAGAAGTTAATATGAAAGTAAGTTGTTTGCTGAAAGCAAGGAAGATAAAAGAAAGAAAGAGAAGACGGAAAGAGTGAGCAAAGACCAGAAGCCTCCTTGATCTAGTCACGGGAGGCACAGGTACAGATTATTCTCCTCTGGAATGACAATCACGCCCTTCCTCAAGCCTGACACACCACTGAGAGGATTATCTTTGCTTGGCAGCCTAGATCCTTCTCACTGATAAAGGTATCTGAGAAGTATTGGGCAGAACTGCCATCACATGCACAAACAGAGGAGCTGACTCTCCTAACCTCAGGGGCTTGGTATGAGGAGTAGTCTAGGTCAGCTCTTGTGCCCTCCAGATCACCTAAGTAGCTTGTAGAACAAAGCACACCATTTCCTTGCTAACTTTTGAGGTGGTTTCATTAATTGGCTTCCAAATCTTTTCAGGTAACGTTTTTAAGGTAACAAGCTGCTGCTTCTTCCATTGCTTTCCCACCCACATCCGTTTCTGAATTCAGAACTGTCTTCTGTCCCCTGGTGAGATAAGAAGTCACCAAAAATTTTTTTTCTCTTTTCTCCTTTCTAAAATTAATCGACATAGCTTCTTCTACCCTTGCATGTTCAGCTGCACTTCTTACTCTTGTTCTCTGTACTTCGTGTGATGAGTTATCTCACACATTGTTCTTTTTCCAAGTACACTTTCCATTCAAATATTTGCTCTCATGTAACAGAGACACACAGTCTGCTGGAAGAGCCAACCCTGTAACTCAGTACTGTAGGAGAAGGTCTTCCCCTTGAGACATTTCACCTGGACCTTACAGTAACAAATTAGATCAAAGAGTTCAGTTTCTGCACGATGGCACTGATTTCAGCTGTTTATTTGAATGTAGTAGCTATATCTCCACCAGCAGCAGTTACATTACACCCCAAGCACCAGGGAAATTATGCGTGCCCACATCTACCTGGCTGGGCAGTCCAGGTTTGCACATGACAAACTTGGAAAGAATTTCTTAAAGTAATGTGTGGGCTTTTTATCATTTAAGACTATAAAGAATCAGAAGACATCCTTCACTGGAACTGTCCTGATCTCTCACAGAAAGAGCTCTCTTTCTGGGCAAACAGCACATATAGGTAGATTTGCCAAATACCAGTTTTCTTTCCAAGGACCCATAAATCTCAGATTACTCTTGAGAGTACTAAATGTTGCAATAATGCTGTTCTTGATTACAAACAAGACTGTAAGAGCTCTGACCGGTAGTGATTCTATAATTATGTTTGATTACAGACATGCTCCCACTGTACCGATGCAAAGGGATTATTTGTTGCCCTCTATCAGACTCCTGGATTCCACCAGAGACTGAGAGCACGCCGTGCCAGCATGCACAGCTTACTCAGCTGCTTTCCTCAGAGCTTTGTCACTAAAGCGTAGCATTTAATAGCAAGAACTGTGATAGCTGGGTGTGCAAAACCTTTTATGGAACTGTAATTAAAACACCATGTAACTATATCAGTGGAGGCCACTTTCTAAGAGGATCCTGAAATTCAGCAGTTCTTAAGGGCTCAATCTTGGAAATAAAGTTTTACTTCACAGTGCAGGAGCTAAAGTTACTCATGTCTTTACTATCTTACCATTACAGCAAGAACCAAACTGGCAATGAGAAATAAAGGGAAGCTATATTTGTAACATTGTCCATGCTTTTTACTACTACGGATCTTAAAAAAGAAAAAGCTCCATTAAGTCAAGTAGCCTTCCCCCCATCAATGAACAACAACAACAAAATCATGCCTTACAATTTATTCTCCAGTGCTTTGTTTATTTGGTATTAAATGACTCATGGAATAAGGTTTCCACCTCTCCCGTGGGAGATTATCCCAGCTGCTGAGACCTACTAGCAGCTCCCTTTCCTTTGTCTCTCTTTTAATGATGCTTAAGTTTTGCATTCTATTTTAGTTTGGGATGTAAAGGCTACAAAGGAAATTCACATCCCCAGACCTGCATTTAAATACAATTACAGCCATGAACTGAACCCACAAACCCAAGGAAACATGCAGTTAGAACAGAAATGCATCATGTATTTCACTTAGATACCATGCCACCTCAGAGGTACACGTTTAGGCTAACTCCACACTTCCTTGTTTGTTCCTCAGTGTTATGTAAATGCACGTTTATTGTATGTAAATTAGCATTAGGTGAACTGCTAAAGCTTGTTTTATAGCTGTCACACCAACAAACCACATTTACAAGTAAATATTTGTTCTACAGGCAAACAAATATGTTTGCTGGTAATAACCAGCCTTGAAATAATAATTACTTCCAGCGTTTCATCTTGGTACTGTGACGCTGCTCCTGCCCCATAACCTCTTGTATGCACAGAAGCTCCCAAAATGGAACACCCTTATTAAGAGTACATTGCTTATGGAGTAGCAACCCCTAAAATTCTTTAAACAATGTGGCACCCTAACACATTTTATTCTTATTCTTCTTACCAGGCTGCAAAATCTATTTAACAAGAGAATATTGTTCTGCTCTGAAGATGTAGAGAGTGTGTTTGCTTCCCAGTAGTCGTTGTGGAGTCCACTGTGTCACTCAACAGCATCCCATTCGGCTGGTAAAGGAATAGTGCTGACAAGCTCCAAATAAATTTGGTGCTGTTTGTTGTGCCTAGGAAGAAAGATGGTGGTGAACAAGGCTTTGTTTGTGAGAAAAAGTAAAGTAGGATAAACAGACAGGAAGAAGAAATGCAGAGCAGGACTCTCTGAAACAGAGGCTGGGGTTCCCAAACCCTCAGATTTGCCTTTTCAATCAGTATTGTCAAAATGTACCCTTATTAACATCAGCACAAACCTGACAGCTAGGGCACCGGTTGGGGCATTCACAGTTAATGCAGTTCAAAAAGAACAACAAAAAACCCCAGATATAGACCAAATCAAGAAATCTTAATGGAAAGATGTCAGGGACTCTACTATCAGACACTTATAACTGTTTTAATGGATCATAATGGCTTCAAATCTACCTCGTTAAGGGGATGCTGCTCATTTAGAAAGTAAAATGCCATATAAATCAAAGGACTCTACAGCACACTTGTGCTTTCCTAATATCCTTAGCAAGGTAACCGCTCACATGAAACGGTGCCTTTCCTTTCATTGATTATATTTGATATCATTAGTAATAAATATAACAATGTAAATATATTCAAATAGCTACCAGCATTTGCTTACCATTTCTATCTTTTCTATTGAAGATACTGTTGCTGTGCATACTTGACATAGAGTACCTAAGTTACCCTGAAAATGTAATATGTTTTGTGATGTAGCATGAGGGTATTTTATAAATATGAAGAATTATTTTTATGATGTCCTTGCAAAATGAAGTGTTGCATTACTCAGCTATTATTATTGATATTTTACAGATAAGACACTGACAAGAAAAATTAAGGTAAAAAATGCTAGAAGTGCCCACTAATTTCTGACATCTCAAGTTATCAGCATATTTAGCAGTTTACACTTTCATTAATTTAATGCACCATATCTATCAGCTTCGTTTTGGTGTTCAGCAGCCCCATGAATTTGGCCTCCAATGTCTTCATACCCATCAGCCAGAAATGGAATAAAGGGAAAATGTCCTCAGCTTCTCCTGTGAAAGGACTTGGGCTCAGCCCCAGCTGTGCCACTTTGAGGGTTTTTTTCCCAGATGATGAACTGCGGAATGGAGATGGAGACGGTGATTGAGTCAAGCGACTAAACTCAAAACCGTAATGTAGGGCAGGGTGGCAGGCTGGAGAAAACTCAGCTTCACATGGAGTTTGGTCTGGCACGGCTGACTTAGCTAAAGGAAAGTGTTGAATGGAATTACTTGTGCCAACGGATAGAAAGAAGAACTTCAGACTGAATGAGGAGCCTGGAAAGAAGAAGGATTGGTGATTTTAGCTGTGAGTTGTATGTTTGCCTTTATGTTAAACCAAATGCCTACGGAATACATAATTCAAAAGTCCCAAGTGGTTGGCCTATTTTCCTGGAGAAGAGGATGTAGCAGGAGGTCTGATTCCAGATGAGATAAGATTTTCGTATAACAAAAGTAATGGTTAATGGGCAGGTCCTGGTTTGAGTGAGTGATTCAGTACCACAAAAAAGCTTCTGGCAAACAGGAAAAAAAGACAGTTATCCAAAATGGTATTCAGTTTTCTTAAGGGAAAATATTACAGTTCTTATTCTGTAGTTTCCTGGCTTGTTTGTTATTCAGTCCTTACTCACAGCAACAATCCTGTGATGTTTATGAAATACAAGTAGCATTTGACTAACGAGACAGCACTATAATACCTTTTTGCTGAAATTTGATGCTAAACTTAATCCTGAAATTTTCCAATTTGTAAGTATTCATAAATTTGACCTGGTATAAATACTGTTTGACTCCATAGGTCTAACACTCCTTTACTTAATGCCTTTTCCCCTTCTCCAGAAAAACAGAGACACGAGGAAAGGAAATGTAACACTTGACATGTTTGGCCCTACACTGGATGATCAGCAATGTGAAGGTAAGTCCTCAGTAGTAGGTTTCCTTCTGTTGTTGGAAGATAACTTGAGCATGTAGAGACTTGAAAGTCATCATGAGTTGGAAGTGCTGTAAGTGGCACTGAATGGGGACACAGAAGTTTTGCTTGCCTCCTACCTGCCCCATTTTAGCTCCTGCTCTCCCCTTATTCCCTGTGTCTGAATCCTGGCCCTCCTACCCCATCCCCAAATACTTTCCTTCTTTTTTATATATATTTTCCAATGTTTTGTCCCATTTCTCATTCCTCTGCATTTCACCCCGGCTTCTCAACTCCAACCTCTCCCCTGGTGAGCGCCAACAAAACCAGCAGTGGGGAAAATGACTTTGTATCAGCAGCCCCAGGGAATTCAAGGGCACAATTGGAAGGTAAGTCCCAAGAAGCCAGTGGACAGAGAGTGCTCAGCTGATCTGAGGAGATTATATCTGTGCCATCGAACATTCTAGAGCTGTGAGAAGATGGAGTGTGAATGACAAAGGCAGTGACCAGCTGTCAAAACACCTTGTAGTAAAAAAATCCATGTATTTTTTTTCCCATGATGGACTTGTTCTAGCTAGAACTTTTTTTTTAAAGGCAAAACAGGCCAAAAACTAAATCAACACACCCACTGCTTGACATAGATGTTTTCTAGGAAAATTTGCTACTCCTGCTTCAGCAGAGCTGCTCAGCGCCAGACACCAGCATTTCACGGGGGCCCTAACTACAGCTCGCGTTTCCGTTCCTGCCTGGGGATGCTGCAAGTGCACACTGGTAAGATTATTTTAGACCCAGCTTTACCATTTGAGACCTGCACCTTGAGTTTTTTGGGATTATTCAGGTCTTCGTCCACAGCTAATGCTTTCTGGTCATCTCTTCCAGAATATTGCTGGGATGTAAGTACTTCATCTTGTTATTTCTCTCTCCCTAAATGCAGTATTCCCAATTGTATATTCGTTACAAGTAAGTGGAATACAAGGAATGGATCCAAAGATAGGTGAAGATAAATGCACCCTTTCTCATGACTATTTTGTATTAGGTGCTGTGTGAAAACCTTGGAGACAGTCACAAAGGATTCGTTTCTAAGTGGAATGGGCAAAGGGCAGCAAAGAAAACATAGACAGAGGGAGATAAGAGAGAACTAAAAATAACAAAATAAGCAGATAGATACACTGGAAGCAGAGTACTGATGGACTTACGCCCAGGTAAGTACCTAGAAACAAAAGATATATCCAGATTTGAAGAGCTTTTCCTCTCTAAAACCTTCAGGTAGGAATAAACTAAAGATTAGTCACCATGTCCAGCGACTGCCTAAACTTTCTTGGTTTCCATGGCTCATGACACTCAAGTAAACATGTTTCTGCCCCCGAGAGATGAACACATTAGTAATTAATAATAGTAGGAGAGAAGTGTGTAGCTTTGCTCCACACCTGCCTGTCATTGCCCCACTTGTTGAGTTCATTCCCTTGCTCCCATGCTCTTGCTGTGACGTACAATTTCCACTGCTTTCAGGATGCCTCTCCCAGCAACTGTGCTAAGGCTGCCTGCACCTCCAAAAGGACTGAAGTTTCAGAAATACCCGTTACCTCCAGTGTAAACTCCCTTAAGCACTCTCCATCTGACAAGGGAGCTTCTTAAAGTGGAAATGAGAAGCAAGAAATGCCTCATCTGTGTTTTTTGGAAAGTTGTCTCAAGGTATTTAAGGCAAACAAGGGTTTTTGAAAGATACAAAGACTCTGATAGGAGCTCAGTTTTTGCTTCACCTTCCCTGTTATATCTTCTGCTGAATATTACAGGGCAATGGTATTCCCTGAGGGATGTACTCTGAAAACTAGACCAAAAACATAATGAAAAATTCAGCAGTTGGCATACCGCTTTAAAACAGAGAAGGATACTTTCTTCTTCTCTTCCGAAATCCCTGTGTCCTGGGCAGGTGGCGTGGTGCTGTTATCCTCTGTATGCTAATTCTAGTTAAGAAAGGGATAAAGATGGAAATAACTTTTGGGGAGCAAAGTCCCCCCTGTACAGCTGTTGATACTTCTGGTAACAGTTTGACTGGAAGTGGCCCCGATGAGTCTTTTCCTTCTTCGTTGCCTCTGAAGGGTATGCAGGCGATGTGTCGGTGCTGTTCGAAATGTAAGGTTACGGCATGGTCCTCAGTTTATTTGGAAAGGAGGACTTGCTACTGGTATTTTACACTGCCGTGTCCTTGGATTGGCGGGTTGTTTTTGTTTTGGGGCTTGTGGGATTTTCTGTGAGTCACATGTTTACCTTGTCTTTATGCCTCTGTTCCTCCTGTTCAAATACCTCACTTGTTTGGATGGGGAAGAACGTGATTTAAGTATTTGCAGGGATTGTAGAAGTGTCTGAACAGCTAAATTTGAGAGTTATACTAGTTCACCTTTATTTTAATTTGATGTAACCCTGAGCACTGGCAATAGCTGCAATGTCAAAGCAGCTTCTCCCTCAGCTGACACCAAACGATTTTTGGTCTGTAAGACAGTACTGTATCAGCAATGTTATCTGACAAAGTTACAGATACAGGAAAACGTGCTTATTGTTTCAAACACTACCCATATTTGTGTGGGCAGACTACTTCTACAGGTGAGTGCTTTCCAGCCATTTTGATCCCAGTGCAGTGAAGCAGAAAAAATAAACTAGATAGACTTCATAAGCTGTGATTAAGCACGGTACAAAATCCTTGGGGGGAAAGTCTCTACGCCGCAGTTATACAAACAAATTTGGCTCATGCTAGCAGAAAAAAAAAAAAAAGACTGGACTAATGGAAAAATACATGGCTGCTGATTTTTCTTAAAATTTTTATACAAGTGGCTTTGTTGCCTGAGCACGTGTTCACGTGGATGTGAGGTGTATTATTCCAACCCTTTCTGTAACATAACCGCGGTGACTGCATCACATGGTGCTAGTGCAAACAAAGTCTCGTTAACAGCCCATGAATAGATGCATTTTCCTAGAATACAGTTTCTCATTGGGACTATCGACTGGTTCCTGGGCTACCAGGGGATAAAGACAGATATGGACAGCTTCAGAAATACAGTCAGCGTAGTAACCTGCAGTGTGCCACAAAACAGTTGAGCGTTTATCATAATATCAAAAAGACTACAAGGGATACAATTTTGTCACACTTTTGCTTGCTTACTGATTGACGTGAAGGCACTATAGCAGAATATAACTTGTTAAACACCAACTACTCTGCTTCTATCTACATTCTATGTCCTTTTTGTTCTCTTAAAGCCTGCACATTGAATCTGAGAGGCCATCGCACCCAGCTGGCTTCCTCCCACTGCACTGTCCCTTCACGTCCATTAGCATCCTGTTCGTGTCAGACCCAAGATGAACACTGCTCTCTTGATGGGCTCGCCTCAACTTAGCTTTCTGATCTTATAGACACTTATTTTCTTAGCTATTAAGCTACTCGTCTTAATTTTCTTTCTGTTCCATCGCCTCATGTTATCCATTCACCCAGTGGGAGTCCTTCCTCCTGGAACATAAGCACTCTTCTTGGTATCACTAAAAGTTTTTCTTTTCCTCTTGATGTTCTCTGGAAAGCGGTTTTGGACATGCATTAGGAAAAAAAAATCCATATAAATTCCATATACACTTACATGACATGATGAAACTATACTGAATTAGAAGAACATCTTGATCTTTTAGCGAAATTATCGTAAAGGCTTCACAGTCACACATAATGGACGTGAATGAGCTTCGCTGCAGGCTATGTGGGCCCTGTTTCTGAGCCTCCCCTGCACGGGAGCGGAGGAAATGGGTTAGAGTCTTCTGGGATGAGGGGCAGTGCCAGGCTTCCTTCAGGGAAGGGCAGTAAGCATCTTCATAACGTCAGCTTTAAACTCGAGCCCATCACGGTACCACCCCCGGGGGCCGCTGCCCTCCCTCCCTTGCAACCGGCTGCCAGCACGGCCCGGCACTCCCAACCCGCTCGGCCCCGCAGGCTCGGGCATCCCTCCGCAGCGACTCCCGGGCCGCCCGGCGGGCAGCGTGGACCCAGCAGACGAGACAATCTTTCCCGGCCGCCTGCGGCCCGGGCGGCGGCAGCTCTGCGGGGAGAAACGGCCCGTTGCCCTGAGGGAAAAGCTCGGTGGGCACAGCGGCCCCGGGCCGGCCAGGCCGCCTCCGAACTGCCAAAGACCGGGCC
>VWZZ01001183.1:151082-291801 GCA_013399095.1 Psophia crepitans
TCCCTTCAGTTTTAACCTGTAGTAAAAGCTTTCAGGCTGTAGTATTTGTAACTTTGGCACATCTCTGTCATCGGAACCATCCTAGGACGTGGGCAGCATTTTGCAAATGAGCAAAATGTCATTGTCAGTTACGCATGGAGTTAATTTACCCTATCCGGTATTTGTGCTTATGCAGATGACCAAATTGCTCGTGTTGTAATCTGAACAGAGATGCTTCATGACTTACGTCTCAGAAAGATCACCTATTTATGCAGAAGTTTTTACATGCTTGAAAATGGATATGAACTTAAGTGGTTTTGCTTCAAGCTCTGTGTAAATATTTTAAAGGTCATATTTTGCCCGCTGTATGAAATACTATATGTAGATTTCCTTTTTTCCTCCTTACCTAACCTTTGGAAAATGCTAATGGAAAACTAGGGAAAAAAAAAAAACAGAGAAGAAATTGGTGCGTATGAATAGTGATGGTGCTGATGATGAATACTGTAAATTATTTAATTATGGGAACCTGGAGCAAAACATTGTAGTGGTGCAGTGTATAAAGGTCTACGCTTCAGGTGTATTGAAGAGGAAGGAATGTAGGCAGTTACCTGCGAGCAAGGAAAAATACTGCAAAGCTGTGAAGTATTTCATTATTACCTATGAAATTTTTGTTGGAGGGGAAATTTTAATTTTAGAAAGTGGTTTCAGTCTTCATCTGTGGGCTGTTTTAGCCTTAATAAATCAGACTATAAATTAGTACTGAATGACTTTTCCATCATTAAACTTGTTTGAGCTTGCCTCACGGTGAACCACGTTAGCAGCGTACACGGTTTGATTTGGTTTAATGAGTGCAATGTATAAAATCATAAACGGTCCGTCAAGAAATGCACCCTGTAATCTGTATGCGCTGCGAGGAATTTGTTCCCCCCTCCTCCAGGTCAAGCCAGCTGCTGCTGCAGAAGCTGACATCCTCCAGCAAATCCTGAATGAATGAATGAAAACAACGTGATCGCCCTAATAATGACCACAATTGCACACGTCAACAGCTTTATTTTACCGAAATACAGGCACCATTTTCTAGCAGGCGAGGGTAACAAGATATTCTATTTCTTCAGTCTCGCAAATGAAAAAAGGTTTCCAAACATCCAACACCCCCACACACACTCCCCAAACCTAAAGCTGGGGTTTTTTTTACATAATCTGAAATATAGTTGCATGCCACAGGGCAGGATTTTGTCTTTGTTTCCCTGCTTGTTCCCAGCATTTTAGTACATGACGTATGGATCCTGAAAATGATGTTTGTAGTCTGTATGGTGATAGTAGTATGTAGAAAATCGATTGCTGAACCAGGGGACTGCTGCAGCAATAATGGAGGGCTTGGAAAAAAAATAATATTCTGTTTTCGAACATGGACCATCTTGCTGCGGCTTGTTGAACAATGTGCTGCTCCAGCTATTTATAGTTGTTATCAGTATGCAAGTCTTGGGGAAGCGACTTGATTAAGTTTTTTTGTCAGTTTTTCAGAACCGTTTCCCACTGCTGTAAAATGTGAGCCTGGGCTCTAGGTATAATCCTGTTGTTTTTCTCACCAGTGCAGGAGATCTGTTTGTCTTTGGCTCTGCAGTCTGACTTAGATTGTTTCATGAATTTGCTCGTACTGAAGACTGCTTATGATTCTGATGGATAGATGTTTTTCTTGTAAGGCACCTGCCCCTTCCCCACCTCCTTCCAGCCTTTTCCAGTATAGATTCTGTGAATTGGCTACCCTACTAAGCTATTTTGTTGTGGATATGTTAGTGATTTGCCAGAGGTTCTTTTTATAAAGGAGATTTCTGTGAAAACACTCCAGCTCTGAGCCTCTACAGGTCAGAGCAACTACCATTGCAGGCGTTGACATCACTACTACATGAATGAAAGCAGCATGCTCTGTTTCTTCTCCCATCATCTTTTCTTTCCCTTCTTTCTAGGATGCCATAAATGTGTTCGTTCTGCAGCAAAACCCTGTGTGTTTAGAACTGAAACTTTAAGAATCTGATGGTATTCTATTTAAGCAAATTTGGGCATTTGCAGTTCTTAGGTCGATGCCAATATTTACATTTGATTAGTGTTGATACTGAATGGATGAGAAAACATGAATGCTATGTACTAATTGCAATGAGCTAGAGAAGGAATAAAGAGGGAAGAATCCTTCTGATATTGTAGGATAAACCTGCAATGTGTGAGTTTACTCTTTTCCTCTTTCCTTAAACATGTTTATTCCTTACTGGTAGATACGTTTTTATAGCCTGTATTTGTGTTTTAGAGTTGGCAATGTAAAAAGTGTCTGGCTGAGTATAACAACACATGGTTTTCTTAGAGGGAACGTATCTGAAACATCTCGGATAGCATAAGCATAATGCCAACAGAACGTGGAACTGTGTGGTTTGTGACGAAGGACATTTCAATAATAATGCAAAAAAATAAATTCCCTTGAATTTGTCAAACAAAACATATTACTTGCTTGTGAACGTTTATGTTTTACAGAAGAAAAGCAAGTTGTTTGTTTTCTTGCCTTACCTGGATAAAATCAGTACGTTCTGTTGTTATGCAAAGTAGCTTGTATAAATATAAGAGAGTGGGTTTCCTGTTTAGTTTGTTTTTTCATATGGTATGTGATGTTTTGTATACAAGGAGGGTGTAAATGACTTCTGTATGATTCAAGCTCAGTATTACTTTCATCAAATGCTTTGATTTGTTCAGTGTTAACTCTGGTGGTACTTAATATTATGTTCCATATTTTTCTTTTACTTGCATAGTTTATAATACAAACTTTTTTCCGTATCAAATTTTGGAGGCAAAGGTTCATTTTAAGGACACCTGCAAGGATATTGTAATCAATTGGCTGTTAAGGGTTCCCAGTATCTTTTACTTCCCAAAATAATTCCTGAAACGTCGCCAACATTAGTAAGAGAAAGGAATTAAAGATGTAAACCAACTGCATAACCCAGTTCTAAGTGATAAGTATGTATATCTGTTGTCGTGCTGGTAGATAAAAGGCTAGTGGAGTGAGGAGTGGCGTAAGACAAACAATATTGCTGATCTCGAGACTTGTAAGGGATATCAGTATTTAAAAAAGCAAAATTCAGACTTCAAAAGGCAGAACTATTTTAATATCCTGGATTCAAGCCATCAAATATTTTGGCATCATAAGCATTTATACCAGAGATCAAGAAGATCTTTCCTTTATTTCTAACAAATGTAGGTAAGGAAGTAATTTTTGTGACGCTTCCTATTTCCTGATGCCTGAATAATAGCAGTATTCCCATAATTGTATGGCAAACACAGTTTTGCTCCAGCTTTGTCCCTCTCTCTTCCCAAAATAGCTTTCACTGGAGTATAATACGGTGAAATAAAAGACACAGGCTAAATCTGAACCAGTTGTATTGAACTCAAAGGCTTTTTAGCTACATGCTTTAACATTATAACTTTAAAAGAGAATAGTATGTTAGATATCTGTAATAAGTGTTTCATAAGACAAATTAATTTAGCTGCTTTCAGGTGTTAAAACAACTGCAGGAAAGAAAAATAGAAAGGCGTTTTCTCCATTGAACTTGAATGATACTGTAGCAACGCATTAAACAGTAAGAAAGCACCTCCCTGCCCTATGGAAAAAATAACTTGAAGTATATATACGTATCTATTTTAAATCACTATCTGACCTTTAATTCTTATTCTTTGGACATAAGCAAGTATTAGCATGTTACATACGGCCAAACTGAAGCTACTTGCCAACATCCACGCATAGTAAAATGGTGGCTAATACTGAAATCTGTTTTCTGAAGTGCATGGTTCCTATTTTTTATTCTTTTCTTTCCCATGGTGGGGTGAATGAAGGTTCTTAAGATGTATCTTGAAGTGTAGATCAAGGGAATGTATTGCAGAATCTTATGAAAAAGTCAGTGTTTGCCAAGTACAGACTGACACGTAATAAGTTGTTGAGCTTTGCTATATTGCTAAAATTCACAGTGGAAAGCTAGTTATTTTTAAAATGGGGTTTATGCTACTGCTTTAGAGATCATCATAAAAAAAGATAACTGGTGCAGTAAATCTGAAATTTCAGTTCAGCTTGGACTTGGAAGCAATAGTTGTAACAATGAAAAACCTTTTGGAAATAAAGTATATGTTCCTCAATGTTTCAGTTTAAGTGAATATTTGAAATACTTTTTTTATGGGACTTTGTAAGTTGAGTACTTATCTTCTTCTGAAGAAGGTAATTTTTGTTTTTCCATGGTGAAAAGTGAAAGTTCCCATTTAAATTGGTTGGTGATATCTTCAGTAGAGAAAAGTGTTGCCAACACTTGACACAATAGTTAGTTCCCCATGGATTTAGCATATGTTCAAACAAAGTAGTTAATGTAATAAGGTTTAAACATCAACTAACATTTTTTGGAAAAGTATATTATATTGATGCAAAGAAGGACACTGTAGTAAAGATGTGTAACTAAAAAATTTTACACAAGACTTGAAATAGTTAACTGAGTTAACGATCATCATTTTGCTTTAATGTTAATGTTTAAATGCATTGAGTTCTCTCTCTTTCAATGCTGCCTCCCTTGTAAACCTGTAGTGCCTAAGCAATGGCTTAAGGCATTTTCAGGCAAGTAACATAATATTTACATCTCATTGTTAGAAGGGATACATCCACAGCAACGTGTCAGCCTGAGATTATCCCTTTTTTCTTCATATCACCATTTTTAAGGTACAGGCAATTGCAAAATGAAGAGATTTGAAGATTAGAGTGAAGGAAAATGGGTGTTTTTAATTAATAATCTAATTCTTACATTTGGAGTGTGTATTTACTTCTTCTACTAGATTAGATTGTTCTTTAGTTAGGTTTTAATTTTTCCCCTCCTCATTTGACTCTGAAGCTCGCCACCACTAATTTGTATTATTACTATTTTTGAATCTGAAATTAAATCCTAAAGCTTGAGAATAGCTGATGAGTGCTGAAAGGGATCACAGTGTGAGACTTCTGCAGTGCTGGTACTACACAAAGTATCGTGACACAGTGTGTAATAGCAATCCTTTTGAAGGGCGAGTCGATCTCTCCAACTCTTATTTTTTTCAAAGCTAGGATCTCATCCCTGGAAACACTCACCCATCATTGAAATGGAAATACATCCTCTCTTGTGAACACTTTCCTGCTCTCTCAGCTATGTGAATATGGACTTAGGGCCAGAGCCATTCCCTCATGCAGTCCCCTTGGATCATCTGGCGATGACTGTTGAGACTGTCTTCTGCTGTTAGTAAGACAGAACTTTCCATCAACTTTCTGTGATGGAAAGAAAAAAAAGACCAGAAGGTGTGGGTGTCTATACTCAAGCAATAACTGTTTTCTGCATGATTTATTTGTAAATAGGAATTAACCTAACCAGTTGGTGTTGGGTCAATGGAAGACAGTTTTCATGGAAAGTTTTAATTTTCTGTGTAGTAGTAGAACTTTCACTTAGCTTTCCATATTAGATATTGCTGCTTTGGAGACAATATATACTTGCCAGTAGGTCATAAAATGTTATGAGCTTGGGTTTTGAAACCTTAATGCAAGATACTGCATTGGCTAGATCTTCCTATTTAGTGCTGCATGTGCCCTGATAATAAATGATGACACAGATGTTGGTGTTTATAAGGCTTTAACTTTCACTGCTGCTAATATTTAATCAAGGAGTAGCAATTTGCAATGGGTATTATTCTCTGAATCAAATACAAATGAGTGATTAACAGCACTGGTTCTTTCGTGCTACTTGTTTTTGCACAACCTGGGACAGGTTGGACCCAAGCTACACACTTTGTTTTCTCTTTAGGAAGAATGTGTCTTGTGTTTTGCTTGTAAGAGTGGTGACTAAGAACAGTACAATACCAGTTCAGTCACGGTTTTTGAATAATATGCAATCCAGGGTAGAATATTTTCTTCTCACTTGCCTTTAGATAGTCAAAACTGGCATAATAATTGAAGTGTCCCATTCCTTCGACAGTGTAAGTTACCTGTTTGAACAAGATTAGTTTCATCCCCCTTTCCTACACTCTCACCACTAGTCATTAAGCAAGGAGATTAGTTGTAGACACACTTCTGAATTTCAGGAATTAACACTCATATCTTACTGGCTGGACTGGTCATTGCAAGATCACTGCCATTCATACTACAGACTTGACACTCATTTCTGTAGCTATATGAATTTCAGTATTTTAGTGAGTATAAAATCTGGTTTCTGTAACAGTAACCACTCAGTTGTGAACTGATTAAATGTATGGCAAAATGGTAATATTACATCGTGTGCCTTTTAATCTCTGGTGTTTTGGTACAGTGCCTTGGAGTTCTAATAGAAATACTTCGTGGAGGTTGGCTAGGTGAATTACCTGTATATCTACATTTTTTAAAAAGGCTTCATAGTTAAAAAAAAAGCCTAAACATTTTAATAGAGGTACTTAGGCTGCAGTACTAAAATAAAAAAAACCTGCCAATAATTTGTTGACATTTGACAGCTTTTAGAAATGGAACTCTGATTTGAAGTAATGTGTTCTTACCAGAAAACAAATTCTGGTTATTCAGTACTCCATCACTAGCTAGTTCTGTTAATCCTAGGACTCAGACCACTTGCACATAGCGTGGAGGAGTCGGTGAGCTGCTCTACAGGACCTGTGGGTCTCTGGGTATTTAACATGGTCTCACTACCACTCCTTCTGCACATCATGGCAGGGCTCATTGGGCCAGTAGGACTAGAAGATGCTGATGGCTATAGCAGTTATCGGTGTGGTGTGATCTGTGCTCTAGAAGGGTTTGGTGAGTGCAGCTCTTGCATGGGGAGTCAGCTTAAATTCAGCGCCGCGTGTCAGCTAATCAGTCTTACTGGAGCCTGGAGCGCTGGAAAGTACATTGCAAAACCCAAGTGGCTTTTAGTGTTGAGTCTGTGCAGTTAGGTGTTATACCTCCGTATCCAGTATGTCATATATAATTCAAAATCTTTCTGTTAACAGAAATTTAAGACACCATGTGTATCCAAAGTAATGGAGACTTGACTTGCTCACTAAAAATTAAACCCAGATTTATGCTGAGTGTCCCAGAACAGACTTTGAATGCTATGACTCTAAAAATATCAGCTAACTGCTGAAGAATGCAGAATAAGATTTAGGTTTACACAGTAGTTGGGAAGCTGCCAGGTTAAAGGAGAAGCTGTCTTCACAGGAGTAAATTTCAGTTAAGGTCTTCAAATTTTCATTCATAACTCAGAGCTATGTTTGCTTAATTGTAGCAATTTATAGTGGAATACCCTTACACATCCTTTTTCTCATACTCTGATTTCTCTGGTATTTCACCTTCAATGGCTCAGGTACAAACCTGATACCCTGTCTGGAATAATAATCTTTGCAGTGCTTTCTTCTACCACAAAGAAACCATAAAATACATTTGAAATACTTTTCAGGGGGCACAAGAAAAAGTGCTAATCCCTAGAAGAGAAAAAACTTCTCATGAGCAAAAATGCAATTAACTTGTGTGTTCAAAAGTAATGTGTATTTGAGAAACATCTATACAAGGAAATTACTGGAGACACATTTTCAACTTAGGAAGTTGTCCACACTGAAGATCGTAGAATCACAGAATGGTTTGAGTGGGAAGGGACCTCAAAGATCACCTAGTTCCAACCCCCCTGCCATGGGCAGGGACACCCACCACTAGACCCGGTTGCGCAAAGCTCCATCCAACCTGGCCTTGAACACTTCCAGGGATGGGGCCTCCACAGCTTCTCTGGGCAACCTGTGCCAGTGCCTCACCACCCTCACAGTAAAGAATTTCTTCCTAACATCTAATTCAAATCTTCCCTCCTCCAATTTAAACCCATTCCCCCTTGTCCTATCACTACACTTCCTGATAAACAGTCCCTCTCCGTCTTTCCTGTAGGCCCCTTTAGATACTGGAAGGCGATAATAAGGTCTCCCTGGAGCCTTTTCTTCTCCAGGCTGAACAAGCCCAACTCTTTCAGTCTTGTCTTCAGAGGAGGGATGTTCCAGCCCTCTGAACGTTTGAGCATTATTGTAGAAACAGAGACTCAGGCTTTCAAAGTTGTGCGTTGAAGTGTGCAGTCCATATATTGTTTAAAATACTAATTTTGTGAAACTGTTGTATACCTCTACACTAATTTCCTCCAAAGCAGGAGCCAGCCTATTGAGATTATTGGAGTCTCATGATTTTAGTGGTGTGTGTAACCTTTAATACAAAGTTGGAGGATGCAGGGAGATCTTTTGATTCCCAGAATTACAGTCCGAACTCAGTTTGGCTGCATTGAAGATAGGAATTACCAAGTCTGACAACTCAAACTCTGGGAGAAGCAGAAGAAATGGGTGTGCTGGCACTGTATATACAGTAAATGTTAGATGTTTTCTACAGCTAGGGCTTTTTTAATCATGCAAATTTACATATACAGCAAACAAAAAAAATCTTACACAGATATATTCTAAAATTCATAAATCTGGAGTAAAGTTTCAGTTTTCAGAAGTAAATAGTTTGAAAATTTGATTAAACAGGGTTGTTCTGACTTGAATACGAAGAGAATCTGTTCTAATGAAAAATGTTTACAGTATTGGAATCTTTCAAAAGTCAAAAAACCTGAAGGATGTGATCCGATTGCACAGACCCCTATCTCATAAAGGCTGCTAGGAATAAGCAGAGAACTTGCAAGAAACAGCAGGAAGAACTGAGAAAAGAATGTCACATTACCAACCAAAAAGTGAATCTTGGCTGAAAATTGTTAAGACCTGAACAGACCTGGACTTTGTATGTTTTAAGACAGACAAAAGAAACATGCAAATAGAACAATAAGGGAAAAGTAGTTGCAGCCATTCAGTACCAAGAAAAAAGAGATTAAGAATGATCTGAGATTGATTTGCTGAAAGTCAGCTCCAAGGAATAGTAGCAAAAATCTCAGAGGAAATAGCACAGATAGTTATGCAATGCTTTCTGCTCACCAGAATGAAGTATAAGTAATCAACTTTCAATAAGGACAGTGATTTTTAACCCAGTAAGATTAAAAAAAAAATAAATTAAATTTTAAGGGAGAGGGTAATTTGGAATTGCAGATTTTAATAAAGTCAATTTAGGGATCTCCATTGCAGGATTCTAGCAAAGCCCACTCAGAAGTTCATGCTTACCTTCAACTTTCTAAGGCAGTCTTCTAAATAGGAGGTGACACCATTTGAGAACAGAGACAATGCTGACATTTTTAAAATGTGAGAAATTGTTAGTCCAGTTCTAAAGTGTAGAGATCTGTCGCTCTAGCTTCGTGTAAAACTTCAGAAGAATTTCTAAGGGATGGTGAAAAGCAGTGAGAAATGTTAAAGTGCAAAGTGAGCTTTCCAAATTGTGTCATGCTAACCTGGTGGTTTTGATAAGAGAACTGATTTTCTAGACGGGAAGTAGATCTTATCTGCTTAGGCAAATTTTAAAATTAGGGTGATGAAACCGTTGATGAATTTTGAGCAGTTTAATTAGTACACAAGAAGATTGTGCAACAAAAGTCGAAGGACCTTGGGAATTGAACTAATTTTAGAAAGTGAGATTTAAAAGTAAAAATTGGAGATTTATGTATGTGAGGTTGTACTTGAGCAGAATATATTTTTCTCTAAGTGGGAGCATGTAATTTGAAAATGCTGGAGGGTTGAGTTGGGTGATGGTGGGATCTCTCAACTGCCAACATGAAGTGACTGAAAAAGTACTGGGCACAGGTCAGGTCTTGCAGAAATGAGCAGCCTGGTGCATAGAGGCCTGCTGAGACATTGTCTGGGATACTGCATGCAGTTTTGGTGCGCCACGATGTAAAAAAGGTAAAATTGAACTGGAGTAGACTCAGAAGGACGGCTAGGTTAGGAGTTTAACCACACAATGATAAAAAAAAAAATCTACTGTGAATAAAAATACAATTGCTTTCGCTGAATCTAAGTGAGTGGGGAAGGGAATAGAGAGTTGGGAAGAAAGAACTGTAAGTTAGTGCAGGATATGAATGGGCAGATTGATTTGACAATGTAAATGTTTGTGGAAAACTATAAGAAGGCCTGAAACCATCAGGAAAAAAGAATTAAAATCTTCCTGGAACTTTTTTCTAGTAAGGGTCACGGGGGCAAAATACCCAGGTGCTGCAAAACTGAGTTTGTAATCTTTTTAAGTGATTATATGTGTTTCGTTAGTGATAGTTGAGAACTGGACTCCTGATTTAGGAAACTGTTTCTAGTCTTTCATTTCTATAACTTAACTGATAATGAAAAAAATAATTTATTTCATCAGCAAAGTTGGGGAGACTGATTTAAGCAATCAGTTTTAATTTGATTTTACATTTCTATTTTTCTTTTTTTTTTTCCCCCAGAAAAAAATACTATTCTTGTTTAGTATAATGAGCTCGAGCTAGGAGAATGCTTTCTGTCTCTAATCATTGGTGATCATTACGATGGCATTGTATAGCCCACTGTGCATTGATTACAGTTCTTTGTGTATTTTGATTATGAAAATGGTGAATCATGCCTTCTAATTTTTAAATTTTTTTTATTCACAATTATGTCCAGCTGCATTTTAATGGAAAGTGGAATTAGATTAAAGGTACAAAACCCCTTCACTTTTCTACAACATTTTCTTAAATTGTAAGTATTATCATTATAATTTAAAAAAAATCCCTTCAGAGTCATCAAGTTTATTCAGCAAAGGTGGTGTTATCTTTAGTTACTGAATTAATTGCATGTTTATAATTTCTGTCAGGATTTTAATTGCTAATACACTGGAAGAAAAAAAAAAACAAACAACAGGGCTCTTTTTGGTTCCCAGTTCATTTCTCAATGTTGGATAAATTTATCATTCAAGAGATCTAAATTAGTGAACTAAAATGAAGAAAATTCTCTGTACCTGCAGAAGTGTACAACAGTTAATGGTTGTTTGGTTATTTCAGCGTGCTCTTTTTCCCAAGTACTTAGCTGCAGAGCTCCAATCAATTTGGCTTAAAAAGTAGGAACATTTTTGAAATACTTTATTAAATGATACTAAGTTCATGTATTTGCATAGTGTTTAAGTTCGAAGAGATAACCTTACAAAGAAAAATGTATTATAAAAATATGAAATACATAAAAATCCACAAGGTTTGGAATTAGTGTTTTACCTACCTGGTGTCCTGTTAGAGTGCGAGTGTGTAGGTTACATCTGTTGAACAAAGCCCTGGCTTTTGTGATATTAAATGCTTAGTCATTTGTATACAGGTCCTATACAGGCCAGCAGTAATCTTTGTTTAGAAGAATAACTTAGCTTTAGTGGGCTGAAACTTTCTTCCTTACAGTTTGTTTACTTTTCTTACGGAGATTGGAACGTTCTTTCTATGCTTGATCTCTAAGGATAATGTTGATTTTAAACAGGGGAGTTTTGCTATGAACACACCATATTTCAACATATATGCATAAGCAACCAAGATTTTGAGAGTCAACTGTAGGTCCAATTAAATTCGTATACTTACAGATTGATCCACCTGTCCCTCTGCCTCTGGGTACCTATAGCCTAGCTCTGAGCGCTGTGCCTTCCTGTGCAGTTAGGTGAATAGAGCTGTACGTCCTTGAAGAGTCACACGTAAAACCTCCTTGATGGAAGGAAATGCCTTGATCTACCTGTTGGATTCAGTGATTTATCAGAAGACCTCTTTCTAGGTATCTTAGTCATAGCTGTAAAAGATAACTCGATACGATTGATTCACAAGACCCTCACTGTGGGTCTTTGCCTACAGTTTTCCTTTGAAAGAGCAAACTGGGTTTGGTTTGTTTACCCAGTACAGGACTTGCTGTTTCATGCAGTTCAGTTTGAGTTCTCATAAGCCCAGTCAGGTACAAAATGGAATGTGCCCTGACTACCAAACTGTAAAATGACCTATGTGGAAGACTGGTGTCATCCCCATTCTTCCTCCCGCTCCTTTTTATTTTTAATTCCTCTTCTGAAGAATCTTGGCTATAGAAAGCACATCATTCATGGACTTGGAACTCTGCAAAGATCTCAAATTTCAAGAAGTGAACTGCTTTCTGCTTGTTCAGTTTCGTTGTTGGAGCCTTGGTTAGATTATGGTGCTATTCTTTTTTTTTTTTTTNNNNTTTTTTGGTTGGTTCAATGTTCTGGATAATGAGAAAAAATTAGACTGGATTATGTCAGTCTGTTCAGACTAGTTACTTCAGAATGTTATCTCCTTTCATTTTTAGTCATCCTGTGTCTCAGTTTCAAAAACTAGAAACTTGAGAATAATTTTTGAAGTTAATACAACTGAATCAAAACCAATGTGGTGCACATAATAAAGACAGACGTTTTATGGAGCTGAGTTTACAGTAATTTTAGAAATATATCAGAAAATAACTTAAAATGACCATCTCTTGTTATGTCCTCTTAGAAGTATCCTTTTGGTAGCAAAACACTATACTCCATTTTAAATGTTTGAAACAGCTAGTATTTTGCTTTATTTTCAGCTACTACAGAGATTAAGCTGTTTAATTTGAAATTATAGAATGGAGACTGCAATAACTTCCTATTTTTTTTCATTCAATTGCATATTAGGGTGTTGTGTGTTTTAAGTTGCTATTTAAAATCCTATTTTTTGTTATTTTGTATGAACAGTACGTGGCAAACAGTAAGTTCTTTGTTGTTCTGCGCCACTCTGAACCGTTAATGCAGTCATTCAGCCAGCTTGCAGATTGGGTCAGAGACAAGTCCGTCACTCACTGGCAACTTGGAAATGCCTTTTGAGCCAATAGATCTATCCTGTGGAGTAAAACTTCGAGGGACCCCAAATCCCTTGTTAATCCTTTTCTTGAGAGATTTTGGCTCCAGTTACAAGAGAAAAGCCTTCTTGAGAATGAAGATTGAATTTTTTTTTTTTGCGTGGCCTCTAAATCCCCATTATTCAATCTTTTCCCTTGCAATGTCATAGAGACAAATTCTGCAAATAAACATGCACCCGTTTGTCCATCTAGCTGTGTAAGCAAAGCGGGAAAGACCAATAAAATGTATGTTCAGGAATCGGTACAGTATCACTATATACTTGCTGTAAAAAAACAAACAGGAGAAAAAACCCTTGACCAGACTCTTCAGAGAATGTTCCTTCTGGGCATTGGAACGGGTTGCCCAGGGAGGTGGTTGAGTCATCATCCTTGTGGGTGTTTAAAGAAAGGTTGGATGTGGTACTTAGGGACATGGTTTAGTGGGTAATAGGTGGTGGGGGGACAGTTGGACTAGATGATCCTTGAGGTCTCTTCCAACCTTAATGATTCTATGATTCTCTTGTACCTGAAAGTCTACTTTTGTGGTACTTCATGGTCCAAAGCAAGCAAGAACAGCAGTATCCCTTTTCATGCTTGTAGAAGGTGTAACAGAAGAGGGGACTTATGACTAGACATGTGTGGGGCCCTCACAAGCAGCTGCTGCTGTGGTAACTGTACCCTCAGTTTTGGGCCATCATTCTTAGTAGTTGCTGTGGGTCACCGTTGCTTAATGTTCAGCTTTCCATTTCTCTTTTATGATTTCCCATGCTGCATTCCCACATACTTCATTATTTAAGAGGCATTTACGTGGGCACTTCTGAATCATTGGTTTTGTAGATTGATGTAAATTTGTTGTCACTCTAGTAGGAATGTCCTGGAAATATCTGATACTCCTCTGTAATGTGGTATCTAGTCTCTGCATCTCCTTCAAGCCGGACTACTTGAACTCTGACTTTGGGGCTCTTGAAGAGTCTTAAGCAGACTAGGATACCCATCGAAGTGAGTCCTTCCAAGAGTCTGTGGTATTTTTGGAGAAAATTCTTTGAAGTTAGTATGCATTTCCTAATTAAATTCTTTAGGAACAGATGAGCCCTAAGCTTGGGACTTATTTCACCAGTAACTCTGAAGGTGAACCAGAAGGTTTTCCAGAGTGTTAGCAACTGGAGACAGACAATATCTCATGAAACTTTATTGTGGAATTTAGTACTGATATTTCATGGTGTCATGACTTGGCTGTCTTGGGTTTAACTTATAGCTGAACTTTAAAGAAGTTTGGGAAGAGAGTGTCACAGCTGACATCAGTAATGAGATGACAATACTAGTTTTAGGGAAGAATTAATTTTATTTTTATTTCATGTTTTTCAGTCAACTTGAGAGGAATCTGTGTCATCTGAGAGTTTCTTAGGATAATTTTAATCTTTTTAAGCTGGATATATCCATGCAAGTATGCAAGTGGAGAAGTTTTGGCCAAATTTGAACCGCATCTGCTAGCTGCTGAAAAAGAAATGGGAAGAAAAGATGCTGGCAGATGAGCTCTGGTGGATTTAACTGAAGCAGTTTTTATAATGGTACCAATGCTAGCTGTCAGTCTTGCTGTTCTGCTGCAGGTGATTTTCCTCATTGCACGCATGGCAGAAAGCAGTATTTAAGCTAAAATGGACTGCGGACATGGTTTTGAGATTATGGGCAGGTTAGCTGCCACTATGTTGGATGGGAAGGCAATCTCTTCATTTTAGAGCTGTAGCAGATGGTTTTATTTGATCCCTATGTCCTTTTTCAAAAGAGCTGTCATGTGTTAGTCTCTTACTAAATTACATTTTGCTGGCAGAGAAATGGTAACCTTTTTTGCAGTCAGTCTAGGTGGTATAACTAGAATTCTTTTGGCTCTCAATGCAGCATGCAGAACCGTAATTTCATGATTTCATGCAGTTTATTTTAGTTGATTCCTGCGGGGAGGTAGGATCATGTTGAATTTCACCAGCTGTAGTACTCAGGTGGGCCCTTGTGCTATTTTACATAAAGTCATTTATAACGAGAAATGTGTAGCAATAGCCCCATAATACATACCATTAACACTTGGTGGCATATTTTAAATAACACATGAGGTATTTAGCTTTCCTATGAGCATATATCTTGCTTTTGTAATTTCTAGCTAACTTTTTCAGCTAATGTTATGCTTCTTAAGTACTGTGTTCCAAAATTTACTTGCTCTGGAAGTAGAGCAGAGTTTCTTGTGAGAGATGTCATACATCACTGCAAAAGCGAACAGAATTGTTCTGACTTACCACTGCAGCAAAATCCACTCATACACTCAAATAATGTCAGATGTGGTATAGTCTGAAACTTGGGTAAAATAATTCCGTGATTTTTGAAATTTCTGAATATTGACGAAGCTTTTCTGAATGCTGAAGTCTGTTGGCTATCTTCAGGAGTTGTTGGAAGTCCCTCAGATATCACATGGCACTTGCTGCGCACTTCCCCCCCGCCATGGGAAAATCAGAGCATAATGTTTCCATCAGAACAAAGTGATTGGGACTGGAGAAGGATAGGCATGATAGGAGCATCAAAATCCCATTGGTAATGAATGCTTGGGAAGAAGTGAAAGGTCTGTGGTAGCTCCTAGAGTAGCAAGAAGCCAGACTTACATTGAGGTGAGAATAGCAAAATTAAGAAATAAATCCGGAGAGCAGTTTTAATATTTAGAAAACAATTTAACAGTTTAAGCTGATCTGAGCCACCACTGCTGTGGACCTGTTCAACTCTGCTCTCTGTGGCACCCAGTCATCTTTAAGTTCATTGCTGTACGAGACAATTTGTCGAATGTTAATTTGGAGAAGTTCCTTCAAATTTCATGCCTGCAGATCCCTTTTCTTTTTTTTTTTTTTTTTTTTTAATGTTCTAAGGATATATATCATAAATGGGTGAGAGCCAAAACAGACCTCAGTGCTGCTGCAGCCCTGTTGTTCCTCCTGGCTCTCTGTGGTTGTTTCTGCCCCTTATGTTATGCCACCCTGGCTGTAATGGGGGAAAACTGTTGTTCATGGCTTTTTTGGGAGTAGGTTTTAGTTTTTTTTGTGTTTAACTAGGTGGGTTCATACATCTCCTCTGGGAGTAGAACAAGACACGAACCTTAGATCATTCTCTGGTTGTATATGTTTTATTTGTGTGTTTTGGACTTGTGTTTTCTTGTAGTTTGTTGTTGGTTTGTTTGGTTTTTTTCCTCTTGTTTCCCTATCTTCAGACATTGTCTTGTGAGTTTGGCTTTGTATGGTCTCTAACTTGTTTTAAAAGGTTTTTTTAGGACATATTTAACAATACTTACGTATTCAACGAATTCCTGGTAGTTTTTTCGCACGTAATGTGTTTCTAATGAACACAACTTTTGGAGGAATTTTCAAAACTCTTGACTAGCTGGGGAAGTAGCGCAGTAGCATAGCGTGGCAGTGAGGGCGGGCAGAGTGCTGTGTAGGTATTCACCCTTTTGTGTTTCAGCATTAACGTAAATACTGGTTTTATGTTAAAAATTTGTCACCTTTATTTTCAATTTCAGGCTTTCTTTTAATAGTTCAAGAACCTCTCTTAAAATGCAGATTTGTCACAACTGGAATCCAGTGAGTCTAGGTCTGCTTGAAATTGTAGGGATTTGGTTTATAGATAACGTTGCGATCAAAACAATTACATTGTACAAAGGTGGTATGGTATACTATCATGCTTCCAATTCATAGCATTATCCAGAACCCTTCACCTAAAATTAGTCGTTAATGAAGTGTTTCAGCAGCTCTACATTAGTCTGTTTTAACATTATCGTGTGTGTATATCATACTATAAGCATGTTGTGTTCATGCAAGCTGTACCTTAGTCGTTGTGCCGAAACCTGTATAAACCCCGATGGTGGACTCTGCCGGTTGAGATCCACAATTCTAGGTGACGTACAAAGAGAAAACGCGCGTGGAGATCAGTGCCCGTGTTGGGTCGCAGAAGCGTGCTGGCAGGACTGATGTCAAGCTGTGAGCAGGGTTTGGGTGGGTGGGATCGGTGCATAGCATGTCACCAACGTGAAAGTAATCTCACTTGCAAACTTTTTTTAGTAGGGGTGAGCGAGATAGACGGTAGTTGTAATGTAGGGCTTAGGCTGGCTTATGTGAAGTCTAGGGAACGAGTGTATGAAGTAATTTTGCCTAAAGGACAAAGCAAGATGATCCAGAGAGCATGCAGTAAAACTCTGATGTAGGAAAGAACAAACTCATGAATCACCTTACTCTGCTTTCCAGATGAAACGCAGAAAAAAGCGTTCCACGATCTAGGTGTATGGGGAGAGGAGGAGTACAGGGAGGAGTCAAAGCTCGCAGGCAGTGGGATGAGCGAAGACAAACATGGCAGCTGCCTTGACCTGGGCTCTCTCAGAGGGAAATACAGTCACGTGCTTTCGGCTTGCTAAGGCCTGTGTTGGGATCTTGTAAATATTATGGAATGACGTACATGGGAGCAAGAAATTGGATCTGCATCTTCAAAGAATCATAAATTTTGACGTGATTTGTGTTCCAGTATTTAGAAAGCGAAGCAAACCGACTTAAAAAAAAACCACTAACAAACATAACCCAATATGGATACTGTGTTATATTTTCTATTTAATTTTCTGTATGTCTGGCTTTCCTGAGTTGCATCACCACCGTATTTAAATTTGTTGGATGTTTTTTGCTGATGAAAATACGGTGCATAAGTAGCCCGGTTCTTTGCAGATCTGAACACTTTAAGTGTTGTTTTTTGTAACTGTCCCTTTTGTTTTTCTCCCTTGTCTGATGTTATTTGCTTTGATGTGATGACATTCTTTTCAGCTTGGCAATTAGACAAAGGTTTCTGATGCATTCTTGCCATTGTGTGTCATAGCTGGCTTTATAAAATTTCACATCAAATTTAGCCTGACTCTTTTTGTTGATTTTTGTTCTGGTTTTCTGCAGTGGACAGGCCAAAATCCCAGCAAATCAGAACTTCTGGTACCATAAGGCGAACTTCTTCTTTGGACACAATAACAGGACCTTACCTCACAGGACAGTGGCCACGTGATCCCCACGTACACTACCCTTCATGTATGAAAGATAAATCTACTCAGGTAAAAGCTGTAAAACAAGGCAACAGAGATGTTTCGTGTAATTGATGTCTTCCTCCTGATAATACTTTCATCACCTCCTCTGGAATCTTAGCTCAACTTAATTCTGAAGAAATGTGGATTCACTTAATTCTGTGATAAATATGAAGCTCTAAAAATAGGGTACAGTAGTGGTTTTTTTAATCAGTGTCAATTCAGTAACACAGATAATATTTTTATGCTTTTAAAAACAGTTGTTAAAAATAATTTTCTGTATGTGGGCAGATCTGTTGAGGCTAAATGAGCAGATTTCAATCTCAGTCTTGTATCTGGTTTGTTTTGAGGCTACTATATGCAAAATTGTGCTGAGTGTTATTTAAAAAAAAAAGGATTCCAGTAGTGGTAGATTCTAATAGTAGTGGCTGACAAACTAAAGATTTTACTGAATTGTGGTAGTAAATCTGTGGGTCTCAAAAAGTGTATTTGGAGGAGGGGAAAGGGAAGGAGAAGGAGAGAGGTTATTCTTAAGAAGAATTGATTGGTTTGTTACTGGAGAGGAAATCAAGAAGAGGAAGCTGGGAGTGAGCATGCAGTATGGTTTCGAGATGTCCTCTCTGCTGCTTAGTAGCAAGAAGGAGAAACAAAAATGTTCTGTGGAAGAGTTGCCTCTTGAAGCCAGACAGCAGAATGAGAACCTTATCACCAGCTACAAAGGGAAGGCTACTGAGATTATTTATGGCCCCGTACCTTTGCGATACCCTTGGATCCTCCTCAGGGCTCTATCCTTAGCTGGCACGTTGTCTGCTGTGGCATTCATTGTGCTCCAGTGCTCTTTGGCTAGAAAGCTGAACATTGCTTTTTGCGTGATTCCTCCTCACGCTGAAGCTTGTTGCCCACAAAGATGATCACTATCAAACAGGTAAAAAATATGTAATTCTAAAAAACCCACCAAATTATTAGTAGAGAAGTTGCATTCTTGGTTTTCCAGTAGTGTTGTTAGAGTATGCAGTAAGTCATCTGAGTATTTTAAGAGAAGTTTAATTCTAAACTAAATTGAAAACTAGAAAAAAGTGTCTATCTTTGGTTATATTTTCAATCTACAGGCCACGTAGGGATGCCTGTTAAATCTGTTTTCTATCTCTTGTGCCATGATTCTGGCCCATTGTTATCATGGGTGTCCTGCAAAGGAAAATGATCCTTCTGTCATCCTACCTTTTTCTTGTAAGTCTTTTGTGCCATTGTTTTTAATGGAAACTTATGTTGTCACAATGTGTATAATAGTTTTACAGTATCAAGGATTTTTCTGTCATAACTTCACTTGCAGGTATATAGGTTTTGGTTAGTTTCCACTGACTTGCAACATACTTGTCACCCATTCTGTCACCATTGCTTAGAGCAAGTGCAGCAGCTCTTTAAATTGATTCTCGGTTTTAGTCTTGTGTGCTACTGAATTTCTCAGGACAAGTTAGAATTTATAAATAATTTTCCACATCTCTTCAAAATCTGCTGTAGCACAACACAGGGAGTCCTCTGATGCTGGAAGGATAAGTGTAGAATGCTTAGAAAAGAAAAAAATATCTGTCTGTATGATCCAGAAATCCTATACAACGCATTTGGGAGTCTGAGGATTAAAACTGTCCAAGGCAACTTTTAGAAACTGTGGTGGGACCCTTTAAGAAAATTCTGTCTTCATGTCCCACTTATTCATTTTGAAACCAGTCAGCCAGTTTTAGCAAAAAAAGAACAAGAAGTCATCTTTGCTGTCATGAAAGATCTACCTAAAAAGCTCTTAATCCTTGATTTAATTCCAAGGTGCCTTCCTTTCACAATACTGTACCTTGAAGGTCTTTCTGTTTTGAAACCAAAATTTCCATTCAGCAGATTTTTGGTAGCATGCTTTGCAGTTACTGTATTTCTTATCCACACTCTCATAAAACATATGTCCATATCAAATGTTGCAAATACCCTTATGAATAGAAAACTTAGAATATTTAAACATTCACAAACAAACCTTTTCACTAGTTACAGAAAAGAGAAACAAACTTGTTCTATAAATATCTGAGCTCCAAGGATTTGGCAGTAAAATTGCTTTCCTAGTGAGCTCCAGTAAGTGTTTAGGTTATTTGACCTGTTGGCTGCCACCCTTTGCCTCATTCCGAAACAAAGCTGAGGGAGGAAAAAAAATAAAAATGAAGTTTTACTTTTTCAGTGTAATCAAATATAACAGAGAGGAAAGGCAGCACTGTTGTCATTACAAAGTGAAGTCTTATTTCAAAAGGATAAGGGCAGGGAACTTTCATGGTTTGGATTTGCGTGGATGTCTGCTAACAAGGAATTGTATTAGCTGTCTTTTCAAATTACTCAAAAGTCAAGCACTTAGCAGCGTTTTAAGTTGAGTTGAAAAACATGTGTCTTGACTACTCAGGGCTATATGATGTTACCTCTGTAAAATGTAACAGGCATAGTGATTGTCACAGCAAATTCCAGAGTTTTCTTAAATGAAATGTTCACTCGGGAGGCCTATAGATGAACTTGATCACAGAATAATTACTTGAGTTATGTTTTGGTTATGTGGGGTTTGTTGTCTGAGCTCTGTGTAGTTTGAAGTATATCTGATTTCGAGAGCTAAGGATGAGTTCCAAGTCATTGATAGGATGCATGCATGGCAAATTAAGTTAAATTGAATTAAAACCGTGCTTGTTGCCTGAGTACCAGCACAAGTACTTCCACTACTTCATGTTTGTTGGCTAAGTAACAGTTTAGCTCATGGGAGTTCATATGGTTTAGAGTAGCTAAAAATAATAACACTTGGTAATTTAGCAGAATAGAAGATAGTAAGAAACAAACTAAAAAACAAGATAATGAAAATCAATAAACCATTTTTTTTGTATGAGCATGTTCCATCGGAGAATAAATTATCTCTTGTTTTACTTCTAAACTCATGAACAATACTGTCAGTATAACTTATGTTGTAGGTGGAATAATTATTTCTCTTTCAAGGGTACATTTTGTCCCTAATTAAAGACTAATTTAAAATCCAAATTTTGTGCAGTTTTGTGAAGATGGTGATTACAGCTGTTCCACGTTTCTTAGAATTCTTGTATTAAAAAAAGTCATATTCTGATCTTCACTGTGATGAGATGAACCTTTAATGAATTTTATTCCAAGCCCTTGTTTCCCATTTAAGTTCTTTGAACCTGTATAGTGCTCATGAATAAAATGTTTCTTCTTTCTCTAAAATTAAATCAGAATTTTAAAAAAATGATTCAATATTGTTTTGTTATTTAAATAGAAGAAACAGAATTTTGTTTCATTTAACTTCTGTTGCATCTTGGAGAACAGTAACTGTAGTTCATATTTCTATGTGTCTCTTACCCACCTCAAATGTTTTGACTGAAAGCACTGAAGAGAAGTGAGGTTGTGTTTGCTTTTGGAAAAATATACTATGACACTATGCATTGTGACATTTACGCAATTCCAGATTTTGAAGAATTCTCCCTGCTTTTGTGCTCATGTGTGTATGTATGCATATGCATACAGCTAGCTGATATTTAAGGAGCAGCAGGTTTTGGATGATCAGAGCTACACCATTTTATTTAGTAGTCTTTTAAATATTTCAGAAATGCAGAGAAGCTTACTATTATAGGAAGTTACAGGTGTTGATATACTTTGTGATCCCCTTCCCAAATTCTTCTACTGTCCTACTTCCCTCTCTTTTTTAGTAAAATTTGAACTTTTCATTAAGGCCATTTAAAACTCAGTATAGCTTCCTTCCCCATTTTTTCCCATCTCTGTTGGGAGCACTGATGGAGCAATTTTGTATACTTCTCCTTCATGCTATACATGTAAGTATTTCCCCCTTCATAGTGTAAAGAATAATTCAGTGTTGAAATGGTTATGCCTAACCTCAGAATCTTCAGAGACATTTGGATGATCGTTGTAGTTTATTAACGTAATTCTTTGGCAGTAGCTAAATCATTTCAAAGTCTTTTATAAAATTTTAAAAAAAGAAAGATGAGGGATAAATTATATGTTGATGCCATAGCAAAGATATTGCCAGTTAAAGTTTGTCTATATAATCTTTCTAGATCTGAATAATGCAAAGAAAAGAACAAATGACCAAGTGGACTATGATTCAGTGATTCCCCGCACCTACCATGCCACAACTGACTTCTTAAACTGGATTCCAATATGCCTGGATATGCCTTTTTCATTGTATTTGGCAATTATATATTACACAAATGGAAATTAAGAAAGTTTGCACAATGCCTTTCAGAATCTAAAAAATAATGCAGAGTTATAAAACTGGAGTGCATGGTGGCTAAAATATATTTTTGTTCTTGTGTATGGTCAAGGTTTTAATGTAGTTAACTCTCATTAGTCACCTGAGTAATGTTTTATTTTCTTTTGGGTAGAAGTTTTGTTGCTTAAAAATTAACATCATAAACCAGGAAGCTAAATTACATGAAGCTTTTTTTATTGGTTATCATTGCTTTCATGGTATATTTTAATGATATACTTTGAGGGAAGGGACAAGGAGCGAGAGAGATGTGTCACATAATTATGAATTTCTCATTCTAACTTTTCTTAACCTAATGTTTAAGAGGAGTTAACACCTATAGTCAAATTAACTTTTACCTCTTCAGGACATTTCGTTCTGTAAAATTTCTAGATGGCATTTGAATGCTTTAGTAACATCTGAAGACTCATAAGACTTTATCTTCTAGTCCTGTTGTGTTTCTTTTGAATGTGGTAGTTTTTCAAAAACATTACTGCTTCCCCTATTAAACCTAGACTTGTGTTCTTAATCTTTGCATCCATCCCCCACTGTAGTTAATCTGGAACGCAGGCTAGATATAGTAATTAGAGCGAAGGACTGGCAGTACAATGTGAGATATTTAGAGTAATTCAGTCTTATTTTAGGTTTAGGTAGGTTGGTACTCCACATAGTTATTCTCATCTACATGAAGTGGAAAGAATGTAGGTGTATATCCCTGACACAAGTGGAAAAGCAAGGCAGAATTACCAAACACATTGGAAGAAATGCTGATCTCTACAAGGTTGGGTGAGTTAGAACAATGATAATGGTGATTTACATTAAGACTAAAGAGGGCAAGGAGATGTGGTGTTCTCAGCATGTCCTGTCCCATGCACATGCTTTAAGCATTGTGTCAACTGAAACTGGGACCATGAGCGTTCACATTTCGAAATATCAGTGATCTTACTCTTCAAGCTGCAGCATGCATTACTCACATGTTTTCAAGGTTCTCCTCCTAAAACATTTTAAATCTTAGTTTCTGAATATAGGCTTGCAGGAATAATCCTTCAGTTTCATGAAGTTCAGTTCATACATAAATGATGCTGCAAATTTGTTTCAGCTCTGAAATCTCACCAGTTTCATAGATAGTGGCCATGATCTCTCTTACTGTGTTTCTGACATGAGGTGCAGCAACTTTGGTTTCATTTATTGTTATTCAGAATTTTTTTTCAAATACAGTTTTGAGCTACTTTTTAACTTTCATTATTTTTCTAATAAGCTTAACTCATGGGAGGTACATGTACAGCTTCAAATGAAGGCTTCCATGAATAAGCCTGTTTTGTAGAAGTTGTAAATAAAGATGGGTAAACAGTTTTCATGAAATGTGGCATATCAAGGGCGCTGTACACCCCCATCTTATTTGTGATGTAAATTACGACATTCAAGTGACATATAAGGTGCTCATACATGAGCTAAACTTACAAAAGCAGAATTTCTGTTTGAATGTAAAAAGTGTTGGGTTCTTTGTGGGTTGTTTGTTTTGTTTGTTTTTTTTTAAGCTTTTGTTTGAATATAAGGATTTAGGGTTACAAAACCAAAATTTATCATTATATAATGTAGATTATAATGTATTTGTTGTGGTTCAGCCCGGCAGGCAGCTAACAGCCATGCAGCTGCTTATACACTCTCTTCCCTAGTAGGATGTGGGGGAGAGAATCAGAAAATAAAATTTGTGGGTTGAGATAAAAGTTTAATAGGACAGCAAAGGGAGAGAAAATAGTAATAATGATAGAAGAATATACAAAATAATTATGCACAATGTCATTGCTCATGACTTGCTGACTGGTGCCAAGCAGTGATCATCACACACACCTCCCCACCCACCCACCCAACTCCTCCCAGAATATGTATTGACCTTGATGTCATATGGTATGGGATATCCCTTTGGCTAGTTTGGGTTAGCTGTCCTGGCTGTACCCTGTCCCAATTTCTTGTGCACCTCCTGCAGAAGGCTCATGCTTCCTTGCTGGCAGGGCCTGGGAAGCTGAAAAGTCTTCGACTTAATTGAAAACACTGCCTAGCAACAACTAAAACATCAGTGTGTTACTCTCCAGCAGCAGTTGCTAGGGTTTGAAGAAGACTGGCTTGCTATAATATTCTAGTAACTGCTTGTGTTGTGTTATTTTTTAACCTTTTTTCTTTTTTCCATCTGAATATAAATAGCACATTAATATGACATTGCCTGGCTTCACTATGTGTTAGGAACATCATATAGTATTTGTAATCTAATACTGCAAATAAAACTGAAAGACACAAATAGCCTGCCCCCTGTATACTGATACTTGTATGTGTATTTTGAAAGGTTGTACTTGACTCAGTTTACCAGAGATTGAAAGCAACTGTGTGATCCTTGTCTCAAGGGAGATAGTATTTGAGAGGAAGAGAGCGTCAAAGCGTATTTGAGAAAGTACAAAATTTAGTGTTAAAAGAATGGATGTTTTAGATTTGTTATTTTGGATTTCTGATTAAATCAATGGCAATATAACGATTCCCACCTCTCTCCACTAAATCACCAGTGTTGTTGATTTAAGTTCTTCAGAGTGCTGCTGTCTGTGCTTATTAAAAAATACAGGCAATCTCTTGCTTTCTACACTGTTTTGTTTTTTAACAATTTACCTTTCTTTGTTGAGAAACTCACTCTGTTTTTTTAGAAACTTGATGTCTTTCCTGTTCTGCTTATTAAAATGTAGTTGAAAGGCTATGAGCTTGTAGTGACCCCTGGTACACTGTCTTGCACTACAGGAAAATATTTAAGCACTTGAAATGCCTGTCTCTACTTTGTCCTGGAGCTGTTCCCCAAACTGCAGAGCAGTGTTGTATTCAGAATACACACTTTGGAAGAGAAATTTTCAGAGAGTTCCCTTTGTATTGATGTTTTGTATGAGGATATGGTTCTAGCTGTACTTGGGATATAGTGAATACTTAAAGAAAAGAGTAATTGGACAGTAAATTGTATTAGATTGTGAACGCCCATGATTTTCGAAAAAGGAACAAATTCCACCCCTCCCCCCCATTTTCTCTAGTTCTTTAGAAATCTGCAAGCCACTTTAGTGTTCAAAAAAATTTTCAAAGCAATACAGTGTTTTTTTCACACAAATTTCAGGGAGGTGGTAAGTACCAATCTGCAAGAACATGTAATTATGTAGAACAATGCCGAGTGAGTGAATGCACGCACTGGTAGTTGGTAATAGCGCACGTGTGGCAGAGGCTCTGCTTTGGGTGAGGAGAGTCATGGGTTGCCTGCCTGAGGGACTCCCATGCTTCCCTTGTAGTTTTAAATAGCTGTTTTAACTCTTCACTCTTATTTATTTTTTTCATAGTCACATTATCTTCTGGCTTCTTCCCCAGACCCACACAGAGAGTGTCATATAATAAATACACAGAACCCTAACTTCTATAAAGACCTGAGTTTTTTTCTTTCCTGGGAACGTGCAGCAAAAATTTTTTTACCAATTTTTTCCATTTTGCTTTCTGATTGCCCACAGAGCTTGCTGGGCCTTTGGTGAAAGTATTCCTGGTGGTGTAAAAATAATGGAGGAAAAAAACCGCATCAAAAACATGGAGAGTGCAGGGCTGGCAGAAAACTCAAGCAAGGATATATAGACTCGTGCACACAAAGTGACTTAACACACTGAATATTAGCACTTGTGAGTTAGGTGCTGGGCAGGGTGGGTTAACACTGGCTGAAGTCCAGGTGCCCACCAGAGCTGCTCTATCACTCCCCCTCCTTAACTAGGTATGGGAGAAGTATAACAAACGGCTCGTGGGTTGAGATAAGGACAGGGGGAGATTGTTCACCAGTTACCGTCATGGGCAAACCAGACTGAACTTAGAGAGAAATTAATCTAATTTATTACTATGCAAAAGAGAGTAGGGCAATGAGAAATAAAACCAAATCTTAAAACACCACCTCCCACCTGTCCCTTCTTGGAGAAGTATTAGCAGTGGTCTCCTCCCTGAAAAGCCTCACTGCCAAATTCTCGTCGTTTTCAGTGGTACGGTTTTATTTCTTGTGGCCTTATTGTGAAAGATTCAGCTAATACTAGTAGGAATTGTTGAAAAAACCCAACTTTTAATTTTCTTTTTACAAATTTATATATGTGCCTGTAGCCCTGAGTTTTATATGGTTCATACCACAAACTCCTGGGTTTTAGATGTCCCTGTTGCGTCTCTGGCGGCTGGTGACTCTTGTTCACAAATGCTGGTGGATACCCTCAATTTTCATAATGGTCTTGTGGTGAATAAGCACAGGAGTTTGCAGATCTGGCTTCCAGACCTTTCTCAGTCTTTGGAGTTTAACTATCTCTTCTACATCCGAGGATGGTCCCAAAACTTCTGGGCTTGCAGACAAGGCTGGAAAAGGCCTGCTCTTCACTGTTATGCTTGTGTCGGTCATTGCCAGAAATGGTAAAAGGTGTATCAAACCCTGTATCAAGTCAGAGTTAGCAAGAAGGAATTGATTATGTGGCCCAGTGATTAAGGAAGACAGGTGGGAGAAGTGAATCCTGGCTTTTGGTCTCTGAGATGGTATATTTTTTTAAAAATCTTGTGGGTTTCTAAACTGTCTGCTGAGTGAAAACTAGAATGAGATGCCAAAGCGTGGATGGGAGTAGCCAGCTAAGGTGTTTTTGGTGATTGTCAGGCCTCTGATTCCTCCTTCAGTAATGTGCATTGTCCTCATCCTTTGTAAATGGAAGTTACATAGCCTTAGTTTTCTGTATTTTTTTTTTAATGTATTGACACTATTACTGCTGCAGATCAGATTCTGAAATGTATTCTTCATGTATAATGCCTGAACTCTGACACTGAAAAAAGAGTAAAACATTTACAGCTGCCAACAGGTTACCTACCTGGAGAATTCAGTACAGTACGTTTTCTTTTTTTCTTTCCCCTCTAGACACCTAGCTGTTGGGCTGAAGAAGGAGCAGAAAAGAGATCACATCAGCGCTCAGCATCGTGGGGAAGTGCTGATCAACTAAAAGAGGTGAGAAGATTTGCACAGTGCAGTCTCGTAAGTTTTGCTGTGCCCAAGACATTTTTAATCCCTATCTGGAGTCCAGGAAACTGCACCCTTTCCCTCCCCTCTGTTGCTTTTGAAACAGATTTTACCTCCAACGTAAGAGTTGTTTCAAGAGTGGTTGTTATTTTATGCCTGTTGGATTTCCTCCCTTCCTACTACACAGTGCTGGTTGTGAAGGAGAGGCCAGAGTGAGTGCTGAGGAACCTGCTGCTTGTTACTTCTGTTCAGCGTTGCCTTAGCTAGCTCTCTGTTCTTTAATGCTGCTCTCCTGAAAGAGGCAAAGGGTAGGTCGGTATGTTAGCATATTCTTGTTTGGGAATTTCATTCAAGTGTAAGGGTAGAGATAGAGAGGACATCACTTTCACAAATGAAAAAGGAGGGTAAGTGTTCACACAGTAACGGTATGATTACTTGACATGCTCTTTAATCATGTGTATTTTGCTGTAGACTACAAATGCAACTAGAAAAACCCCACCAAAAGTGAAGTGGATTTGCATCGTGAGAAAGTAGATACAGTAAAATGATCTCCAGCTCAGCTGAAATGACAATATTTCAGGTTTTGTCCCAGTAAGCTCCATTCTGTCCAGAGTTCATGTAACTGTAGCTCTGTCCAGTCCCTAATAACTGGTCTGCAGACAGCCTCATGCCCCTGTTAGGAAAGGTGCAGCCTCTCTTCAAGAGCTACAATTTTCTTTTAAGAGATGAATCTTGCAGCATGTTCTCATCAAATGGGACTTTTCCCTGATTCTCTGGGCTCTTTGCATCTTCTCTCCTGGCTCCCTGTTTAATAAGACATTAAAAATTGAGAAGAAATGTCTAAGTTGTCTGAGGAGATGGTGTTACTGGCAATATGTAGTCCTCTTCTGGATGGCCATTGGTAGGAATAATAGTTGTCAAAAGGAGAGATACACGTTTAAAAATCAGATTTGACAAATATGGAATAATTTTGCATTCCAGTGGTGGCCTGGAATGATGAGGACCTGGGCCAAAGAGAGGTCAGTCCAAAGAGGGTTGTCTATTCCCACCTCATTGAGTACCTGTTAAGGAACCCACCATAGCTGATTTATTAGTACAGTTGCCTGGGTGACTTCATCTACAGCTGCAAGACAGCATTCAGAATCACAGGTTCAGTGCCCAGAAATGAGTGCAGAAGGAGTTTTGTTTCTGAAAAGTTTTGACTTAAACATTACTTACCAGGACAAAGAAATTGTAGCGGGGGCAGGAATAGCATCTGTATTTCCAGGGTAATGCTTGCTTGCTTTTACTGAGAGACCATCCTTCATCTTCTGGCGGTTCCCTATCAAGTTCTGCAACAAGCAGCTTTCCTTCACCACAGGGCTGTGACTGTCAGTGATAGTGAAACCTTCAGCATGTAAGCAAGTCTCTGCCATTTGATAACAGTGATCCACTGTGCTAGGTTGCCATCCTCTTTATGGACTGACCGCAAGAGAAAGATAAGAAACATTTGCCTGATGGGTTTCATGGTGCCTTTCTGATAGAGCACAATAATGGAAAAAATGGGGGGTGTGGAAAGGAATTGTTTCTATACAAAGTTTGCAATGGTTGTTCACCTCAAAACTTGCCTGTGTTTTTTCCAGCATATAGTTCTTCCCCTTCCTCTGTTTTCTTTCTTCAGCTTCTCAAACCAGTTTTCTTGCCTTTTCTAGTTCTCTGGGTTCATAGTCCCAGTATTGTTCTGCGTGCATTATCCAGCCAGTTCTTGTCTGTCTTCCCTTACTTGAGTTCTTGCTCAGTTCTGTTCTGCCTCTCCATCATTTGACTTCTGTTTTATCCCTTTCTTTTTCCTGTCCCTCACCTGCTTCCAGCTTCTCTGTCCAGCTACTTAACGCATGTGTGGTGGGTGTTAAGAGTTTGTTTAACGCTAGTGGTGTCTGTGCAATCAATTTCTTGCCCAGGGAGGTGGTGGAGTCACCATCCCTGCGGGTGTTTAAGGAAAGGTTGGATGTGGTACTGAGGGACATGGTTTAGTGGGTAATAGGTGGTGGGGGGATGGTTGGACTGGATGATCCTTGAGATCTCTTTCAACCTTAATGATTCTATGATTCTTTGTGCCACAGTAACTGGCAGTTTCTGGGAGGAGAAATTCTCTGGGACAGTTCTGTGCAAACCGTAACTGCCAATAGAGACAGAATTACTAGCAAATGCAGCTGCCAGGTCCAGACATCTTTTTTGAACACGTGCAAACTGAAATTTTTGCTAAAGCTTTGTCAAGTGTAAAGGTTTATCCGACGGAATAGAAGGGCACATTCCCAGAGTGAAGGACCTCCAGACAAATATTTGGCTTTTTCTTCCAAAGCACTGGACAACAGAGCTTTCCAGGTAAAAATCTATGATAATGTGTTGTAGCACATAAAATGGTAAAATGATTTCCACTCCCCTTTCATTTTAATCTCATTCTTAAAACAGCTCCATTACTTGTGCTGAATTCTATGATGGGAAGGGGATAGGAGACCTGAATGTTCTGTGGGTAGACTTCGGAGAAAATTTGACACAGCTATAGGCAACTGAAAGCAAGAGCTTAAGTAATGGAAATAAAAGTATCACCTCTCCTGGGTGCCTCCATTTGTTATGAGTAATGTAGGTAACGGTAGTTCTGCTCAGCATTTTGAATTGTTTCCCATAGCATTTGACAGTAAACAAGTAGATAGCTCTTTACAGTTTCCCTGGCTCGTCTTAACAGTTTGGATTCATATTTTCTTGTTCCAGCAATTAATGGGATGATTTCTAGCATGTATTTTTTATTGATGCTGTAAAGTAGCCAAATGCTTGTATGCACAGTTTTGAGTTGGTTTTGATAAAAGAACATGGAATGTGCTTTTAAGTTTAAAAAAATTGGGTTTTCCTTGGTTAGTGTGAGAGCTATTACAAGTAAATGCGATTATTTAACACAAACTGTGAGGTCTTTTTAAAAGTTTTACAGTTAAAAAACCTAAAAATGGGTGTGTAGACTTAGGATCCAAAGCAAGCAAATGAATTCTGTGTTACCACATAGCAAAAACCTAACTTTGGGTAGTTGAAGATTATTTTGCCCTTGAATTGAAATAGGTGGATGTCAGGATTGAATCTTCCTAGTAGCAAAACAGGCAATGCTTGCTTTCTTGTAGTGGGTCTATTAAAAGTGTTTACACGTCCCCAGCTCTCAATATGAACTTTGCAATGATAGTGTACCCTTTTTTATCTCCTCCTAACAAGATTTACTTTTTTAATTCTATAGGGATCTGCTTTTTTTTTTTTTTAAGTCTTGAATATAACTTGTAAGATAATGCCAGACTGCTTGAACGTTATTTTAATAGATACATGTCTTGACTGGGAGATAAAGATTACTATCAGAGTCTTTGTACTGGACACAAAGCAAGTAGTGGTTTGAATCACTGGTATTTTCTCCCTTTCAACCTGAATAGTTTGAAATTCTGTTGAAGTTGAATAGGAACAATTGAAGTTACAGCTTACCCCGAACTGGAATTTACCCAGAAGTTGAAAAACCCGGGATTTAATACTAATAGTTTTCAGTTTGTGTAGTTTTTTGAAGATGTATTTGAGACTGCTGATTTTTCACTTCCCTTAAGCACCTCTGTATGCTGTAGCTGTCACATTGACACCAACAACCCGCCGTTGGAAGGTCCCTCTTGCTCTAACAGAGTACTCGAAAACGGCTTTGGAATAAAAGAGAATCGAATATGGGAGCTTGCACTTTTTATATACCAACCGAAAGATTGTGTTCAAAGGTTTAGGGTGAATTTTTAGTGCTTGTTTTGCTCTTTGACCTACCAGTTAACTTGTTTATTAACAAATGCTTCATGAATGAGTTAGAGCTTGCTTTCATTAATAGGAAGATTCAGCAATAGGAAGTTACTATGTTTTGTAGCCTGATTTTTAGAAGTACAGCCTATTAGCCGGTAAATATTAATGTGCATTTGGATGGGAATGGTGAGATGGGACATGTTCCTTCATATTAGTAATCTGCATCTAGGTCTCTTCAAATGAAAAATTATCAGGATACTCAGATTATTCCAGTGTTGTAAAGAACCAACCTAATTTGCTTATTTCTCAGGTTTATTTCTCAGAGTCTGATATACCAACAGCATTGCAGGGAACAGTCACTGAAAGAGGAAAGGCTGAAAACTTTCTCTTTTATTTATTTATTTATTTATTTATTTATTTATTTATTTATTTATTTATTTATTTAAAATGTGCACAGATGTGTGCTTTGTGCTCCCCTCCCCCCTGCAGTCACAGGACAGTACTTGCCAAATGCAAACTAAAAAATAGCATTTGAAATTTACTACCATGTACATTTTCACCTTGTAAAGTAGCAAAATATTTTAAAAGAATTGTATCTTAACATTGGAAGTAGGGTTCAAATTGTGTTTATTCCTTGAGGAATTCCTTGATTTTTTTCTTTTTTTTTTTTTTAATTATTTTTCAGCTGTATCTTCTTAAGAAAATAGCTGTATTGTATAATGAGAACTTTCTGCCCATCTTCAGGCTAGGTAGACAGGGAGAGCATCTGAACTGGTATACTAAAATCACTGTCACATTTTATGGCTCTAAGTGCACATGCGTGCAGGGCTTTGTACTCAGTGCCACTGCCTGTTTAGTGTGGCTGCTCTGAAGCCAGGTTGTGCTGTAAGCCTCTGACTCCTGTGTCTGGAGGATGAAGAAGAAATGGCAGGCTCCGTTTTATATGTCCATCTTTATTTTCTCATGTTTTTTGTCTTATGGTAACTACCACATCATAGAAAGCTAAGGTCCTTCAAATTCAGGGCTAAGGACAGATGATCTGAGAAGGTGTATCTCTTTCTTCACTGCACTGCATGTTTGGCTTAAGCGATTGTATCAGCTCCAGATACACAGTCATATTCTTCCAACGAGTTTTCAACTTTCACCCTGGTGACCCAAGAAGCCTTTTCTTGCTGTTACTGTCAAGAACCTACTGACTGCCAAAATATACATACTCTTGAGGTGGCTGAGAGAACCTCAGGTTTCAGGGGTCCATGATTCTTTTCAGGATATCAGAGCTTCAAGGTTTTGTTCAGCCTAGAGACATGCCAGGCTATCACTGCTCTCCCATTTAATGCTTTCACTGTCCAAATTTTACAGTGAGAGGCTATGTTCTCAAAGATTTGCAAGCTGTTTGCGACAGAAATCAGTCAGCCAGATCTCTGAGGTGGAATTGTATAGATCTTTTTTTTTATTTAATAGCATGCTCCTGAGGAAAGCTCAGAAAGCCGGGTTTCATTTAAAGAACAAATTAGGGTATTTAACTTTTTAACTAGGAGGAAGTGCATCAAGGAAAGGCAGCAGAAATGAAAGATTTATATACAGCACTCTCCCTGCTTTCTGATTATCCTTGTAGCCAGCCATCTCAGCCCACAGCTGTCTTCCAATCTGGGCATTGTTTTTCCCTTCTGTTTTTGAAGGGGAAGATGAAGATTATTTCCCCGTTCTCCCCATTCGCCAACATACTGATGTTAAGACATAAGTCTTTGTAGATGCATGAATACTTACCGGACGGGTTACCTGCTTGCTTTTTTCATCTCTCGATGGAGCTAGGTTTCCTAATTTTCATTACTCCTACAGGAAGAATGGGGAAGTTCTGGACATTATATTTTTATTGTAGAGATGAAGTATCTCTTCAGACTCTTTCAAACATGGCATCTGAGTTGCACCTTGCATCAAAAGATTAGTCTCCCAGTTCTCTAAATCTAGCTTGTCTGTGTTAGATACTCAGTTGTATTAGGGCTCTGTCTGTCTTGATGTGTTCTACATACAGACCCTTTTGGAAGTTGGAATTGTTTGTCTGTTGTTGAAAGATCGAAGTGTTCAGCTGTTTCTGAGTAGCAGTTCTCTGAATACGGTAAGGAGCTGTGGCAAAACTTGATAAGAAGCCTTGAAGGTGGATCCTTCTTTTGTGAGTGATACCAGAAACATCACAAAGGAAAGTCCACAGCCTGGAGCAAAGCTCCATCCAAACCTCTTCCCCAAGTACTGTTCTCCCTGACACTGTGAAGGGAGATGTGAAGTGATTCTCTACCACAAAGTTGCTTTGCAAGAGCACTAGTGAGATATTTAACTACTTGGAGTTAACCACAGAGTGCGTGTACTTGTAAGCTGTCACTCAGAAAGAGAGGTTACTTTCCAGCTGATGAAGTTTGTTGAAATATGAATTCCATGTGCGTTCACTTCTCCTTACTTGCCCTTCAGGTTTTTAAAAATTGTATCTCTAGCTGAGATGGGGCTGTGAGTGCTTTGCTGTATATGCCAGTGTGCTGAGCATGAGGAAGAGTGGGACTTGAGCCCAGAGGAAAAAATTATCCAGTCTTAAGGGAGTGTCTGTACTTGGTGTATGAGTTTGCACATAGTCTAAACTTCTGAGACCGTGCTTGTAGAAGGAAATACTCTCTTTCATGTAGAAATTATCCATGAGGAATAAATAAGTGGTGGAATCTCCAAATGAAATTCTTTGTTTTCTTGTTAAGGAATGGGTCAAATGGATAATGGCATTAGTTGCATTTGAGCTTTTAAATATGTAACTTTTGGATAGACATCTTTGCAGCAGGCAGAAAAGGTAATTCTATCTGCCTGAAGGAATCTGTGATAATTTAGCGTGCAAAGAAATGCTATTAAGTGTATTAAATAAGTTCTCCAAGGTGAGTGATGCATATTGATTGCCAGTTGTTTGTGAAGGCTCTTTGCTTCTGTGATGAATTGTCATTGGAAAACTTTGGTTTGGTTTAAGATGAAATAAAGTAAACTGTAGGCTTTATAGCCCCAGTTTAAACCAGTTATAGGCCAGAAACTGCAACAAATTTTCATTCTTGACTCCTTTTGTTTGCATCAGTTATTACAGTGCTTGTTTGTAAATGAGAAAGTTTAATTATGAAACTAAGCCTGCTGTCATATTCAGGTTGGTGAATAGGGGCAGGTACTTTGGAGAAAGTGTCTAATAAGCAGGGAGAAACTTCAATGCTCATGCTTCAAGGGAAGGCAATCCCATATTGTAAAATCCACCAAAGAGGATTTAAAATGTCTGTGGTTCACTTTATACGTGAAGATTTGAGCAGTTATCCATTTGATAACTCATTATCACTTCACCTACACTTTTTTCCAGCAGATTGCCAAACTGAGGCAGCAGCTTCAGCGCAGTAAGCAGAGTAGTCGTCACAGTAAAGAGAAAGAACGTCAGTCACCTCTCCATGGCAACCATATAGCAATCAGTCAGACTCAGGTAAGTAGTTACTCCTATTAACAGCCTCCTACCTTACCAGGGTTGGATGAAAAGCCTGCTGTTTGTTCCCATCTTTCTTCTGTTTGGTTACTTGTGTGATACACTGAAATGCTTAACAGCCTGATGCCATTGCATCTTCACTGAAATTTATCTGATAGCCGTCATATAATAAAGAAGGTTTGCAGCAGGACAGCAGCTAAAATACATTAAGATGCTGTAAAAATTATAAGCATGGCCAGATAAGACTGCATTTCCAGGAATACGCATTTGATTCCAAGACTAATTTTTGTGGAAAGCTTTCAAAGGTTTCTGCTCCTCAGGAAGGTATTTGCGTATCAGTTTCCCAACCCAGTTTCATATAAGCTGGTTGAAAAAAGAGAAGAAAGAAAAGAAAGTACCAGGGATAGGCAGTCTGGATTGGCAGCTCAACTACTGATTAATCTTTGAGCAGCAAGCAAAACATTAACTGGCTTGTTACAAACAGACTTGTAATTCACCTTACCATGTATTCATCAGTAAAAGACAGCAATGCTGTATCACCAGAGATTTAAGAGAATATCTCATTTCCTTGTCCCATTTTAAGAACCTTTCTGACACTTTGCTTTTTGATCAGTTTCTGGCCAGAGAGGCAATTTCCACATGATGTCAAGGAAAACAATATTGTGGTGTTTACTTTCTAAAAATAAAGTGATAATTCACCTAGAATTTAAACTCAACTGAAATCAAGATGATGCTTGCCACAGCACCCCATCCTTGGGGACTGATGACTGGAGGAGCTGTCACACTACAGGATAAAAGTCTTTCTTCATGATTTTATCAAGGACGTACCTCTTGGTTGTTACGGTAGTCCAGAATCATTGTCAATACAGGATCCTGTCTTCCAGCATGAGAATTTGTGTTTGCAGTGGTTATGTTACAGTACAGTTGCTACATTATTTTGAGAGTTTCTGTCATATTAAATGGAAAAATTGCTATCATCACCAGCCTGTTCTTGTCTCAGATGCTGTGAGTTACTTTAAAACCTCAGTCAGATGTAATCTTCAGGGTGCAAAATATTATGTCCAGTTTATGTTGATGACCATTCTCATGTTTTGTACCAATGGGCATTGTGATGACAGGGCTGCTCTCCAGCCATCAGTCTAAGGATTTGATCCCCACCTCTCTGAGAGGTTAAGCTCAGGGTCCTAGTCTGTCAGCTTCTGTTGTCTTATTACTTACCTATTTTTCAGAGTGATGTGTGAATTTAGGCAAATCTAAATATAGCTGATCATTCTAACACTAGCCTGGCTAAGACAACTTTTGTTTCCAGGTCATTTTCACGCTTCACAAAGTTCTAAAAATTTTCCTGTCCCCTGACTACATCTATTATAAAGATGCTGACACATATGAAGAAAAGCTTTGGATAGATTACCTGGCCAAATTAGCTGACCTGGAACCAGATTCTCAGCAGGGTGCAATGGATGATGCCCCATGCAGTGTCTGCTCTAGCCATTACAAACTGCCAGCGAAACTGAAACCCAATTACGAGTTCTAAAGCTCAGGCAAGGTTCAGCCAATGACTTTGTGAACCTTAAGCCACTTGTAGAAAGCAGTTAATCATGTCTCATTTGACAGTGCAGACATTTGAGTCCTGATTAAATTTCACCTACAGTGGATCCTTAACTTGGACCCCATGTTACTAACAGGCCACTATTTGAACTCCTGAAATGTTGGTTCTGTCATTGTATTTCCTGACTGCCTTTTTAACTAGCTAGTGTTTGAGAAAGAAGAGGTTGAGCCATGATGACTGATCCTTTATATTCCTCCTTCTGTTTGGATAAAATCTCGTGGTTAAAACCTAATCCTGTGATGAAGATGTATAGGAAACTGATATTCCTGCTGAAACTTTTATACTTCTATAACAAAGGATCCCACGACACTTTGCATAGAAAAGGGTTTTGCTTTCCCTCACAGAATAAGCTGTTGCAGGTATCACTGCCACTATTTATAGGCACAGTAAAATCAGTCTTCGATGCAGACTGAAATCCACCTGGGACATACGCTTTGAAGGAATGTTCTTTAGTACTTGAAGCTCACTTTGTCATGGCTAGTGCAACAGTTTGATTTCTCAAGAAAGTGTTCTCTGACGAGGCTGGTAAAGTTTTCAGTTCTGGCACTGCTGTGGGAAGCTGTCCTGCAGGCAGTGTGTTCTGCCAGAGTCAGAGAATGCCTCCACACAAGTGACATGCACCTTTGGAGCTGCGCATTATGCAAGATTTTTACATTTTGGTTCAAGCATCCTGTGATTCTGTGAACACGAGGAAGATGTATATTGGGAAATGAACGCGGTTCCTGGCTGTCAGCGTAGGTGCATCTATGCTATGCAGCTGCTGCCAGAGTAAAGCTTTTGAGGTTGACTGTGCAAGATGCACGTGCACTCTTGTGAATGGTTTCTGTTGGTAACAGAGCTCCACTCCAACAAGTTTTTTTTGAAAACCATGTTTGTATTTATTTACATGCTTGGTTCTTAAACTTGAAATGATTTCTTTTAAAACCTTTGACATAAAGTTCTGAAAAGATATAAGCTAATGAAATTAAAGGTTCAGAATGGATGCTTTATTTTTCATTCACTAAAGCCAACCAAAAGAGAACAAAAGTGCATTAAGTGAATATTTCAGTTGAGTGGTTAAGCTTTAGGAATGTTACGAAATGCCTTTTGGATCCCAGTTAAACCATCCGCACCAGCACCCCATGTGCTCCCCATCCCCCTACTGCATATTCTGTAGTTTATACATCTGGAAAGTACATCTGCCTGCCTACTTACTGATAAGTGAAATAGAATGCTTTTGTTCTAGAACACTTTTCTGGAGTTAAGTAGAGATAATTTTAGTGACTTTTGATTTAAGCAAGCATTTATTTTTATTTAAATTTGCCAAGTAAAGACAGTCTTCTAGATGGTGTAGTTAATATATGGTCTCAGATTTCTGTCTCTATTGCATTTTCCAACTTCAAATCATGCTGCTCTCTACCTTTTAGGCTTCTATTTCCAGATCAGTTCCTATGCCACTGTCAAACATTTCAGTGCCAAAATCAACTGTTTCACGTGTGCCGTGTAATGTAGAAGGAATAAGCCCCGAACTGGAAAAAGTATTCATTAAGGAAAACAGTGGAAAAGAAGAAGTATCCAAGGTAAGCGTATATTAACATGTTTATGGTTGTTTTTTCTTCATAATCTATAAACACATGAAAAACCTTCCTCGTGGCTGAAATAACGACTAATTTTCTTCAAAGAACTGTTTGTTTGAAAATTTTGTTTCAGTGTTTCAGGGCGATGTTTGTTTGTTGGTTTGGGTGTTTTTAAGGGCTTCTGGCCAAACATCCTTTATTGTGAATGCCCCTTCTCTAGAGAACTTGAAAGATTTTGTGTGAAATGCAAGAGGCTGAAAATTCATATACTTCAGCTACAGTAGTAAGTAATTAGAGACCAGGAGATAATTTTATTTGCTCCATTTTGCATTCTTTTTCTTAGGCAAGACTTAAGCTTCCCGTGCTATGCTCTGCTTTTGGATTTTAATGCGTTTCTTTCATAAATGAATGTGAACCGTTTAACTTCCATGAAACCACTATGATCTGTCATGGGAGATCTCCATATGGGAAATACTGACAAAATGAGACAGCTTTGCTTATGTGGGAGAACTGGAGCATTGGAATTCTCACTGAAGAGCACTAGAGTACTTAGATGTCACTCAAAATGTGAAATACTTGGTTTACAGCCACTGTTTCCTAAATAGCCAATGAATATTTTTCTGCTGTGGGATAAACTACTGTTTTTTCTAATCTTCTCTAAGATGTAGGTTCTTTTCTTTTGAATGGTCATGTAATAGCAATTCAGTGTACCAATCAAGCTATAAAACTTTAATCAGAGGTTTAAGATTCCAGAACCTGATGTTTGTAGTTCTTCATTCCAGCAGTAAACTGAAAAAGCTTTGGAACAGTCTTGGCTTCTCCAGAGACTTAGTTGTGTAGATGAAGCAGTCTTAAGAATGAAATAGTGTAGTAGTAGATATTTTATGCTAAGTTTGCTTTCCTAAGGCTGTCTCATCCCTTTGGAAAGGGGTGTGTTGTAACAGGGGAATAAAGAAAAAACCAAACATACAAACCAAAACAGAAAGCCCAAATCAATAAACCTTGTTGCACCATCTCCAAAGGGAGTAGAAAAAGTTATGTATTACAGTGCCACCATTGATGTTGCTATGGCTAGGGTTGTAATCTCCTATGGTTAGAGGACCTTTCATTTATTTATCAGACAAATCATCTTTGTAAATGTTGTCCTTGGACTTTAACAGCTTATTACTTGGGATGCAGAACTCAAGTCTCATAAGTTACTGAATGTACTGGCGCTGATCCAGCAAAACAGTTAAGCACACACTTAAGTGCATTGTTGGATTGGGGCCAGAGGTGCTCAGCAGTTTACGCAACCAAGGCAATAGTGAACCATTCCTCCAAACATCTAGCTGGGGAGAGTCTTCAGACATAAAAGAAAGTCATAAATTAGACATTGCCCTAAGTTAGGTCCATCTTTGTGGGCAGAGTTGTTTCCTGCTATGCAACTGTGAATTTCTGTGAAGTCTAGTCTGGTGGGACCTAAAGTGGGACTTCTCGCACTGTCTTTGAGCTTACTAGGTCTCATACCATACTTATGGAAGATCATAATAAGAGTAATTTACTCAATCTTACTGCCGGTGAACATTCTTGTAGTGCAACAATTTAGCTTCATTTTAGCCTAGGGGAGTTGGAGCAGCTGGGTTAAAGGTTAGGAATTACTGAACAAAAGATGAACCATAGGAAACCAAACTTCATTAGTTTTCACTCCTAGTGAAACAATTTGTTTTTCTTTCAATTTTCTGCCATTCTTTCTAGCTGTAACATTATGTATTTTTAGAAAGTGTTTTAAAATAGCAATCAAAGGTAGTTTGTTGCTTTGGGTGATGCGTGAAGGAGAAATTACCCTACAGACTCGCTTGTAAGATTGGTGTGCATCTAGACTTTCAGCTGGTTTCTCTTAACCTTTTCCATATTTACTGCACAGTTTTATCAGTGCATGTTCAAACCTTAATTTTCATATGAATTGATATGTCCAGCTGCATAAAACACTTTGTGCCCTATTGTGAATTTGTATTCATTTGCAAGGAAAGATTTGGGGACTAACATACAACCTGCTAAAAGCACTGAGAAGGAATATTATCTTTATTTTAGGTGCAGCTCATTACTTAATTTGTAATCAGTTTTTTTGAAATTCAGGTACTACTTAGTAGCTTTCTGATTTCTTCCACTTCATTTTGATAACCACATATTGGCTGTCCCCAGTAAAATAAAATTGATTTTAGTTCTGTTAACTTTTAAAAAAGTTCAGTCTAGTGTTCTTGATTTTTTTCTTATTAGTCTCTCATCAGTATAAACTTGTGATTTTTTTTTTTTTTAAAATTATTTTTTAACAAACTGTTCTTTAGTTCATACATAGAAATCAGACTAGGTGACATACAGGACAAAAACAAGGTTAAGTTTAAAGCAGTTTATGGATATTAGGTGAATTACTTTTTAAATTTAGCTCCCAGTTAAAATGGGTAACCAGTGAAACTTTTTTCCCAGTTTCATATTTCCTTGCTTAGTCTTCTCAGATACACAAATCAATATAATGTATTTTTTAAGCTTGGATGGTTGTTTTGTTTTGTTGGTTTTTTGGTTTGTTTTTTTTTGTTTTTTTTTTTTTAAGGGTATGATGTTACAACCCCCCTGTTTTCCCTTTTGCTGAATTAAATTTTTGTAATCCTACTTCTTAAAAAAAATGCATAAATTCATTTGAATGAAGTGTTCTGTCTTCCCTTACGCTGATTTAGTTCTGTTAGTTTTTTCAAACACTTTTTAAAAATAAAATTTTTATGATAATAGAAATTGTACTTATAGAAGTACAATTACTTATAAAAGTACTTATATAAGTACAATTACTTACAAAAGTAAAAAAAAAACTATTGTAGACATTAGTCTTGTTATTTTTGGGTTTCACAAAGATGGTTGATGATACAATAATGTCATTATGTCATTACCTTTTAATAATCAACCATAAAGTTTAGAGGGATTGCATTGTAAGTGGTGAAAACATTCCAAATATTTCATTCTTTTCAGTTTAGCAGTATATGTGTATATCTTTTTCAGATCATTCATCTTGCTTAGTTAGCTGAAGCTGTTCTCTTTTTTCATCCATAAAACCAAGTTAAAATTGGCTTTTTTCAGTTACTACTCTTTACCTCTTTCTCCTCAGATTTATTAATAAACTTGAACTCACTTTCTAATGCATTTATTCAAAGATCCTGGATACATTTTCCTTCCTGTTTTATCACTTGTTGATGAGCTTTCCAGGAAATTGTGACAGTGTGTCTCTGTTCCCACCATAACTCGTAAAAGGGAAAGAGTTTTTTTGGTGAAGTTGACAGGCTTTTGTTATTTGTCCCGTTTTGACTGCACAACACAAACGTTGGAGACTTAGGTACAATAAGATGATGGACTTATTGTAGGGAGTGTGTGGGGTATTCTTACAGAATACATTGTGAAAATCATGAAAAGTGCCCTGTAGGAGGACCCAGACATGTTCATAGGTTTCCTATTAGGAAAAAAATGTTACTAGAACTATCTTTTAAGTGTACAAAACTAATTAGAAATTAAGCAAATTTGATGGACTATCACACGATACAAGTAAAATGATTAGCGTGTTTCTTGTTTGATTTCTAGTCCTTCTGGAAATAGATAGCAAGATGGTTTTGTGTACCTATCAGAAAACTTAATCCTGTAATAAGACTTTTTCTAATTTTCACAGATGCAGAGGATGGATCTTTACTTAAATGTTCGTATCCTTCTTGTTTTTTCCAAGTGCTTGTTCCCGGAATACATTACGGTTTTTTTGCACTTGCACCTTATCTAATGCATTGATGACTTCATTGATGCTAGAAGGAAGAAGCACTTTCCTATGTGTGCCTTTGTGTTCCAATCTAGAGAACAGTTTTTCAGTTAAAAGCATTGAATGCTTTGCTCTCAAAAAGTTGCCTCCCAAATAGATCTAAGACGTGTGAAGAACAAATTATTTTTAAGGCTCTATTGGTTACAGAATCGCAACGCTTTGGGTTGGAAGTGACCTGAAAGATCCTCTAGTTCCAACCCCCTGGCATGGGCAGGGACACCCTCCACTAGACCAGGTTGCCAAAGCCCCATCCAACTTGGCCTTGAAAACAGAAAGTATGTAAATAGGGTCTTCAGCATACTATATTGATCAGGTTTAATACATGCAGTTTTTAAAAACTGGAATCCTTCCAGTTTATATTTTCATGAAGTTTTTTGCACTTGTCAAAACTTGGATTCAATATTAAGGGAAAGACAAGATTAACACAGAAGCACAGTAATTTGAAATATTTGCTGGCATTTTCTATGCCTTAAAAGTTATTTTACTCGGAAAGAATGAAAAATATTTAGCTTTTTCTACTTGTGTGTATATGTAGAGGAATGTCTAAAAATACAGATAACTTTTTGTACCTCAAATTTTAATTCAGTGGAGGTTGAAATATGTGATTTGGGATACACTTCCTGACTACATAAGACTACATTGTTCCTCTCGGTGTGGAAGAACATCTGTGTTATCCTGAAGTCTTTAATTATGTGATCGCTTACTGGGTTTTTCCCCTCTCTGGAATCCTTGCTTTACCTGTTACGTAGAGCACAATATATGCACTTAATGAGCAGCTGTTCGGTGTTTTTGTTTTCTCCTCATTAGGTAGGTGTTCCAATGCTCACTATTAAACCTTGCTTTGAAGTAAAAAATCTGAATTTCTTCCGGGTTTTGTCTTCTGTATAATAGGAGAGTGTCTGAAATTTTGTTCTCTTTTTATCACATCTGTGTGAGAAGAAAGATTATGTTATTTGCACATTATGGATGGAGAAACACAAATCCATCAGGTTTCTATAATGTGATTCTTCAGGTAACTCAGGATATTGCATTCTAATTTAGGAGTTCAGAGTGTAGCTCCCATAGTCTCCTTCTGCGTCTGTGAATGTTGAAGACTTTTGCAGATCAGTCCTACATAGACTGGACGTCCAGAAAAGATACTATAAAAGAGAGAGGCTGGTTCACATGACTTCCTGGCATCTCCTAGAATTTTTGTGGCAGAGACAGAAATAAAAATGCTCTTCTGCATGGCAGTTACTTTTTGGTTACATTAATTATGAGACTGTTTTCTTTCTACAGCTTCAGTCCTGTTTTCTACCTCTCTTCTGTCTGCGTAATGAATGATATAATGCTTCAGGTCTATCTTGTGCATTGAATGAGTCATGGCCTGTTGCGGGTGATGGGAATAGCAACATGTAGTCATGTTGTAACGCATATGCAATGTGAACCGAGCTGTTGGAACAGACCACACAGCCGTATCCAAACTTTTTCAGCATTTGATGCAGCAACTGTAATGTTCTCTTTATAGTGTGTTTCTTTGCTCTTAATTGAAATGTGAAATGGTATTAACTGGAAGGCTCGTAAGAAGAAAAGGATCTTCCTGCTCTGCTGTGTCGGCCTCTCTGTAAAATATGTGGTAGTTTTCTGGATAGACTGTTGCTGTAAAGGAGAGAATGCGATACTCAGCCAATAGGTTTTATGTCCTCGTTGCTAACAAATCATAAAATCATGGAATGGTTTCAAAGGTTTGAAGGGACCTCAAAGATCACCTAGTTCCAACCTCCCTGCCATGGGCAGGGACACCATCCACTAGACCAGGTTGCTCAGAGCCCCATCCAGGCTGGCCTTGAACACTTCCAGGGACGGGGCCTCCACAGCTTCTCTGGGCAACCTGAGCTAGTACTTCACCACACTCATAATGAAGAATTTCTTCCTCATTTAGGTATTCTAAATCTCCTCTCCTTTAGCTTAAGGTCATTACCCCTTGTCCTATCACTCCCTGCCCTTCTAAATAGCCCCTCCTCAGCTTTCCTGTAGGCCCCCTTCAGGTACTGGAAGGCTGCTCTAAGGTTTCCCTGGAGCCTTCTCTTCTCCAGGCTGAACAACCCCAACTCTCTCAGCCTGTCTTGACAGGAGAGGTGCTCCATTGCTCTGATCATCTTTGTGGCCCTCCTCTGGACTCGCTCCAACAGGTCCATGTCTGTCTTGTACTGGGGACCCCAGGGCTGGACACAGCACTCCAGGTGGGATCTCACAAGAGTGGAGTAGAGGGGCAGAATCACCCCCAAGCAGCAGGGCTACTCTCAATCCATTCTCTGCCCAGCCTGTAGTTGTTGCTTGGGATTGCCCTGATGTGCAGGACCTTGCACTTGGCCTCGTTGAACTTCCTGCTGTTCGCATGGGCCCACCTCTCAAGCCTGTCAAGGTCCCTCTGGATGGCATCCCTTCTCTCCAGCATGTCGATGGCACCACACAGCTTGGTGTCATTGGCAAACTTGCTGAGGGTGCACCTGATCCCGCTGTCTGTGTCAGTGACAAAGATGGTAAACAGTGCTGGTCCCAGTACCAACCCCTGAGGAATGTCACTCGTCACTGGTCTCCACTTGGACATCAAGCCATTGACTGCAACTCCTTGAGAGTTGCTGGATTAATTTTTAGGGTCTGGAACAGGCTGTTATAGTTTTGGAATTTATGGAGAAAAGGAAAGCAATAAAATAAACCTTTACTTGAAGTGAGAAGGAAAAAGACACTAATTGTTTGTAGCTAGAATATTTAAGTTCTCTGTGGCTTGAATACAGTCCTCGCTGAAGTGAGGATAAAATGATACTTATATCTTGCAGGCATTTTTTTCCCCCTTCTCTTTTAAGCAAAACTGTACTTCTCATTTGATTTCTTACATTTAAAGCAGTGCTTTAGATAAAACTCATTTTCCACTGCGAAGGACAAGTAAGTAGAGCATGCCAATACGACTGTGAACATGTCTACGCAGTGTATTGCAGAATGGGATGCAAGATCGTTCTGACCAGTGCCAACTCGGCTGATAGGAGCATACAGTGCTTACTAGTCTTTGCTTCAAGACAAAGCTTGTGAACCTTATATAAGCCTGTGCATCATCTGCTCAGTTGCCGTGTTGTCAGAGGTCACCTATAGAAGTGAAGGATGGCGTGTTAGATGTGTGCTAGAGAATTACGACTTACTGGCAAAACTTGTAGTTTCATTTGTAACTGTAATTCAGTTGGTTGTTATGGCAATAGTGTGCCATTGTATTTGACATTTTCTACTTTCCCTTTTATCCAAATGCGATCTCTGTCAGAGTACTTGTTTTTCCTTCATAATAACAGTGACCTTTACTGAAAATTGTATTGCTAAGTGTAATTGGAGATCTATTTGTTGGGGAGGTTTGCTTTTCTAAAATATCAGGAAAAAAAATATGTAAATATTATACTAGCATGTGTTGAAGTGCCTTCTGGTGTTAACTTTGCATTATGAGGGTATAGCTGGCTTGGAACATCTGCACATTGCCCCAGCATTCAGCATAATTAATGTACGTTGTGTCCATTGCACATTGTATCATTTTCTTGTGTAAAGTTGTTGTTTCAAAAATGGCTTATTTTCTCTTCTTTAGGGCCTTGCCTCATTACTTCAGTTACAAGTGCTACAGGCTGCCACTGCTTATGAGTTTGATTTTCCTTTGTAACCTGAATTGCTTGTTTCTCTTGCAGCCTTTGGATATCCCTGATGGTCGAAGGGCCCCGTTACCTGCTCACTATCGTAGTAGTAGTACACGAAGCATTGACACTCAGACTCCGTCTGTCCAGGAGCGCAGCAGCAGCTGCAGCAGTCATTCACCATGTGTCTCTCCCTTTTGCCCTCCTGAATCTCAGGATGGGAGTCCTTGCTCAACAGAAGATTTACTCTATGACCGTGATAAAGGTGAGAGTAGAATGGCCTGCCTTTACCTATGGGAGGCATGTGATGTCCTGCTTTTACAACTACCTTCATTTTACTCATTACATCAGTTTTTGGTTTTGTTTGATTGTTGTGGAGGGATTAAGGTTTTATCTTAAAATTGGTTTTGTTTGTTTACATATCTTTTTCCCTCTTGTTTGTGAAACTTCACAAACATCTTCCATAAATACGTCAGAGGAGCACAGCAAAGAGTCTTAACTATTTATGAAGATTCTAATGTGAAGAATTCAGATTGTAACATGTTTATGTTTAAAAAAGGTTACAAGAAGGTTTGTGGTAGACTATATATTCATCATGGGTGAGTTACTTGCTGATGAAAATGGTGATGAAGGTTTGGACTGCTTTTTAAAAAGTACTCTGCTTCTGAACTTTTATATTCCACTTGAAGTTATTTGTTGAGAAGCTCAGAAACGAGTTTGAACAATCTGATGGAGAGTAATTATTTTTCTGTGTATGTTGCATAACAACCCCAAATTTCTAAATAATTTATGTGTTTATATGTCAATATCCTACATTTTTTTCAAAGTCTGTAAAATGTTGTTTGGTTTTGTAGAGATAGTAAAGACAGTAAATTGAAGTTTCAGTAAATAAGAGTGACTAACAGAACATGTAGTATGAAAATATAGGCAGCAGTATGGAAAGATAGATTTTATTATTTTTTTTGGACAGCTGTTTACTAATGAAATTATTCTTGGGCTTCTGGTCAGCTAGACTTACATCTTTTATCAGCTGGAAACGTGGACTTTGGAGGGATGCAGGGTTAGGGTAAAACGTGCAAGCTGAGAGTAGTAAGTTCTACAGAGGAAGATTTAGTGTGGATTTGCCAGTGAGCTGAAGACAGCAGTATTTTGAAGTTAAGCTTTTTCTGCAAATATTCCCTGTTTAATAATTCTTAAAGTAATTTGGGAATAAGATTGGGGAAGGCAGCGGCACAAGTAATAGCTTTTCTTGGTGTCTGAGAAGTATTGCTTTCCCATTGTGGATTTTTAAGGAAGTAGTGGAAAACAAATCCACCTGCCCAAATCCTGAATTGGAGGTGGGTGTGTGTAAGTTAACCACATCAAAGTAAAAGTCTTAGCTCAGCATGATAGTTGGCCATGCTCCAAAAATAACAGAGATATTACCTCCCCATCCCCTACTTCTTTCTTATGGTATGCATGTGAATTGTAATATATTGTCAGGACTGAATCCGTGTAGAGATGTCCGCTAAAGTATTAGCACACAAGGAAAACATCTTGACAGATACATTTGTTCATATATGTCCTGATAACAAATATAAGTTAAAAAGCAAGGAAATTAAAAGAGTAATTCCTTTGGCAGTTAGTACTTAATTATCAGAGTAATTGGAATTTTCAGTGGTGTTTTATTGGCAGTATTGAGTGAAGACAGTTTAAAACAGTTCATCTAACCGTCTTAATGCTTTTCAAGGGTTTTTTTTCTCCTGTCTTGGATTTTTTGAACAGCTAATTGGAGTAAAATTTATTGCTGAACTTCACAGTGAGTAGATATTTATTTGCAGATTTTGGTTTTAAGGCTGGCTTTAATGCTAGGGTTTGTATCAAAAGCCTGCTTTAGGAGAATCATGGAATCTTTAAGGTTGGAAAAGATCTCTAAGATCATCAAGTCCAACCATCAACTCAGCACCACCATGCCTACTAAACCATGTCCCAAAGTGCCACGTCTACATGTTTTTTGAACACCTCCGGGGCAGTGACTCCACTACCTCCCGGGGCAGCCTGTTCCAATGCCTGACCACTCTTCCAGTGAAGAAATTTTTCTTAATATCCAAACTAAACCTCCCCTGATGCAACTTGAGGCTGTTTCCTCTCATCCTGTCCCTAGTTACCTGCGAGACCAACACCCACCTTGCTAGAACCTCCTTTCAGGCAGTTGTAGAGAGCGATAGTAGTAGTGTATAGGTGACAGCGATAAACAACCAGCCTTGTAAAGTTAATATAGTTCCATTTTTAAATTTGTTTAAGATACCTGATACTGTGCTTATAAAAGATAAAAGCTTGAACTGTTCATCAAAACTTCATTCTTTAAGGACAACATAGAAACTAGAAAAATGTGTAGCTGTTTTCCAACAGAAAGCAATTTGTTCAGATGGTTTAAAAGTACAGTCAGAAAGGCACCTTTTATTCTCAGATCATTAAGATCCCACAGACCAGTTGTTCTGAGTAGGAATGTTATCTTCAAAAGAGTTTAAGTACAGATAAATGAGGGATGTAGGTAAAATTGTAAGGGAACAACAACTTTTGAGGGACAGTTTATTAATATCTGCTGTGAATGTTAACTTCTTCATAAAACAAAACTCTTGGGAGTTTTTTGCACCTTTGTTATACAGGTTTTTGCGATGCTAGAATAAAACTGTTGCGAATTTGCTATAAGGGCTGTTAAGTTTCGAAAAATTCATTTGCATATATGTATAAGCAAATATCCGCATACAACCCAAGATATTTTTCTGTTACTTTTCTCAAGTTGAGGTTTTATTTTCCTTTCTATGGGAACAACTTGGCTTTACCATTAAAAAAATACAATTATCAGCTTTATGAATGCTCCGGAGTGTGTTGCTGAGTGGGAAAGGAAGGTTAGTAGTTTGACTGAGAGACATGAGCAGTGACAGGAGCCAGCACTCTGTACAGACACAGCACTGCTTTACATTTCTAAAGCATCTTTTATTTCTTGTGCAAAGCTGCGCTTTGGCCCGAGGCCCTCACAGCTGCTCTGTGGACTGTATCAGCTGTTCAGTTTACATTTCTGCAAGAAGCTGCTAAATCTATTGAATTTTTCAAAAGAAAGTGATAGCTAAATTTCGGAGATGGCCCACAATACTGCTCTGAACAGAGCAGTGATACTCAATCGTATTGATTGGAGCAGAGAGGGAAGGGAGGGAGAGAAGGTATTCAATGGCACCTGGCTCCATGGTTTTGTTTTCAAGTTATCAGCCTACTGCAAGGTAAGTGGCTGCCTTGCTGCCTTAAGGTACCGGTTTTACAAGATCTGTTTTATGACACTTGGGTCCCTGAAACCAGAATTCAGAGTGCTGCATAGCATACGCAGCAACTGTGGCAGAGATGAAGTTCAAAGGCATCCTAAGGTATAAGCAGATGACATTTTTTTGTTTCATACAAAAAGATAGCATAACCTGTTTTTTTTTAGGGATTTTAAGTTTAGGTAGCGTTGTGTATTCCTGCTGTAGCTAGCAGGCTGTTACAAGCAACATGTTCATGAAGATGAACAGAAGATACTTCTTAACTTCTGGGAATCTGATTAGACGTTTTTAAAATGAAAATTGTATGTGAAGTCTTTGGATAGTCATACGAAATAAAGGTGTTTTTGAACCTAGCAAAACAAATCCCAAGGCTCACTGGCAGAATTTCTTGTTTTCTTTAAATTTTGTCACTCAAAAAAATCGTTTTACAGATTCTTTTTTAGTTTGCCTCTTTTGTTGCTGTAACACGTACAAGTTAAAATTTGTGGTACTCTGTCTTCTGGTTGAAATAGGATTTTCAGTGTTCAATTACAGTCTTAAACACTTTCTAGATAACAGAATATATCCATTTTGAATACTTATGTTTAGAAATCCTGTGTAGTAAGGCTCCATATTGTCTGCTATGTGCTTATGGTAACAAAACTCACTTCAGAGGTTACATCTGTTAATCTTCAATCATTGTCAACTTAATGAAATTTGATTAGTTGGCCGAAATACGCCAGCAGAGCACGCCCTACTGGTGGAAGCGTGGAAGATGCAGACGTGTCCCCTGACATGAAGGCTCATGCATTGCAGCCTCTGAGAAAGTAGAAAAAAAAAAGACGCAAGACAAACCAAAACCCAGTACAAATAGTTCAGCTGGAGAATACACACTTGCAGTGTCATTAAGGATTAATTATGTGACAGTTTAGCACTTAAGAGCTTACAGGATACTCAAGTGGAGACTGGCTTAAGCTGTAAATTCCGCTTCTCACCACTTTAACTTGTGGCCTATTTTCCCAGGTCCCTTCCGTTCTCACACTGCTGCTGTACGTGTGGAACCAACACCAAGCTTGTACGTGTCAGCCTCCTAAGAACCACATGTATTTTTCAAGTAGTAGTGTGGGGTGACCTAGGTCAAAATGAAAAGCTAACAACCTGGTAAGCTTTAAAAGCAGGGAGGGTAAAGGGAGAAACAGAATGGTTAAATTATACAATAATGTAATTTTTTTTACTTGTTTAACAGCTGTCTTATATAGAAAGTTTCAGCCAGACAGGACTAAATAAACTGAAAACTTGATTGAACACTGAACTGGCTAGACAAGACTCTAAATCTTCCAAGAACTGACTTAACTTTGAATTCACTTTGATTCTTTCCTTGGATGTACTTCCCCAGTTTTCCACTATTTGGTGGAATGAACAGTAGCACATTTTATGTCTCAGATTTTTTAAATAGAAACTTGGATCTTCAGTTTTAAATATTAGAAGGAGGAAGCAAACTGTCTGGGTTCTGTTAATGATTTCTGTGTTTGGAATGAGCTGTGTGGGCCAACAGTGGATAGATGCCAACAGGACCATCATGCTCCCAGCTTGGCAAATATCTGTATTGTCTCTACGATTTTTCTGCCTTTGCACAGTTAACACCTAAAATTCTGGAAACAGAAGTTCTGTGTTCACTCTACAGCAGGAAAGAACTGAATAATCAATACACTACTGAGGTTTACTCTCTCATAGTACGTCTCCAAGGGAAGTGTGACATTTGGGTAGATTTGTGTCTTGTAAGAGGAAGCAGAGACGTTTCAAACCCTCTAATGATTAGCCTTTGTACTTGAGTCATGGTTATACAAATGTTTATGTAGTTACTGTTTGCAAACTGTTAAAGACAACCTTGCACGCTTCAGTGAATCCAGATCATAGTTCTTGAAACTTTGGTTGGTTTTCCACTGTTGCTGAAAAGACACACGTGAACAACAGCAGCAGAATAAACGAAGGTATCTTGAGTTAAAAATGGTAAGGTACCGCACATGGGTGGAAAGACTCAAAAGTAGCTAAAGCAAGAGCAGTTACTTCTCTCCAAGTAAGGTGTGTTTGTAAGTTGGGGGATCCTCTTTAACCATGTCAGATTTTTTAACTGTGAGCCCAAGCAGAGAATAAGCAGCCACTAAGAACTAGTCTGAGATAGATGTTGCTGTTTGAAAAGGTAGAAGCCACTGCAGAAAGCTAATTTTCTTTAATTATTTTTGTACCTACTTTATTTCCTTAATGAATTGAATATCATGTTGTCAAGATGAGTGTTTGAAGTGAACCCTTTCATAGTCTTAATTTTTCAATCTTTTGTGCTTCTGTCATTACCAGAGGTGAGCCTTCTTTCTTAGGTTTTTCAAGAAGTACAAAGAAATCTGCCTATTGCCTTCTGTCTGAGATCTTCACACATTTAGTTCTAAGTGTGTCTAGTAAAATATATGCAGACAGCTAGAGTTATGAAGAATACCAATACCATATAGTTAGCAGTTATAAGAGAATTGAATTGTGGAAGTTTTATTTTGAATACTAAAACAACTTTACAACCGTGAAGCAAGTAAGGTAGGACATTGTGATGATGAGGTATCAGTACCTACGTTACAAACACGCTTTGTTTCTTTGCAACTTCTGAACTATTCATGAGACTAATGAGGTCAATATTCCAGTGAAGAATTATGTTTTAAAATAAGGCACATGCTGTATACACACACATTTTCAGTAACCGTGTTTATACAGTGAAAAGGCTTACTATCATTACCACTCATAATTCTTCCACATGTATTATGCATATTACCTTGTTAATTTACGTTTTTTGAAATACGTAATAAAGAACGTGTCTGTTTCCAGGATCACAGCTCTGCTTTGTTCCGATTGCAGTGTTCCGGATAAAAATATCCTCCTGTTATGTGTTGTTATATGATAGATTACTGCTGCACTGAAGCTTTTATTCAGAAGAAATGTGCTATACAAGGGTGTTAGAAATAGCCTGCAATAAAGGAGGCGTTGTGGTAGAAGCAAACCGGCGTAGTGGCTAAATTGTGAAAAAAAGGCATCTTATTTGGAAATCGAATTTAATTAAAAAGCACTCTCAATCTCTAGTAATATAACTGCTTTAAATTTTCAGACAGTGGGAGTAGCTCACCGTTGCCCAAGTATGCCTCATCTCCCAAACCAAACAACAGCTACATGTTCAAACGAGAGCCCCCAGAGGGATGTGAGCGAGTGAAGGTCTTTGAGGAAATGTCGTAAGTAATGCCTTTTATATCAGCTGGTATCTGCAAAGCAGTAAACCTGTTTACTGAGCCTATTCAACTGCAGATGAATAAACTATTCCAGCTGATGAGTTTTTCAGGAGCAAACTATTCTTAGAGTTTGTACAGAAGAGAAGTTGAAATGTTCACGTTGGTTTGAAGAAGAAATGGAGTCTTTTATGCTTGAGCTCTTTTTGTGCATTTATAAAAGGCAACAAAAATCCAAGCAAAAAAGATAAGGTACATTTAATTTCCTAAGCACTTACAAACCTCTTTCCATATATTTTTATTAACTCTTTAAATGTTCATGGCTTAAAACAAAAGCTCTCCTCGTCATAATTCTTTATCAGTTTCAAGCATAGGTTACGTTTTGATATAACACGTGAAATGGAATGAAACCTATGTAAAGTGTGTGTAGACGGTAGTATACTTTTGGCATAGACTTTGCTCAATATTTTTGCTGAGCAAGAAATCAGAAATTAAACTGTCAGACATCATGTCTTTTTCCCCTAGACACAGCAGTATTTGAGCACATGCTGTCGAGGTTGCATGCTTAGCTCCCGCGGATGAAAAAATTAAGGAGGGGACATTTCATGCTCTCACAGCATTCATTGCCTGCTGGATGGTGAAGGAGCAATGTTGGGTTGTGGAGGAAGCCTCCAGGCAAATTACGGAATATGGGAGAAAGGAGAGGTCTATTTCATGGAGGTTCTTAAAGGGATTTAATCAGCCTAAATGTGTCGTTGCTGCATTGTTTTTATTAAAGAAGAATTCGTGCCATTCTAAATTACCGCGGCATTTTTCATGTGCATATGTACTGCAGATTTTTCTTGCTGGAAGTTGCATGTTTATCCAGTAACTATCAAGTCATTTTTGTGACGGTACTATTTTCAATGCTGTGGATCAGTTAGCTGACTACCAATATGGAAGATGTTTGCCCCTCTGTCCAATTAATCCCATTCCTTGTCATTCACATTTTAGCAACGTGTAGAACCACAAAGTTCATGACGTATAAAACATCTTGGTTGGCCAGGTATATAATCCTTTTTCTTGTTGTAGGTCTCGTCAGCCTGTCTCAGCCCCTCTCTTTTCATGTCCTGACAAAAACAAGGTTAATTTCATCCCAACCGGATCAGCTTTCTGTCCTGTAAAACTTCTGGGTCCCCTCCTTCCTGCTTCAGACCTGACGCTGAAAAACTCTCCAAACTCTGGTCAAAGCACAGCTTTGAGCACCCTGACTGTTGAGCAGCTTTCGTCTCGGGTCTCTTTCTCATCTCTGTCAGATGACACCAGCACAATGGACTCTACAGAGGTCCCGGTACAGCAACCGTCCCAACAGCAGCAGCCGCTTTTGCAAGAAATTCAGACTGAAGACCATTCTTCTCCTCAGAGCTATGTGTTAATCTAGACCGAGGTGGAGCAGGCCTCTGCCCTGAAACGAGGACTGAGGAGAAATAGTTCAGATACATCTGCATGAGGTGGCAACCTTTCAGAACACCATGGAATACTTAGCAGCATTCGAAAAAAAGTATCTCAAAGCTGTTCTTGGCAGGGACAGAATTCATACTCAGCATTTTTTGTGAGAAAGCAGTAATGCCTGCAGAATCCGTATATCATTAAGCATTTTAAGTGGAGACTATGCATTTCATAGTATGTTTGACCAGATTAGTACTGTGTCCTGTGTTCTGTTTCAAATTCTACAGTATAAATAAGCTCTATATATATATATAAAAAAAAAGTTGCCTGTCTGAATAGAAAATGTCTTGCTGTGTTGTGTCCTATGGAAAATACTGTACTTCAGGATTATGTTTACAATTGATCCAGGTGTTTATGTTTCTAACTTCTGTAATACACACAATGCAAAAAAAAAAAAAAAGAAAATTAAAAAAAAAAATAAATGGCCACAACAGTTGCACAGTGCCCACCCTATGGCCTAGCTTCAGGTACTTCTCTCGAAGTGTAAACTCAGGTAACTTGGAATGTATATCATATTGGAATATAAAATATTTTACAGCTACAAAGCTAAAGAGGGAACATCACTCTTTTGCCTTTCCTTATTTTATGCATTAATATTTCCTCATTACATTCCACTTTCTTGGAATAAGTGCATTCAGATCCAGGTGAACGCTGACCCTGGACATGGGTGAACATGAGGAGAACCAGCAAATCTGTGATGTATATCACTTTGTCATGTGCTTACAAGTAAGAACTGTTGCATTTACTGTCATTTCAATGTATGTAAAAATGTGGCATTTAAAGGTTTCAGGTGTTGCTCAGTTAATGACTGTTAAACTGTTGCAAATAAAGTGTTCAGTACTAGGCTGTACATGAGAAACATTCCATGTTGTGTGCGAGAGGATTTTGGAAGACAAGAATGTTTTTGTTCAAGGACAGAAATTCTTTCAGGTTTCACAGGGGGTGATGGGGATTTCCTCTCATGTTTTTGTTGGCAGTTAAGGATGTGAAATGCTACTGTTACCGTCTGAAAGTCAAATTAATGTTTAGTTTCTCTTTTGGAAATGTTCGTTCATTTGCTGGTTGGAAATAGGTTTTCAGATCTTGTCAAGCAGTGTTAGATGAGCAGCGTTTTATTTATCTAGTGAGTAATTGTGTTTGGATTAAAGTCCAAAAGTAGCAAGTGGGTGTTCTAAGAGGGGTGGGGAAAACAATAGGTTTAAGTTCGTGTTACTTGATCAAAGCTTCTCCCATAACTTTCAGTTACTTAAGTTGTGTGTGTGTAAAAGTGTGTTTTCCCCCCTCCTTAAGTGTGAATAAAAAAAAAAAATCCTTGTAAAATAACCCTGGTTTTGCAGGCTGGACACTTTCTTAAAATAGTGCATGGCAAGAACGGGTTAGTGGTGCTCTTCTATTGTGCTGGAACAAGAGGAGCATTGCTTTCAGAGATAATTTCCTGTGATACAAAGAGGACCCCAAAGGCAAAATAAACTTGATGTTCTTGCTCCATTGCTTTCACCTCAGTGGAACTACGTCTATGCTGTCTGCTCCTAAGAGAGTAAGGTTCACCTTTTCCAGGAATTGAAGAGATTAGTAGCCTGCAGCTACTGAGCACTGAAACTTGCTCCACTATTTATTTTTTTCCCTCTTTTGAAGATGAGATTGGAGGGGGGGTGAAAGTGAGCGACCAATAACTACTCACTAAATATGTACTTTCTCTGGAGATAAAGCATGGTTTCCTTTTATAACCTAGGTTTTGTTAATACTAGCTTACAATGTGGAATTTGCAGCCTATAAAACAGCTGCTGTTTTTGACTCCCCTTGCAGAAAACATAGAAGGAGAGGGAGGTCTGTCTCTAACCATTTTCATGTGAAAAACCTTCTTGAAACACAGCAGCCATCTTTAACCCTACTAATCTCAGGCCTAGGTGAAAACACTATATATTTTATAGACTGAAGATAAAGGGGAGAAAATACTCGTGATGTAAGTATCAATTCCTTTTAGTATTTTTCTTTCTTGATTAACACTGCAGTTTGATGACCTTTTTATGCTCTGGTTATGTCCAGAGAAGAAATTTGTAGTCTCAGTTATTGGTGTTAGGTTACCAGGGAATATGATGAGTGGTTTTTAGATCAGTGATGAACTCTGTACAATATTTACAATGCCATTATGTGTTCTTTTTCTTTTTTCCATGAGAAACTAAATATTAATTAAATTGCACATTTGTTCTTAGCAGATTTGAAGGTTTTGAACCAAATGTGTTGAAACTAATGCTTTGCCATGTAAATTTCCCAGCAGTTATCTCAATTGTATTCTACATCCAGCTGTAGAAATGTCAAATATTGTTTAAAGTTTTGTACATAGTTGTACTGTTATTTCTAGCCACTGTGCTGAACAGTATTCAAGTTATCACATAATATTGCTTTACACAAGGAAATGTGTGGCTTTTGTTTTGTATTTTTTTTTGGTATAGAAGTTCCTGTGTCTTATTTAAATAAAAATTATAGTTAAAAAAAGAAGGTGGGAGGGGGGGAACACAAAAAAGCAGTGGTGGTTTTTTTTGTTTTTTTTTTTGGAAACTGTGTATGAAACACCATAGAATGAGATTAAAGTTTAATATTGTTCCAAATTTACATCTAGAATAATGTCAACCATTGTATCTTTATGACTAGTGTGCTGCGTGTTCAAGAATAAGATAATCTCTGATCTATGGATTTTTGCATAACACTGTTCTAGGGAGGGAAAAAAAAGTAAAAATAGCTGAATGCTTACATATGCTTTAAAATGGCATATTTATATTTCAGCATATGATGAGGTTTTTCTCTCTTCAGAGCACAGAGCAAAAAAAAATAATCTGTTAAGTGCAATTTTAAACTGTGTATCCACTGCTGTCTTTGTGGTATGGCTAATTTCAAGTTATCTGCTGAAAATTATGAAAGCCATTAGATGTTTCACTATGTGAAACTAAACTAAACCCCTGAAGGATGTGGTATAAATCTACTGACAGTCTTGGTTTCGTGTTGTTTTGTATGAGTCAAATGATTGTCGTTTGACTTGCAGAATAATTCTTTCCAGATGGGGGGTGAGGGGGCAGGAGGAGGAAAGAAGAATAATATTTAAATACATGTAAATCCTCCAAAGTCACTGTTTACTGAAGAGCGCTATGGCAATAACCAGCAAGAATGCCTTAATGCTTATTATCAGTAAGTGGAAATTGAAGTTTTCAGCATCCCAAAGATTACAAGGTTTCGATGTGACTATGTAGAAAACATTAACTGAAAGTCTGGAGCCTGGAAGGGTGTAGTATCCCACCCCGCTTGGAACATGCTTGATGTCCTTCAGTCAGGAACAGCTTGGTTTCAGCCGTTCCGTCATCAGCTTGTAGGGCTTGCTAGGAGAAGCTCTGTGACTGCCTTGTCCTCTAAATGGATTTGGCTGCAGCAGTTTCGGGCTGTCCTTGTGTGACAGGGCATTCTCTTCTCAGGAGTTGCTTTGACCAATTCATGTAGCTTGCCCTGAAAAGATGTGATGCAGCTTGTACCACTGGTAGCTTTTTCACCGTCCCTGTGAACCTAGGCCTTGCATGGTTACGGTAGCGTGGGTAGCGTGCTGCTTCCACATAAGCCACACTTCCGAGTTGTATGCCGTGTGCAAGTCGCTGCCTATGTCTTCCTCAAAACCAAGACAAACAGTCCGAAAAGTGCTGAGAGTAGAGAACTAATGAAACAATTTTACCTTGTGTCCCTGCTTTGTGACGAAAAGATCATCTTCAACTTGAATGTTACATTTTCTAGCAATTCTTGGCTCTAGAAGTTAACTCTTCAGAGACCGTAGGGCCATGTGAGGGGAGCCCCTTGGCTACGTGTGCTGGGCATGGGGGGCAACAGATAGTGACCTGCTTGTTGTAGGAAGCAGGGTGCTGTCAGGAAAATGATTTATGGCTTCCTGAGAAATCAGCTCTTGGGAAGGGCCAGATAATTGGCCCAAGGGTAGAGCCTCAGTATCTTCGCAGGGTTTAGACATAAGCCTGGAGTAATACAAAATAAACACAAGAAATTGAATGGATTAGAGATGTTGGCTGACACGGCAGTTGCAAGTGAAGACCATTGAGGCTTACCAAACTAGCTCCTGGCCCTACTTCATGGTAATGGATTGATACCTTCATCTGTTACTTGAGGTAAAATCCAAGAAGCTTGAAAAGGACAGATGACTAGTGGAAGTATAAATCAATTACTGTTGTAAACCAGCCTGGATTGCTACGTAAAATACAGCCGTGCAAACAGAAATTTGAAGCTGTGCAAGTGGGAGGAAATAACCATAGTTCCTGCAGTGTGCTTCCACAACCTAAATGCAAGGAAAAAGTGAGCGAAAGCTGGGAAAGTACATCCATTACTGGGATGCACACGTACAGCCCTTCAGAGGTCGTGCTTGGCTAAAGGAAGTCGTTTGATCAAAGATTGCCGTGCAGTTAAAATATCTGTATCTTGTCTCTGCATTCGTGCAACCAGTGGTGGAAAACAGTCCAGTTCAAGAGAGACTGTAAAAGGTCGAAGAAGGCTCAGGGACGAGCTATAGGATGAGTGAGGTACTGGAAAAAACAGAGCAAGGTTTTGTAGGAGCAACGTGTTTAACTTAACAGTTGAGGGCTGATTTAATTCCAGTTAGTAAATACCTGCACAGGAAATACTTAGTAATGAGCTACTTAAACTTAGCAGCCATGGAATGCTAAACTCAAGCAGTTAAGAAAATGAAGCTAGATAAATTCACGCTAGAAGCGTGGGGTTATTTTAGCACTAAGGATAATTAGGTACTGGGCCAACTTGCAAAGGTGGATTTTTTTCAAGTATTGGTATGTTTAAAATGAGACGATTTTACGAAAGATGTGCTCAAAGAAGATATTTTCCTAAGCCTTACTAGCTCATGATTATTTGGGGCTTTCTACATTTCGTTAACTTTAAAGAGCTAGAGTTTTTTAAGTACCTTAAGCATTCTTGCCTCACTAAGAAAATAATAGCATGCTGCAATATTTTAGGTAGGGAATTACAGGAGTTTTTTTAACTGTCTAGAATAGCTCTTTGAAGATTATTTCTGGCTTCTGAAATTTTTTGGTTTGTATTGCGCATGAATGATAGGCCTCCATTAAAGCAGAGGTGCTTGGGTAGCTTTATAGCTGTTATGATTTCTGTCACCTAATTTTGGAGGGATGGCAAGAAACCAGAAAGTAGGCGGTGTCTCTTTGTAGTGCAATAGGTCACAGAAATAATGTGTCACTGAAGCGGCGCTGATAGGAAAATGCTGATCGAGACAGTAGAGTATTTCTCAGTAAAAACCACAATTGGAAGTGAGTGAACATGCAAATTAAACTCCTAATTCAATTGACAACAAGGAAGAATAGCAATCAGATGAAGCTGGATAGAGAGATGGCCCTGTTTTTAAGATGAACTTGAAATTTTATCTCAGGTTGCAACAAGTTCTGATGTTAAATTGGCTCCCTTGAGCTGTAGCCTGGAAGCTCAGATGCAGAGGAGCTGGAAACCTGGGAGAAGAGGAAGTTGTGTGATCTTCACCCCCCTCCCAAATTAGAGACTCAGCTTGATAATGAAGCACAATTAAGCTAATAACTGTGCCTCTAGAAAAATAAGTTCGGGGTTTTCTAAAATTATTCTTTGTGTGTATGTGCATAGTGAATTGTGCAGTTAAACTTTACAGTAATTTGTACAGCTGTTGGCTGAGGAATAGGGTGTGCTCAGGGCAACGTATGTTTGGTAATACCCATGATAGTCCTGTTCTTGTACCCTTGTTTCGACTTCTCCAAATAAGCTGTAAGTAAATAGCGTTATCTATATCCAGACTGCTAGGCTTAGCCCTCATGTTAACTAATTCCGCGTGTCTGTCTGCCTACTGCAAGAGGAAATGGGGTCTGAGACCCCTTGAGATGTTTGTGGAAGGAGGTTCTTTCTCCAAGGTGGAGAAAGCTAAAAGAAACTAGACTCCCTGCGAAGGTTTGGTACCAAAAGGCTGGGTGATGCAGTTACTGCTTTCTCCTTTCTGTCTGGATAAGAATTTCTAGTCCTGCCCTATCTCTGTGATACAGAGGCTTCTTGGGGAGTAACAGGTTCCCTTTCCACAAGATTGGTGGTGTCTTTGGGCTTGTTACGTAGAGAAAGAAGAACTCATTCTTGTGAAGAATTAAAAAAGTAGTGATTGTTGACTTTGGAAACCAAACATTGTCTTTAGGAAATAGGATAAAAAAAATGCTTGACTCTGCTTTTGTGATTTCTTTGGATTCCAATTCGTTTTACTTCCTGTAAATGCTGAAAACATTCAGCATTTTGGTGTCAGTCACAGAAAAAATAAGAAGTTTCAGGTGTAGCCTTACATCTCTATGACAGTACAGACATGGTATCATACTAAGCTTTTCACTGCATGGTTTTATTTTGGATGGGGCACATGCATGTATTTTAAGGATTGCTACCTCATTCAGGGGCTCCTGTTCATGAAATGGAGTACAGTGGTGGATGTATTCTCTGTCCTAGTGAAGAATGTCAGGGAGACAGTTTAGATGCTTTCTGAATTCAGTACCGAAGAAATCTGCTTCCCTCTCAGGTGGACTTTCTGTTTTGACCTTCTGGAGAGGAATTCTAAACCCTTGAGGACAGCAGTGGGAGATGAAGATGGTGGTAGGTCTTTCACTTTTTAAGCAATGGGAAAGCAAAGGCAGCCTAGGCCCTACCAGTACAAAATTTGGAGGGTAACCTTCTATGTGAATATTTGTATGTCCAGGATGTTTTTTTGGGTTACAAAGACAGTGGATGCTTTAATACAATGGGTGAGGGTCATTCATTCTCTAAATCAGGCCATCTATAAATTGCAATCTGTCTCTTCCGTGGCATCCTAACCGAAAGGTTGTTGAATGCAGCACTGTGGCATGATTTGCTTTTGTATCCAGTGAGAGAGAAAATGTACCTACGAGACACTCAGGAAGAAAAACAACCAAACAAAACCAACAAACCAGCTTGTCTGGGAATTCCATGAGTACTTCAGCACGGGGCATCCCAGCGGCTCAGGTTCTTTGGTGCTTGTGTAGCTTTTGTTTGCCCTGTGGAAACACACTGAGGGAAACTGCCTAAAGATTTATGTGTCTTCAGGATTAGGGACTGTTGAATGGAGTTGTAAGAATGTTCTGGATGTGGAAAATCAATTTGTGGATATAACCCTTTTGATCAAAAATGTCGTAATTGTCATAAATGTCATCTGGAGCAGGTTGCTTGGGCAGTGTCCAGTTGGATTTGGAGTATCTCCAGGGACAGAGACTCTGTGACCTTCCTGGGCAACCTGTTTGACCACACAGTAAGAAAAGTAATTTGGTGGGTTTAAATGGAATTTCCTGTATTTCGGTTTGTGCCCATTGTCTCTGGGCACCACTGAGAAAAGTCTGGCTCCATCTTTTTTGGCACCAATCCCCCTACTCCCATTTCCAGATATTGATCCACATGGATAAGATTGTCCCTGAACCTTCTACAGTGCTGGACAGAGAGGTAGGATTAAGTTTGGAGCAGGTGATCCTTGAAAATCAACCAGGTCTGGACTCCTTTCCAGAGTTGTATCCCATGGGATTCATCCAAGCAGGCCCCTGAAGGGGCCCAAGTCCACTCTCCTAAAGTCCACTGTTGCGATCCTGCTTTTTGATTTTCCTCCTTCCTCTCAGAATTCCAAACTTTACTGTAGTGTGGTAACTTCAGCCAAGGCTGCCCCCATCCTTCACATTCCTGATCGGTTGTTCTTTGTAGGTATAAGATCTAGCTGAGTGCTTCCCCACACCAGCTCCTTGGCTGACTCGGGAAGTTATCAGTCTACAATGGAAACGTCCTGGACTGCTTGTCTCCCGCTGTGTTGTCCCTCCAGCAGGTCTCAGGGTGGTTCTAGGTCGCCGGGGAACAGGTCCTGTGAATGTGAGGCTGCTTCCAGTTTTCTGAAGAAGGCCTCATCTACGCCCTTGTAATTGGGTAGTCTTGTAGCAGACACTCACCACCATGTCACTCCTGTTGGTCTGCCCTCTAACGCTGACCTATGAGCTCCCAGCTGGGTCACCACTCATTCCGTCATCCATGCCCTCCCACATAAAGGGCAGCTTCCCCTCCTCACCATCCTGTCCAGTCCTACCTGAAGAGCCTGTATCCAGCCATGGCAGTGCCCCAGTTGTGTAAGCTGTCACACCACAACGCTGATGTGTGACGGTAGCCCTGCAACTGCATGCAGGCCTCCGGTTCTGCCTGTTCCTCCCCAGGCTGCATGCCATGGTGTACAGCCCCTTTGGGGAGCCACCCAGGTCTCCCCGAGGTGTCAGCAGAGCTCCCCACAGTGCTGTCTCGGGCCTTTTTTTGGGCTCACCCCAAGTGAGCCTGTTTTGTCAACTCCAAGGTCTAGCTTGACCACATCACCCTGTGCCCTTTGTTTGCCAAACCTGGATCACCATTTTGTCCCTTGACTGGACTGGCCTCAAAAATGTCTCCATAACATCCCAGATCCAAGTCCCTGGCACGCTGCAAATCTCCATAGATGGCAGTGGGGTTGGCAGTAGGGAGTCGCCCACTGCTGTCAGGTGCTGCTGCTTCCTAGTACGGCTGCACAGCCCAGGCTTGGCAGGTGCAGGGACTTCTTGGGACATGGCTCTCTCTTCTGTAGATGCAGATCTGCAGGTGGAGCAGAAGCCATTCTCCTGGTGCCAGAAAGTCACCAGCTCCCAGTCTTCCCCATGGAAGGCTCTCCATTTCCCAACCCAGTAAGCACAGGCTCTGCCTGCCCCTCCTGCATGGCAGTCTCCACCATCTCTGATGATCAAAGGTTTCCTCCTCATTGCAAACCAAGAGGATGTGCCCTGGTCTCTTGCAGCCTTCAGGACTTAAGGCAGGCAGCATCATGGTGTTGTTTCGGGCACCAGCAGCAAGCTGGGGACAGGAACCATCATGTGCATGTAGGACTGGAGCCCAGCTACTTGATGCTGCTTATGGGTCAAGTGCTTTTTTTTCCTCCATGTGCCCTGGTGCAGAAACTTGAGCAACCTGACATAGATGTTGTTGATGCTGACGATGTGTACATTGGATTAAGTCTTCCCTGCAGACAGGCACTTGCTTTATTTTGGCAGTCCTCCCTGCGGAAAGGAACTTGTTTTGGCGATGCTATACAACAGGAGGAATTATTTTGGGACCATAAAAGCATTTTCCTGTATCTTAAAACACTTTCCTTTTTTCATTTGGGTAACAGTCATCAAAGAAAACAGCATTACGTACCGCAGCCTCAATTAAGCCTCTCCATTAGATACTTCACGTGTTTATGGGGAACAGGGAGCGAACCCAAACCATTTACAGGCAAAGCTGTACCGGTCATTAAAACCACCCCAGGACAGACAGTTCAATCTGCTCCTGCAAATCGCAAGTAGGAGGGTGACCTACTATGGATTTTTAATGTTTTCTGATTGCATTTATTGTTAACAGAATGTGCTGTTAAATTGGGCAGGGGTAAGGGGTGGGGGCCTTGAAGTAGTCTCAGTGCAGGCTTTCTTCCTGAACACCGCTGGTTTTTCATCTTGTTTCCCTTTATACTTTGCTTTGGCAACATTCCCACGGCTAAAACGGGGCCGTGAGGTGGACCTGCGCTCTCCGAGGTCTATCCAGCCCCTGAAGCACAGCAATAATAACTAACGAATGCGGCAAAGGCTGGTGAAGCCAAGAGCTCTCCTACCGCCACGGAGACCCAGAGCACTTCCCTTGAAAATGAAAGCAAAAGCTGCAAAGTGCTCGGTGTGGGAGGGTTAAGGACGGACAAAAAGAAGATTTTTATTTGATTAAGCCTTTTTGTCGTTACTGTTTCCCTACAGGCAGAGCAGTAACAGCGGTGTCTGTATCTTGCAGGTAAGCTTGGCTGTGGTTTGGTGACAAGCAGCGGTGACCACAGGCCCTGCCCAAGGGCTCTGGTAGTGCTGCTGCTGGTGTCTCCCCCCACGTGGGCTTGTGTGTCTGTGTGGCCTCTGCTGCAGCCAAGTTTTTAATTTTTTTTTTTTTTTTCCCCTTTTCACTATTTTGGCCAAGTTTTCAGCCAGCTCGGTGCCTGTACAGCCCCTTTCAGTTGAAAAAGGCCTGCTAGGACACCGTGGGCTGATGGTGGAAGAGTGGTGGCTAACATTTAGGTGGATTTGGGACACTCAGGGACCTGAGCCCTGAGCAGGCTTCTGTGACTTAGAAGTGTAGACCGGTGTTTTGGGGAAAAAGCCTTGGATTGCTCATTTGCCTGTGGCTCCTTTGCAGCACTGGCTGCTGTCAACAAATCCAGGGACAACCTCAAAGAAAGGTGAGATCGCCCCAACATCCAACTGAACCACAGACCAGAACACTCTCTCCAGGACTTGTCTCGTTCTTCAGAATCTCTGTTGTCTTCTAAAAATCAAATCAAACTATGGCCCGGCCACAGTGAGGGTCACTCTGTTGTCAGACTTTGGTGTTTTTAAGCTCTGGCATTTAAGTTCAAGGCAGAGATTATCATGGCAGACCATACAGACTGCCTGAACAGACCAGAAAAATAAGCAGCTATAACAGCAAAGTAGTTTCTTCAGCGGCCCATGATTTTAATTTCTGTATTTTATGTGTAAAGAGTTTATTCTGGGGATTGCACTTGGTAGGGTTTGGTTTTTCTCCTTGTTGGATCTTGCTCCTGTTAGACTGAGCATGTTTGTGTCCTGCAGCCAGCTGTTACCCACCCACCTAGGTGCAGACAGGGTGGATGGTTTAACTGTGCAGCACTTTTAAATTTCCCCCCCCCTCCCCGCCTCCAGCCCATTGATGAAGCAAGCAAATGGCTTCCAGCCCCTGTCCCAGGGCCTTTCCTGCTGCCGTAATAGCTGTGGAAGTCCAAAAAAACCCCCTCACTCTACAAAGTAGGTTTCTGGGCTAGATGAAAGACTTCTGTTTAAAGAGAAGACTGGTTGGAACTTCTTTAACAACTTAGGTAGGTCTGCAGTGGCTTCTAAAATCCCCTATCTACTCCCCCTCCCCCCCCTTTTTTCCTTACCCTAAAAAGATTCCAACAGCAACCAGTGTAAATCGCTGGCGGGTAGAATGAACCAGACCTTCACCTCCAAGCTACAGCACACTTCTCTCTTTTAATTTTTTTTAAAGCAGCCAAAACTTCACACCCTTCCACTATGGATTAATTACAAGGTTGGGCACATCAGGCTTTTACTATGGTAGAACAGAGTTAAAAGTTGATGCAGTTGATGGGAGTTGTACACTGCTCCTTGACAAACAGCAGCCTCCTCACTGGTCACAGACTCACAGGATAGTTTGGGTTGGAAGGGACCTTTAAAGGTCGTCTAATCCAGCCACCCCTGCCATGGACACCTTCCACTAGACCAGGTTGCCCAAAGCGCCGTCCAACCTGGCCTTGAACAGTTCCAGAGAGGGGACATCCACAGCTTCTCTGGGCAACCTGTTCCAGTCCCTCACTATCTTCATCGTAAAATATCTCTTTGCTACATCCAATCTAAACCCTGCCCTCTTTCAGGTCAAAACTGTTGCCCTTTGTCCTCAGGCTCTGTGAAAAGTCTCTCTCTTTCTTTCTTATATACTCCCTTTGTATATTGAAACAGATAACAATAAGCTCTCCCTGGAGCCTTCTCTTCTCCAGGCTGAGCGACCCCCGAACACTCTCAGCCCATCTCCACAGGAAGATGCTCCAGCCCTCTCACCATCTTCATGGCTCCCCTCTGGCCCTGTTCCAGCAGGTGGGCTCCCATGCAGGCAAACACCTTATGTTACCTAAAGGGAAGATTATACTGGTTTCTAATCACTCAATGAGGGGAAGAGCCCATTTTATGCTTAGGAGAGCACTGTTAATGAACACCTGGGTAATGGCCCGTTGACAGCTCACCTTGGAGCCGGAGGCTGGATGGCCAAGGCCAAACTTGCTGAACCTGCAGGGCCTGTTTGGCCGTGGTACCCTTGTTTGTCTGTGTGTGCGCTGTACTGGGCGCACTCGCTACGTGGCATCGCATGCTACGCACACGCTGAGGGAGGACACGGCAGCCCCAACAGTGGGAAGCAGCTCCTTTGTGCCTAGCTTGCCAACGCGGCGCTAGACTGTCTCAGCGTTTCTGCTTCTCAGCTGTGGCAAACCCTCTGCTGCTTGGCTGTTGGCAAGCTTCGTTGTTGCTCTGCTTCCTGCCTCCCTTCCCATATGGTGGCTTGTTTAAAAATAAAGCATTTACAAGGCGCAGAAATTGTAAAAGCAGGCTAACCAGCAGGGGAGTTACAGTAAATGCTAGATGAGGTAGGGTGCCTGGGTTGCAGTGAGGGCTCAACTTCAGGTTACTTACACACCTGTAGTGTTAAAAAAAAACACCCTAGAAATACTCTGGGTTCCTGGCTGGCCACGGCTTATTGTGGCAGAAGTCCAACTCCTGCAACTAGTCCTCACGATGAGGCGAGCAAGCATGGCCGCAGGATGCCCAGCTCATCCTGCCTGCCTGCCCCGCTGCCTCCCTGCCAGGGAGGAGAAAGCAGATGGGTGCTGGACTGAGTGGCTGGAAGCAGGAATCGCATGCTGGGCAGAAGAAAGAGGGAGCTTGAAACAGTGAGGAGGGACCCAACACTGGAAGCTGCACCTTTACCATGTCACTGTCTTGCTGCTGCTGTGAGTAATCCATCATCTTTGGGAACTGCACTAAGACAGGACTTTGCAGCTCTTCTTCCTTTGCCCTCAGGCTATTTCACCCAACATACTCTCAGCAGCAAGCATGGACAGTACGGCCACCATTCAGTCCTCAGTGGTGCTCAGCCAGTATGCCCTGGCGCCTGCAGCGGGATGTGATGGGAGACGGCAGATGATTGTGGCAGAGGCCCCAGGACAGCTCAGCATGATGCACAGCACATGGCTGCTTTGCTTTCACGTCAACCTTCTGCTCTACTGAGCTTTTCTAGGTTCAGGGCCTGGAGCTGGCAGGGCCTGGAGCTCTGCTGCTATTCCCACTGGGAGCAAACCTGCTGCTGATGCTGCTTCTCCGCTCACAGCCACCTTGTTGCTTAGGTGGTCCTGTTTTTCCTAGCATGTGCAGCCGCTAACCTTTGAAGGGCAGCCATTTAAAAAATGGGCACTGGGGAAAGGCAGGTGGCTGCTTGTGGCCAAATGGTCCTGCTTTGAAGTACATCAATGCCATGCCCATGCAACGCTGGATAAGGAAACGGCAGCAGGGAACAAGGTAAGTTACATTCTACTATGATGGAAGTAAATTCTGATCACTTGAGGTGGCCAGAAAGGTTACTTCGAAAAGTTCCTTGTTAGTTTTCCCCACGAGCTGTTCAATTCCCAAGGCGCACACTCCAATTCCCCCCCGAAGCAGCTGTTCTTAGATTTGTATAAACCTCCACTCACCAAAATCAATTACATCAACCTTAATAAACTTCCCAATAAAGGCAGTTGATCAATTACCACTGTTTTCATCTGCCATAGGGGTTCTGCAGCTGTTTTTATTTTAAAACAATCCACTACTAAAGCAGAATACGCAACTGGAACGAAGCACGTTAAATCAAGACGAAGGTTACACGTGTAGAACAACTAATCTGTAATTCTCCCAGGACGATGAACCACCCTGTTGTCCCAACTACTGCTGCGCCCAGAACATCCTCTCACAACGGCACTGCGGCTCGGAAGTACTCTGCAGCGGCGAAGCGCAGGCTGTGCACTTCATTCATAGTAGAGAAGCATTGTTTGTAACTCTGTAATTAGTATTTTGGCCTGAAAAATGCCAGTTTGCATGGTGTTGGCTGTCTTGCTCTAGTTTGCAGCTTCAATAAATGTTCACGATAGGGATGCATTGTACATAGGGATTTCAGTTGCTTTTCTTTAAGCAAAATTAATTATATTTTAACGACTTCTGGCTTTTTTCATTTGAAAGTATGAAAAAAATTGCACAGGCTAAAGACTACGAACTCAAAGCTACTGTTAATTTACAAAATTACATATTACAGTAAATTAATGCATAATATGAACTAATCAATGGTGCACTTTCGCAGGGGGAAGGGAAAAACCCCTGCAGCTGGGGTTTCTCTTGTGTAAAAGGGATGATCATTCAGCTGGTTTTCCACCTAAAAACATAATGAGGATTCAGAACATCTTTAGTGGAACCTGTGCAATCCCCTTAATGGTGCTAAACAAGACAGAAGACTTTATTTTTTTTTTAAATTCTGGAAGGCTAGAATCTTTGGCCTAAAAAACGCACACATTTTTCTGACTCTTAGAGAGTCGTTAATGAGCTGTTTGCAGTCACTATGCCCTACTCTTTGCTTTTATCCTAGCTAACTGCTCCGGCTACGCAAAATGCTACAGTGGACCATCCACAAGCATTTTAACAACTCTGGAGACAAAATCCAGAGCAAGTTTAGCAACCACAGACTTGCTTGAAGTTGCAAGAACCTGTTTAATGATTTCAGTGGTCAGCAAGCTGGGCTGCAAATGCCCGCAGCCTGTCTAGCCCTTGGGCTCCCAACTTTTTCGGCAGTGCGGACAATTACAGTTTGAGATGAAGCGGATTTCGGGCAAACATCCTGTGTTACAAGTGCAAACTAACACTCAGAAGTGTAAGTGCACCCCAGTGTAAACCTTAGGTATTTCCCAGTTAATCTTCTTTGTAGGTGCCTTATTTACTGCCAGAGACTGCAGCCCAAAGGCAGGAGTTCAGTCAGGAAAAGACCAGGCCCGTCCTTTCCCATCACATGAAAATGCACTGCTAAACATCTGAAGAACTCCTCTGGCAAAAATTGTATGTACCTTAACGCTTGCAGGCTATGGGGTGCGGTTTTGAATACTACAGTTTTGGACAGAGGTGCTTAAAACTTGTTGAGGGTTCAGCCAGACGAACTCCAGCCAGTCCAACCCGCCCATCCACTGACAGCATGTAGCTTTTTAGGTAGGAGGTATCAAATGCTGCTCAGTGTGGCCATGGAATGATGTTCTGTTGCATTCAAGAAACAGCAGGTCGATTCAGTTAACTTCTATATATAGCTATTTTCAGGTTTCCAGTGCAGGTACATCTGATGGACCATGAGGCAAGGATCAACTGAGTAGCGAAAAGCTTCACCAACAGAAAAGGAACATCAACTGAATTAAAAAAAAGTCCAAATGTAATAAATTACAAAGCAAGTCCTATACAGTACACAGAACTTGGGATCTTAAGTGGCCACTGACACATCCTTTTCCCCTTCCTTTGCTGTAAAAGGAAATGTTTTATCTTCAGCTGCTTGTTACGGACCATTTCAACAGCACACCAGCATTCCACTGGGAATAAGAGGTCTTTTTTTGTCAAAATCATTTTATTAAAGAGTTAATGTCACAACAAGCTCAAAATAACACATGCTTCAGAAATTAACTGGGTGAAAAATACTCCGAACAGAAATAGGAATGTTTTGAAGGCATGGTAAAGCATCAGTTGCAAGAAACTTCTGCAAACAGAATTCTGTTGGTGCAATGGAGAAAAACCTCAGAAAAGAAGCCTGCTGGGCGTGACTTTTGTTTATGTAGTGCAGTTTGTCTAATAGGTTAAATTAGAAAGGGCTGCACAGACCCAAGTCTATTTCTTCAATAATTAGCCCCAGCACAGGTTTTTCACTGTGAGTACGAACAAAACAAATTTAGTTGACATCTTAACATAGTGGTAATATATATATTATATACATGACAGATGTTTGACTCATGCAGCCTCCTCAGTTACATGATTATTTATTTTTTAATTTACTCAAGAAACATTATAAAAAAATAGGTTTGCAATTTGTATTTCACTCCAGTGTTAGCTCCGCATCACCTCAGGCAAAGACAGTGTTTCAGCAGATAATCTAATTTGGCAAGAAATCTGCCCTAATTCTTAACCTCATTTTTGTAAATCCACGTAGAAAATAAACGCGAACTCTTTATACAAAACATGAGCAAATAACTGTACCTATATAAAAGGGGATTCATTCCCTTTAGTTTTATTATCATGGCACATATGTTATAGTTTCACACAGCATACTGATGTTCATTTAGGTTTTTTTAAACCCTCAAAATAGTGTTGATGAATGGAAGAATGTGAGTTACCATAGGCAGCTGACTCATGCATTAAGCAATTCATGTTCTTTATCAGTTTTCCCAACAGCATCAGGATTGGATAATGGGTCAAGGTCAGCAAAGAGACTGAACCAGGCAGTCAAGTCTTTAGGATTCTTTGCAGGTTCTGCTAAAAAAAAAAAAAAAAAAAGAAAAAGAAAAAGAAAAAAGTACAGACTTGTCAGCTATTTTAAAACAAAACTGACTGACTGTTAGACTGAGGTCAAACAAATGCCGTGGTATTGTTTATTACTAAGGGCACTTCTGACAAGAAAATCGGGATGAAATACGGCATTTTAAAACACTACCTTTAACAGAATATGGAACTTCAGTAAGAATGAATGTTTTACATCTGTCTGCCTAAAATACATCTGTATTTTATATGGCTTCTGCCATGGTAAGTACAGGAACACTTTGATTAAAAATAGAAACAATCTCGCTCTGTCTAGCTGTTTCATGAAAGGTATTTTACTTGTGTGTGCACCTGCATGCCTGCAAAAAAGCAGAGGGAAAGTAAAGGCAAATTTTACTTTCAATCTCTCTTACTAAATTCCTTTGCCTGTATCCAGTGCATGTGACTGTTCTGCACCCCCTGTATATATGACCACACAAGGTCATTACTCGTCTGCAATGAAGTTTTAATGGGAAGGTATTGGCTGGAGAGAGGGGAGGTACATGTGATAGCCAGTCCCAAGCACAGCTTCTAGTAATAGGGTGTATTTTCTGATGGATATAAAAAGATGTGAACCAGGAATATGTTCCAACAGCAGCTGGACTATTGGTCTTATGTGTCTGTACTGACATACAGATGTCACAGAGGTCTCCTACCTTCTTTTATTCCAAAAGGGCAGATGTTCAAGTTAGAGAGGAGGTGACTTTGGCTGAAGGGACATCACTACTTGCTTTTTCTTTTGTGACCCTGTGCTTAACATGTATAATATTGATAGTGAAATAAGATGTGCTCTTCCACTCAGAGAAAAAAAAAAAAGTTGCATGAAAGCATTCTTTGTGAAACAAGGAATTTATGGACAAAATAGGCTCTGCTTGGCATGGCTTTCATCGTGGTGTCTGCAGGGCTGGAGTATCTGTCACTTTCATAAACACAGATTCTAAAGTAACTGAAAGGTGTTCCTTCTTCTACTGAAGGTACTGTAGCTGTGGCATCACACTCCCTTCTTAAACGGCCTCCAAAGTATCTTAACTTTCTTTTTCTGCTGGCTGAAACATGTCAGTCTTTTAATTCCAGGAGGCAGGGGAAGGAATACAGATCGCTCCTTCTGCACTGAACATCTTTGATGTAGCTTCTGTTTGAACGTGAATGACCAGAATAGGCTACAAAATGGCAATAAGGATTCAACATATTTCTGGTTCACTTACCCAGACAACCCTAGTCAAAATCAGCAGGGCTTTGTCTCAGTAGATGGCAGGACTACACACTCTTGGCTCAGTTGCAAGAAGTGAATTAAGTTTCAAACAGATGATTACTGATATGATATATGTTATCAACAAAATTTGCAATTAGGGCTCTTCTGCCTTATCAGTAGCCTGTATTTTAGCCACAATGTCCTCCCAGAGTTTCAAAACACTGTTTAGCTTAGACAAAGTACACGCAGATGCTATTCCGTGTGACTCAAAGTAGTAAAAGAAACTGTAGTTTCAGCTCCCTCATTATATAGTAATGAGAGAGCATTTTGACATACTACTAGCACTGAAGCCCACCAAAACCATACACATACATATCATAATCAACGCTGATACGGAGTAATTCATTAGTGAGTACATCATTCTTGACAAGAAACTACTACAAAAATAGGTTTTATTATGATAGAGTAACTGAGAAGACTGGAAAGTTACAAGAGTCACAGCTCAAAAGAAAAAGCAAAGTAACTGAAAAACTACATGACTGTCTCACCTTTCACGGGTGTCTTGTTCGCATTCACATTCAGGCTGTTTGGTTTCTGTGCTGGCTGTGGTATAGACAGTGGGCTGACACTGTTAGCTCCCCATCCTAAAATTCAATAATGCAGCAGCATTAGCACGAAGAATCACTTTGTTAACTCCGACATCCCACTGTCTGGCAGCACAATGCTCACACCAGATGATGGGGAAGAACACTTTGTTTATGGTTATGGCCATTCCTGTCTTTCCCTGTACACAAGAAATCAGCAGTCAGGTGCTTCAGACAAGCAGCATCCTTGAGAAGAGAATATCTGTGGGTCAGTTTCATCGTCTCCAGATTCAGGCAACTTTCAAACCTTTAACCTGGATAAAAAATATTTTTTTTATTGTTTCTTTTATCCAATCACAGTAAATACTTGTTCACAGAAAGGCCAGTACAATAATCAAGTCAAACATAGCTGTAGGGAGAAGAATATCACATGTGGGCAAAAATATCACACATACTAAACATTTTTTCCAACTTTCTTTACTTTCAGAGTCCTAAAGACTTTCATTTCACCAGCTGTTCCAGAGAAAAACATACTGAGACGCTCTAGATTTTTTAATTAATATTGAAATTATTAATTCTGAAAAAAAAAATGTCCTGCAAAACAGTTTGAAGAATTAAATTCAAGATGCACTACTTTGAGTTAACTTAAAACTAGGTTTTAATGGAGTATGGAGAGAGTGACTGTGCAGGAAAAAGTAAAAGTGGTTATTCACAATTTTTTGTTCTTACATGCATATTCCATAGCCACAAAGGAGTAATCATAAATACAGTTAATGAGGCCAGATGAGCTAGGATGGCAAAATGAACTAGGGGCGGCGTACCACAGAGAAGTATTAGGAAAAAATGGAGCTTTTTTGTCCCTGTTTTAAGATATTTAAACTCTTATGCTTTAGCACATTTAGAGGACTGGAGGTCATATTTCTCATTTCAATAGTATCTCTTCAAGTATGGCCTGATCAATTATCCATTCATCTCAGCGACCTAGTGTATCTAATTCTGCAGTACCACAAACAGGATATTCATCCGGGCACACAGCTAGCATTTCGTTATTCAGTCCATGCTCTCGCATACTTTGCTACTCTCTTTGTTCTTCCTCCCCTTACTTTCTTCCTCTTTTGAGATCCCTGTCAGATACTGGTACCCAGTGTCCTGACAGTTACCATTACAGCCACGTAAGTCACACATACCCTTCCTCTCTAATAGATTATTCTCATCACTCTATGTTCTTACCTTGACTATAAAGTCTGAAGCCCAAGTTGTGTTATTAAAAGGAGGCGAGAAGAACGTTTCTATAAAACCACATGTCCTTCTAAAAAATCACATGAATTAGGAAGGAAATTTAAAGCCACAAACATCCTCTGCATCTCTAAGGAAACAACCCAAAACCTTCAAAATCTGAATGCAGAGGGCTCACATGTAATTGTTGTAGGCAAAGGTGATAAAAGCTTATGAGCTACCCTGTGCCCCCTGAAAATGAGATTTTAGAGTTTAATCTCTCAAATAAACAGATTTGAATCATAAATAACAAAAATTATGGAATTAACACTTCAGAATTACATACTTTTCCAGGCATTTTCTCTGCTTTTTGTCACAAAAGAGAAGAATGGCAGAGGACATCATGCACAACTACAGAGAACTGTAATGCTTTCATCTGTTTGGAGATGTACTGCGAGAAAGTGCTTTAATATGTCAGTGGATGGCAACGGATAAATTGAGCAGCTTAAGCAGACAGGGCCAACTCCCAATTTCATAGAAATGAATGGGAGTGCTGCCCGGAAACTTTCTGTGCAAGTCCCACTGACTTCAGTGAGATCAGGAGTTGGCTCCCCGAGACCTCAACGATGTTCATTTACACTGATGCGACTGGCAGCCCACACAGTGAAACACCGCAGACCAGTTAACTCCTTTGGAGCCTTTCTCTTGAGCTCCTGGGCTAAGGCTCGGAAAGCAGCACATCCGTGAGAGATGCTGTGGTCTGGTTCTCTCTTCATTAAAACACAGGTAGCTCAAGTACCACTTCGAAAACAAAAAGAACCTAGCAACCAAAACATCCTACCAGATACGCTCCACAAAACATGTGATGCTTTTGTAGCGAACTTACACATCTATGAAGGTATTGGGACAGACCGACGCAGAATTTTTATTAAGTACTTTCATGAATTATGTTTTTAGTGTCCCCGCACAGCGAGCTACAGGGAACAACTTTGCCTTTCGACAACAGACTGCAGCCTATCAATTTAAAAGCAGTTGTTGGCCCTAAGCCTGCTCTGGTTTGCCTCTTCACAGCGTGGCTTCATTACGTGACTAGACAAAAGATTATCGCTGAGACAGCAAGGAAACCAAAGAGCTTACTTCTCAGCTAGCATCTTCACAAACGTTACCACAATTAAATTTAGAAATGGCAACCGTAAGCTGCATATTTTCTTACCAAATAGGACATACACACATGGAGGTAAGATAAAGAGGAGCCCTTAATGCTATGAATAAGTAAGCACACGAGGCCATAAACATCGTGAAAGAGAAAGCCAATGCTCTCTCTGAAAAAGCGGAAAGGCAACCAGGTGACAAAGCTGTATCTGGAGGAGAATCTGAAAGATTTGTTGGGAGCATGCTTTGGTTCTAATATACACACACACACACATTTATATGTATTTTAAACCAGCACCTGGTAGTCCCATAGCAATTCAAAGTTCCATTGTGCTAGATCCTGCCTATAAATACAGCCAGAGAAAACTCCGAGCTGGGAATTCCTGACCGTAACAGTTTATAACCTGCACAGCATTGTGCCTGTTTTACAGATTAAGATCTGAGGCAGAGAGAAAACAAAGCCCCAAAGATTTATGAGCGTGCTTAACGTAAAATAAGTAAGTAATCCCACTGAAGTTAATAGAAAAGTTAATGTGCTTAAAGTTAAGCATGTGAGCTTTAACAATCTTTACGGTCTTAAAGCCAAATTCACACAGGAAGTATGCAACATCGAGGCTCCAGTGTAGCACCTCACACTGAATCATTATTAAGCAATCCTACCAATTGGAGGGGGGGGGGAAGAGTAGGGAATGTATCACAAATCCTTAGTAAAAATATCCATAATTCAAATATTCTAATATTTCCAACTTGTATGTTTAGATATGTTTATATTTCAGTTAGTATTTTGTTTAAATAAAAAAGTCTCTGTTCCCAAATTTATTGATAAGGTCAAGTTATGAAAGAAGTGCTGTAAAGTGAAATGAAATGCAGTTTAAGATTAAAGCTGAGATTTCACAAAATATATAAAATGGACAGAACTTCACCTTCTGTTAAAAAATAAGACATAAAAACTTTAAAAGAAAACTAGGCTATGAAAGTTAGTTTAAATGATGCATTTTAATTGACATCTAGAGTCAGCTACGAATGTGCTGATTCTCAGATATAATTATTCAGCTGATTAGCCTTGACTTTTCAAATGCCAATAGATCAATTACCATGAGCTTCTGCTGAAACCTTGGAAATCTGTTTGAAAAAATCAACCTATTTTATTCTTCCAATACCTCCTTACTGTATTTCTTATTCTAAAAGATTTTGGGATGCCATGTTGACTGGAATGGATTTTCCATTTCTAGTGTTCCTTCAAGGCAATGTACCAGAATTCTGACTTTGAAGTGCTAGTAAGTGCAGACAATGCCAGTGATGTTCGCAAAGGAGAGCGATAACAAGAGCCTCAGAAAGGATACCCAGCCCTGTTTGCCATTTACACCGCAAAAGTATTTTTCCTTCAAAAACATGTTTACATTTAAAAACATGTAAAAACTCTGGAAAAAAAATCAATCCCATATTTCTGCTATTTTCAGTATTTTGCTTCAAATCTGTTTATGTGTCTGTATCAAGACACGTGTTTTCCATTGTTCCTTTCTCCCCTTTCAATAGATACGATGTCTGCTTCTGGTCACAAACTGTTTAATTTCACATGGCTAAACCTCATGATTTTTTTAGCTCATATTTTATGAGGTCAAATCCTACACTCTTCCAGTCCCTCTTCACTCTAGCCATCATATTCATATATGCATGTACCTCATCATAGGAATATATTTAAAACTGTGCATCATTGCAAATGTCAGTCCCCCAGTTTATCTAAGCACTGAAGGCAGCGAACCCAAATATCCTCCTTCAGGGTTGGTGCTGGTAACTGTATTAATTAGAAGGTACATTTGACTTTCTTATTCTTGCCAAAATGTCACAGGTCTTTATACATCATGTATTATTTGTACCAGCCACAAGGGTTCCAAGATGTAGTCTTCAGGATGGAATCAGTCTGCTAGTCCTTCCTACATCACTCTTCCCCAAATGAGATTTAAGTGACTTCGGACAGAGCCCAAAAAGGCATGCTCCTCCTCGAGCCTGCAAAGCCCTACAAGAAATCTAGCTGGACTGTGGTGATGACAAAGGTAGGTGATGATGGTTATCACCAGACTGCCTTCCTCCCTCCTCCCTCAAGGCCAAAGCAGCAGCAGGAGAGTTCTGCTCAAGTTCCTTTCCCTTTCCTTTCCTTCTCCCCACAGCTTGGAAAACCCAAGAAAATGAACTGTATAGACGAAAGGGGAGAGAAAGAGTTGTTACCTGCATCATTAAGTAACCAGCCTACAAGAGGAATCCACCTGTGTGGTTGCTAGCCTGAGACAACCCATTCTACCTTACCCACATTCCTACATGCAACAATATGGGACGCATTGGACAAAAAAGAAGATTAATGAAGTTAATTAATTTTCACTAAGTTGTTTAAAAATAGCATACCCAGACCAAATATAGTAATCATTTTTGGTTCTCTGGCCCCTTAACAGAGAAAGCAGTTGTGATTTAAACAGTAAAACGCACTCAAATAGATTTTCTATTAAAGAAAAAAATGTCTCAAAGGCCTACAGAACATTCCAGGAAGCTCAATGAAAACATTCTAGACAGTAATTTTGACTGTTTTGGGGTACTGCACTCAGAAACACTGAATGAGCAAGGCTACTCACATGTTTTTCTCCAAGCTGCACTCTGCTTCAATGTCAGGGTTTCTGCAGCTATGGCACAACATAAGCTGCGACTACACTTCTACATAGCAGAAAGCCATACTCTAACATCTAAACCCAAAGCACTAACAGAACAAGATGAGCTCTCACCATGTAAAGATGACTGCAAGTCATTCATGTTTTGGTCTAACAGCTGTGAGGGTAAGTAGCCTGATGGTGTGGATGCCACAGACGACGAAGTGTTCTCTGCATCTCCAGCTGAAGAGTTCGTGGTGAGATCAGCAAGTGCAACCTGTCCAAAAACAGCTGTCCACTCTTTGCTGAATTCCCCCTCGTCCAGGGAGGAAGCGTTGAGGATCTCATTCAGTAACACCATGTCATCCTTATCACCAGGTTCGGACTCCAAGGACCTCACAAACTGATCCTTTGAAGCTGTCTCAGAACAAGAGAGTCAAGATAAATAATTTTTTAGACAAAGAAAAGGAAGAACCTTTTTAAAATATCCAATCTAGGTTTTGTATGTTAAGAGAGATGGAATATTTTTCCGTGAATATTTGTTGTTTTCTCTTTTAGACTCAGTTCTCTTGGACATCTGGACTTGTAGCTTATGCAACAAATAATTCCTTCATTATCTGAGATAACCTCACTGCTGTTAAAAATAATTTCTTATTAAAAACAATAAGTATCCTTAAAAAATGATCTATTAAACACCACACCACAATCATCACATAGTCTAATATTTAAAACATTGGAGAATATATATTGGCTATATAAACCATCAAAAAACAAAATCATATTGGTATAAATGGAAAATAAATAAAAGTTGGGGATTATTCTAGAATTTTGTGAGAAGATAAGATGACCTTTATGACCCTCTGGCCAATGCTTGAATTATTGGAGTATTTCCCCACGGTAACAGGTTAGTCTACACAGAGTGAGATTTTTCTACACTGTTCAATTTCCTCTGTTAGGCTGCTGAAAAATAAGTGGGGCCACTTTCCTTCTGATTCTCCTTGCTAGTTTTTCTAGCACCAGAACTGCAACTGAAGAAGCTTTTAGATGACTCGTGCCATTACTCCTTAAAAACAAACCTTCCTATTTCAAAAATGTTATAGTCATATAAAATACGTGAAGCTTGTAACCAGGACTGCAATCCTTTTCTCCAGCTTACAAAATATTTGGAGAGTGAAAGAACTGTCAAGGAACCCCAAGTACTATTTTACTTGGAAACATTCAGAGCTCAACTGTGGGAGTATGCAGAGGACAAAGATCGTGGTTAACAACACTGATAATGTTACATTACTGAAACCCAGATCAGTTTATCTTAACTATGCTTGTTTCAAACTTGTGGTAAGGCACAGAGGCAACTTCAGTCTTCCACAGTTTGGATAGATCAGCGGAGCTCTGTGAGCTGCATACAACTTGCAAAGACGTTTTTAACCCTCTTGGGTTGGGATAGAAGATTGACAGTAGCAGAATGGTTGCAACAGACCATTTTATTTAAGTGCAACAGCCTTCTCAGGCAAGTTCCCTTTTCATAGCTGTAATAATTTATAATGAAATGGCTGAAATTGAGTCAGAGGAGTAAAAAAAAGCACAAAACCTCTGTTTTAAAATAGGCTGATGAGTCAACATACACACCTACATACTAAGAAACAAATAAACCAACACATAATATAAGGATTTTATTCATTACTGAAGTCAGCTCTGAGGTTCAGCTCCTTTCTAATTCACATTTTTATATACCTCTGTATTCCCTTACAGGGCGCAAAAATTAGAAATAGAAACATCACAAACAAGTCGATTCCCCTGATGTTCTCACCAGATTATAACCGAAATACCATAGAAAACAATTTGTCCTCATGAATTTTCAGGCTGCTTTCCCATCTTCAGACAAACAGCAAAGAATGCTAAGGTTGTCCAGGCACCTACAATTCCACCAAGTCTCCAGCCATTCAGCAGGTGAGGCAGAGGGGTAAATCCTTCCACAGGGGAAGGACACCTGCTCTTCTGAAGGCACTTAAGAACTCTGATCTCTACAGGGCATCGTCACCTCAAAGCTGCTTTCAGGAGGCTCCTTTGTGAACCCGGAAGGCTTACAGGGGGCGATGCAAAGAGAGCATCATCAGTAACAGATCTGCTAAGGCATGCCACCAACACTGCACCTAACCACAAATGACATTTGCTATAAGGGAACAAAGGCTTTGCAGCAACACAGCACAGAGCAAAGCTCTGCTGTATCTGCGTATCCCACTGTAGCGGTCCCATTTTTACTGGGGGAGACAGTACAACATACAGCTGTACATCTGAAGAGCAGTTAGGTCTTGCTATAGTGTGTATGACCACCAAACATCAGAGAAGTGACACACTTCTTGTCTCAGCAGTCTTTCTGATCCTCATGCAGGGACAGGGGAGGACGGGGGCTGCTTATGCTCAGGGTGCCTTGAGTAAGCAGCAGTAAGTTCCACTCTCGTTTGCCACAAAGGTTATCTTGAAACGAGTCTTGCTTATTGAGATATTACTCATGTGGCACCTCTGCCAGATTACTAGAATGACATGGACATTCTCACCTCACCCGTAAATCTTCTATTACTTCTTTTCCTGTTTCTCTGTTTTCACTGCTCATTTTCACAGTCAAAATCCTCTCTCTGTCTGCACATGCCACCTCTCACTTTATAAAAGCCCGTGAAATAACCCCAAAACTCCCACCAGCACAGTGAAAAAAGGTCACTATATTCTTTTTTTTTTTGTAGTTGTTCAAACAAGCCTCTAGCGATGCTCATATTCCTTTGCAAATACGCCTCATTTTGATGGTATTTTAAAAAAATTAAATGTAAGGAGAAACTACAAATATTTACAATGATACATGATTGGAAACACAGCATAAAGACTTCCTTCTGAAACACACATGAAGGTGTACCTCTAACTATACCACTGCACTTATAATAATACGATATTCATTAGCTAGTGTGTAAAATTATGGTAAATAGCTGATATTGGAACATTAACATAACCATCCCCACAACAATGCCACCCCACAACTGCTTTCGTATTGATTTAACTATTTGAATAAAGAATAAAAAAATAGCCTTCTAAGTGACATAGCTAAACCTGTATGACCAATAATTGTATGCATTATCTGTATCTCCACTAAGAAGTTCCAACAAGGAATGGAGCTGAGTAAGGAGAAAAACAGAAGAGAAAAGGCCACTATCAGACATACACTGACCTTTTTTATTAACCACAGAAAAGAAGTCATCACTACCTTATCTATCCACAGATTAGGGCTGCTTCTGCACAGGCAGCTGAGGAACTTTCCCTGTTTCTGCTTTCATGGGTGATTCCCCACATGAGTAATTTCCCCACAGTGCAAGAGACTGCCTGGGGCAAATTCAAAGTCGAGGTCTTTGCAAATGCTCTTCCTTACCCACCATGAAGGCAGCATACCAAATACCCCAAACTACACTCTCACACTGACTAAACTGCACAAAGCCATTTTTTTCTTTGCTTCTTTATGTGCCTTTTGAGTTGCCACAGTTGGTTTTGTTGTTGTTGAAGTTATTTTTACTCATTCTTCTGAGATGTATGAGTGAAAAGCAGATGAGAAATGATATGTAATAATCTTACTGCATGTGAACACTCAATATAATACTTTTCCCAGAACTTTCATGTGCTACATGGTAAAACAGTACCCTTTGGAAAAAAACAGCACATCCCCTTGAGCTACCACTGATCTAAAACCATAAAGATAGGAGCAGGGCCTGGAATGAAAGATTGCTTTCTCATGTGTGTATGAGAACAGCACAGCAGAGTTAATTAACTATCTGGCTGAAAGAAGTCACCAGTTCTTGTATGGTTTTAAGGGGAATAATTAATTTATTTCCAATACATATATTTCTGATATAAAATCTTGTGGCTACTAGCGCATTGCCAAGGGTACTGACACAACAACTAAAGAACCAAAAAGAAAAGTCTATGAAACATTATAGGAGGGGTAAGGTTTACAGCAGAACCTACTTCAGTGGGGGCAAATATGACATAGTCCATTACACCTAACCTTAAATCATCTGTTACGATGGGTTTTATTCCCTGTAAGGTTTCCTTCACATTATAACATCAGAAAAAGCACCTCTGCATGTATATGAAGTTGAGTTTCCTTTAGCACTGTTTAAATACTGCAGCTGACTAATGTAATTCATCTTGCAGATTATGAAAACAAGATCTAAGATTAAAATCATACTTGGTGCCTGTAATTGAAAAGCATATTAAAAAGACTTGCACAAATGTTTCGTACCATTTTCTTCAGGTTGCAGGTCTAGTAAGTCATCTATGGCACCTACAGGAAAAAAAAAAAAAAAGGAAAACAGAAAAAAGAAAAAAAAAGCAACAAAGGAAGATCTGTAGTACACTGACAATCAGTATGTATACATCTGAAGGTAGTTTTCTTAAGTCTCTTCACCTGAGTTCTGCTTGTGGTTACAATTTCCTTGTAACGTGGATATGACATCCTTGCCATCGTCAGCTGTAATTAAGATCCATAAACATGTCAAATTGCACTTGGCACAAGACCATGCTTATAAATAATGTCACTGTAAGATCAACATGCAACAGTTGTTGGTATTCATGATTAAAATGAACATGGTCACAATGGAAGAAAGACTAGAGCTATAAGCATTTCTAAGAAGTGAGGAAAAATTCTGAATAAAAACCTGGGAGGGAACTTCCTTTGAATCACTGCCTGCCACACTAACCCATCTCCAGGCTGAGTGTACTCGCCTGAGGCAACTGAAAGAATCAGACAGGTCTCTGCTGTCCTCCAGAAACAGAGACACTTCTTTTACTAGCTTGTACTTACACAGGCCAGGAGAGAGCACGGAATTGCCCAGCACCTCGTCACTCCCTAAACCGCCTTTCTTGACAATGTGTTGTTCCTCATGACACCAGCTCTAGGAATGGGGAAAAGGAATCTTCCACCAAAGCACCCCAGGGTAGAATGTAAGTAATAGCACCTCTTCTCCTTCAGGAAAATAAATTGGCTAAGACCAATAGGATGGAAAAAGTATAGCTGAGGGTTATAGGCTATCAGAGGTGAAAAAACAACACCATCACCGTGCTCCAACTGTAACTACCTTATGTTCTGAGCAAGTTTCTTAGATTAGACATGAGGTCAAAACAACCATCTAGATTCCATCCATCAGTGAAGAGAAGGACACCTCCCTCTGGTGATTAACTCCATTTAAGATATGTAGCAAAGCAGGAGGGATGAGTTACCTGCTGAACATGCCTTTCTCTCTTCTTTCTGTTGAAGAAATCTAGCTTCTAGACAAGTAAGTCTGTAGCTCTAAAGGCAAATGAAGGGGTTGGTCACAGTATTGCCAGAACTGGAAGGCAGATCTGCTGAAAGCCTCAAAATCTGAGGCCGGAAAGAAGTAGTAAAATTCTCTGTAGGGGAATAAAAACTGAATGCCAAACCCTTTCAGGAGAAACTTCAAGGTGTGTTCAGAACTAAATGAAACAGAACAGCTTGCTGTTTCAATCATATTATTTTAACAAGGTTTTGCTAGGACAATGACAGAAATGTGCTACCAGCACTAGAATCAGCTGGTCATTTAAGGACCCATGATCATATCTGATTATACTCTATATAAATATAGATAGGAGAGGCCTAAACACACCTGGACAAATACATGTGATGCTTCCATAAAAGGACAATGCACAAAGCTAAAGGGGAAAAACCCAACCCTAAACTGACTGGCAGAGGAGAGAAAAAAAAAAAAAGTTAATGAAGGGAGAGATATGGATGGCCAGAAGTCTGGAATGAAAAAAGTACAACTGTTGCTGAAAGCCTGTCCTAGTTGTTCAGTGGGAAACATGCCGGAGCCAATCTTAAAAACATCCATAGTATGTTAAGGGAAAATGCAGAGCAAATGATAGAAAATTGGAAGTTATGAAGTAGAAGTAGTTGATGAGAAAAACTAAGAAGAAACACAGCTCCATCACTAGTAGCATGACACTTCTATTACTTTAGTACGTACAGAGTACTTTAAGAAAAAAATTAAAAATCTTAGCAATGGCACAGACCCACTAGTGTATGGAGATGGAAAAATTTAGCAGAGTAGGCAGAAGTATTCCAAAATACTTCAGTTCCTTTTAGGGCCCATGGAGAAAGAGACAGAACAAGGTATTTGTATTATGAACGATGGTGAAATATTTTACAGCCCATAAGTAACTGAGATTCTAGAAAACATCTGCTAAGAAAATATAAGTCAGATTTTGTGTCCAAGAATATTAAAATATCTCATCAAAGAGATATCTGATCTAATTAATTGCAAAATGGGTGAAACTTCGGAACACTGCAAAAGTCCTAATATTGTGTCATTATTACAAAAACCACTCAAACAACAATAATTAACTCAAGTAATTGTAGGTAACTGTGGGCTGGTAGCTCACCATTACTCCTGGGCAAAACATTAACTGAATCCTGTTCAGTATGGGATTCAGAAAAAGAATAAGAGCATAATAAATGCTCCTATAATAAAAGGTGCTTTCATGGAAAGCAGACCTAGTTAAAACAATCCAACTAATTTCATTCTTTGATAAGACTATGAGCTTTCTTTGGTAAATACATGTGTTTAGAAACAACTTGATTTTGCACTGCATAGCCTTCCAGCTAAAAAGTTAGCACCGCATAATATCTACAATGAACATATTGAATGGATTAGGAACATGACAACTAACAGATGTCAAAAAGCAGTTGTTAGAAGAAATAATTGCAAAGTAGAAGTGTTTCTAGTTTAGATCTACAAGGTTTAGTGTTATATCCATCACTATTCAATTGCTTTAGCAGTCATCTGGAAGTAAACACAAAAATCACTCTTGAAAAAAATGTGCAAACAACTAACAGACTATTAGAGGTGGTCATTCGGTTTCTGTAGTCAGAGCTGGGAGAATTTAATCCCACTAAGTGTTAAGAATAAGGAATGTAAGTCATGCTGCAGAAAGAAAGAATGAGTCCTCGAAAGCTGTGACCAAAAGGAACCAAGTCTTGATAAAAACCAAATTCAAACATGAGCTTCTAACTTGATGTTGCAGCAAACTGAGATATCCTTCTTGGCTATAGAAACAGGAATGTGATTTCACCTTCTGGAAACATTATGGGAGAGACCGACATGAGACATGTCTTGTCCAGTTATGTATTCCACATTTTAAAAGGGATGCTGGAAAGTGGAATGGAATCAAAACTTAAAAAAATGAAGAACTACAGAAGATGTCTTCAAGATATCAGTCTGGTTAGTCTATCAAAATGAAGATGTGAGAGGTGTCTTGATTTTAATGTAGTACCTTTTAAGTACCTTCATGGAGGATAAAAGACTACATATTAAAGGGATTCTCCACTGATTTAGTAGAAAAAGCTATACTGTAAGCAATGGCATTATTTAGACTGAAAGGATCAAGCCCCTTGTCAAAGCAGAGCCAGCTATGAAGTTAGATCAAGTTTCTCAGGGACATGTCCTGTCAAGTCTTGAAGATCTCCAGGGATAAAGATTCCACAGCCTCTCTGGGCACTTCTTCCAGCTCTTCACCACCCTCACCATGAACACCTAGAATGTAATCAGAATTTCCCTTCCTGTCACTTGCCGCCATTGCCTCCAATTCTTTGCTGTGCATCTCCAATTAGAACCTGGCTGTGTCACTGGGTTATATCCACCCACCAGGCATTGGCAGCGGCCAAGTATGACTCTGTCCAGCTTTTAGGCAGAAGTTCCACTGAATTCAAGTTTTTAAACAGAGTACATGTTTAATCACTGGAATGAACTAGCAAGCTAAGTGGCGTGCTTTCCTTGTCTCGACATCTACTAATATCCGCAGCTCCTTTCCCTGAGAACGTGCCCAATGTAAGAATTACGCTTTGGAAGACAAACTATTTGACCTATCTGAGAGTAACTGAATGAAATGCAGTGGAATATAGTATGTGAAAGATTAGGTTTAACAGATATTCTTGGCCTTAAGTTTTATGGGTAGGGATTTGCTGGGTGAAGTTGAACATATATGAAATAAACAAAAATGAAAAAAACCCATGGATTATGAAGTTATGATAACATGAAATAAAATACCTGAATAGTTTGATTCCTTGGTATGGCTCTCCTCATCTAATGAAATCAACCTTAATTTGAAAGAATAAGAAAAAAAATTGAGAAAATATGCCATTTTTCTCTTTTTGGTCACATCATTAGAGAATCATATCAATAACAAATAAAGAGTAATTCAGATGGACTCTTGTGTTTGCTGTATATGTTGGTTTGTTAACTGTTATTGTTTACTGTTGGCGGAAGCCCACTGGAAACAAAAATTAGATTGAAGGCCAACTGTCAAAACCTATCACCTTTCCATTTTTAATCTAACTATATCTCTGTAATGAAAAGTACAGTGTATTCTGCTTTTCTGGATTTGGTCTTTCATAACTAGCATGAAGGAGGTGCAACTGCTTCAAAAAAGAAAAAAAACAAGAAAAAAAACCCACAAAACCAACAAAAAACCCAAAACGAAACACGAAAAACAACCCAACCCCACTTTGCACTTCTCTTTTTAACAGCAACAAATTAAAAATCGTCAGGTGAGTTTTGTCCCACATCAGCAGATTTCTAAAAAACCAAATCTGCAGTGTTGATGAAAAAGCTCTTGACAGAAAAAGAGCTGTGTCTTAGTTCTTATACAAAGGCAATCTCTTCAATGAAGAATATATGCTTTCAAACTGATATTATTTTGTGTAAAGCCATTCAGCAAGTAGGGAATGAAGCAGCCACATGGCTGATGTGGTGGTGGAGAGGACTGCGTAGGCACATTCCTCCGTTCTCTAGTGACAGGACAGGAGGAGCCACCTCCCATGCTCTTGAGGACAGGCTGGTGGGGAGCAAAGGAAAATTAGATTCAGGTCAAATTCTAGTATAATGAATGTTTACTGTGAATGGAAAGTTCATGAGGATTTTAAGAGCTTTGTTTTGTATAACTCTTTTAGAATCTTAGATGTTTGTTTATGGTTTTAGACACCGAAATGGTGACATATTTTTTTCCCCTCAGTTTCTTGACAATCAAGCAAATAAATAATCCATAAATAAAAACAAGTACAACCATGACATGGCATCTGATGCATTTTCTTGTAGGCGCCAATGCATAAATCATGCATTCATTCTAGAATTTTATATTCAACACTGAGGAAAGCAATTGTTTACAAAATTCTTTATAATTGTCACATGAGATGCAGCAGATTCAAGGACCTGCTGTGGACACATCCACCTGCCAAATGGTATTTGCCCGAGTTCTGAATAGCACCAAATCTGACCAATTTATAAACTAATTTGGGTCAGTGGTTCCGAATCTAAGCAAGGACTCTTTAAAAATCTATTATTATAAATAGCTGAGCAAAATTCACTAATTATCAGTCAAGCTTTTCTCTGCTTTTTGACAACTGATCCTTTGCTGGGTGCTTCATTTAACCAGGGATAGTCAAAACAACAGGTGGCAGCAGGATTATATCAGCACTGCATCTCCTCGCAACTGAATCCTGATGGTCCCGTAGGACAGGGATCACATCTCGTTCTCCTGTTCTCCTCTCCCCATAGCAGCCCATTCATAACTCTCTCTCACCTCAGAGCTACAGGTAACTCAAACCTTGATAGCATCAGCTCACTGAGATGTACTTTTTACTAAGTACCTACTGCTTCATTGGATTACAAACTGATGCTGTATACATTACAAAAACTAATCGCTGCTCTAAGCAATCAGGAATCCATATCCTGTTCCCAGGTGAAAGGAGATGCTGCTGAAGAGAGAAATACAATGCTTATATATCTTCTCTTCATGTGTAGTTGTTATACTAAAGAAAAAATAAAGCTTAAGGTGCAAAATAAAGAGAAGGCTAGGAAAGATGAAAAACATATGAAGGTTTAATGGGCCTTTTTAAAGCTCTTAATTTCACCATAAATTTTATTAGTTTTCATGTACACATTACATTTCAATAATTCTTGCATTAAGCTTACTATTAGCTAGTGTGATCAGACTGGCTGTGTCTGTATTTCCATTTATAAATGTTTGGTGACTTTAGCAACCAGAAAACAGACTATAGACAAAAATACTTATTATTTTAATATATAGGCCATGTGACTTACTGACTCTGCTGATCTTGTACTGATTCGGTGCTCTCAATCTGCAGGTCCTCCTTTTCTACTTTTTCTGTTAGTTTATTCACAGGATCTTGTAAGCTCTAGATCATAACCATAATATAAACAAAGACAAGAAAAAAAAATAGAATCAGGGAAGCAAAAGGGTGCCATTTAAGGCCAAACCAAGCTAAAGAACCTACATAAATTAAGAATGGTTTTGAGTTGCGTCAAAACTATATCTGACTCAAAAAAGCAAAATAAAAAATGTTAGAAGATACTAATTCAAATTAAGTCACAGAAACACTCTTTACATAAGATGGTGACTCTTATATAAGTAGAAGGTGATGACTTCTAAACTCATTTTCTGTTTCCAATATTTCTAAGTAAAACCATCTATACCATGTGCAAAGCAGACACTAAAAACAAGTTTCTTTGCCATTTTGGGGGTTTGCCTTTTTTTTTTTTTTCCTTTTCCTACTTTTCGCCTTCTCTTTTTTAAAGATGAGAAAACTTCATTCTTTACATCTGTTTGTTCCTCATATACTCTTTCTTTACATCTCTATTCTCTTTTTCCCCTGACACAGCTCTTCACACAACCTTGGTAACTGCAGTGTAGTGGGAAGGTACTACTTGTCTCCTGAATCTGAAAATAAGGGTTAAAATCTTGGATGTTTACTCAGACTGAGGCCAGCTGTGGCATTATGAAACCCTACTGTCCCTTTGCAATCTGAAAGGCCGCACTACAAGATAACAATGTGCAGTTTCATGGTCAGCATTTTTATAACCAAAATTTGGACATGTGAACAAGCCAACACATAAAGCATTATAGACTGACTCTTTGAGATTACAGGAGTAATAAATATATTACTGATTGTCCATGTTATGCACTAATTAAGATTTCTGTATGAGAAATTAAATAACTGAAGGTCATAATTAAATAATCACAGATGTTAGGAATGTGAATTTGGCTCTATCAAATAGTTTTGCTGTGAAGGTGAAAACATCTTTCCAAAGTTCAAGTCGCTTTCTGAAAACTAAACCCATGTTTCATGTGAATAGTCCTGACCACTTGTAATTAAGTTTATTTATGTCTCTCTGATATTCATAGTAGTGCATCACATCCACCTTCTGCTCCTGCCACCTCAAAAGCTGAGGCTAAAACAAATAAGCTTCCTTTTGTGCAAAACTTAACAAACACAAAAATGTAGTGGTTTTGCATCTGAGGTTTTAAGAAAATGGTACTATGTTTCATCAGAATACTAAACAAAAGAAAAGACCTCGTGGCTGCTAAGTCCATCTCATCTATTGAATAAAAGTTAAGAGTCCCCAGCCCATCTGTTACCAGAAAAGCATTCCCAGGCGTGTTGCAGGTCTTGTTTGCACTACCCTGCCAACTAGGACAGATGAGTCCCCAGAAGGGGCACTCCTGTTTCTGCTTGGCTCAGTACTTGTATGTATGAGGAAATGTATACTTCAGTGTTTTAGAAACCAGACTAATGGACCTGTGGCATACTGCAGTTGCATTTTTTTTTCCTCTCAGTAAGTTAATTTGTCATAAGCACTGCAGACATCATGCGTCAAAAGATGAGGGATCACAAAAGCAGCAATAATAAATAGAAACATTAAAGAAATTTATCTTATTCTGTGGTTGCCAGGGCTTTTTTTTTTTGACACTCTAACAATGCTAACCAGAATCACAAGTACGCCTACTTCTTGGATTTTGAATAATGGACACTAGCCACCTCAGCTAGATCAGCTATGAACGAATATGTTACCCTTTAAGTGCATTTGTACTGGGTATTGATTAGAATGCACTTCTTGTACTATTAAAATTGATGGGAATTATTCCATTGACTCCAAGAGAACCTGGACTGAAGGTCAAAAGCTAAGAATATACGCTCTACTTGTGCAAAAGTGCAGTGCAGAGAAAGACAGCAGAGCTTTGCAGGACGGGGACTGTACTGCTTTGGGTACTTGAACCACCTTGGACACCTTCACAGTAGGACATACAGTGCACAGTAATCAGGAGGTGATGGTGCAACAGTTGGCGGTGCTCTGCCTGCCACTCAGTATAGCAGCACAGAGCCTGCCCCAAGAAGGATGTAATGATTTTGAACAACAAATACCCACTTCAAGCACTGCCTAATTATACAAGTTAAAGAAAATTATCAGAAGTAAAATCTTCTGCATATTCGCCAAGAAAAACACAAAGAAATCAACATCCTTCTTTAAGGAACTATATTGTATGATGCTTCCTTCGTGAGTGTTTCTGGAAATCCACATTTAAATGACTGTGATCGAATGTCGGAAATAGCATATAGAAATGGAGTTTACAAGTACCTTGGGAAGGAAACAGCATGATAAGAAGGGCAGTTACTATCTCCCGTATTAGAAAAATAAACATAGCTCTGAAATACAGATTCCATTTCAATGGAGATTATGATAAAAATAGTTAAAAATCAGCAGCTGTATTTTAATGCAGTAGTTCAATGTAACAATATAATTCAGACAATATTCCCTCAAATTCTAACAGCAAATAATGAAATTATTTTCTCTCCTCTGCCTCCCTCTACTTCACATCTTGATGTGCGCTACAAACTGGGATATCTTTTTTAAAAGATTAAAAACAGCTAGAGAATGGGTATGTAATGAAACTGAGCGAAAAAGTCACTGTCAACCATTCTCTAAACATGAACCCACAGTAATGTGATCATTGCTGTCAACATGCGCAGAAATCAAACTGTGATATCCTCTTCATTGTTTCAGGTTACATCAGAAGAAGGGAAGTCGTCCCATCACCTAGAAAGTGTTGTCACTAAACAGGGCTGTAAAGACACAGACCGAGTTAAGACAAAAGCAAGCACACTTCAGTCAGGTGTATGAAGTGTCCTGACTTCGCTGGCTCAGAGCAGACAAATGTGTAACTTCACAGCACTCTTCTGGGTGCTCATGTGGACTCACACAGGCTTTGTTAAGAGCTGTAACAGCATGTGGCTTAAGGCAGGATTCTCACATGTTTAGGAAGCCATCTTCCTAGCTTCCTTATTTCTCTTTTACTATAAAACTCAGGATAAGCCCGTGCACACTAGCAGAACAAGTTTACAGTCATTCACTCTGCCTATCTTGTCTGTCTCAACAACCAAAAGTCACCCCATGATATTTTGCTTGCTCCCACTACTCAGACGAAATATCCAAGCAGACAAGGCGTTCCTTCACTGCCGAGTTAACTCTGGTTCCAGGTCAGGCAGCATCCATCCCGAGGCTGACTGCTACTCACTCACAAAATTCCTTCACCTGCATCTGGGCTGCTTTCAAGTCAAGCCAAGATCATCTGGACTGCACACAAAACCTGTCCTCTGCCGTTAAATCACCAGAGCGTTGACAATGCACACAGCTTGCCCACAGTTCGCTCCCCCAAGTGCCTTCGACAACTAACGCACTTCCTCTTGACTGAGAAAGAATGAAAGCAACACAGCGAAAGGCAGCTCCAGCAGCCAGGGATACATCCCGGGGAGTCATGACATAGACGGAGAAGTGCAACACCGCTGAGGAGACGAAAACTTGGATATGTTTCATTTGGGGGGAGAGCTGAAGTGGAAGAGGAAAAGCAGGTAGTCTCAGAATTTCCTTATGGAGATTCATCATAAAAAAAGCCACCAACCCCCTTCCAAAAGCCCCACAAACCCCCTAGAGTTATAAAATTTTATGCAGTCTTGCCTATGAATAAAGTCACGGTGCAACAAACAAAACCAAGAAAGGACACCAGACTACAGAAGTCAGCAGAAGGCAACGGTGTTGTAGAACCTGGCTGGACAGAGTCCTCCAAACCATGTAAGAAGCACAGGCAGCAGTGTCCCACTTTGCACGGAAATAAATGAATGCACTGAGATTTACGCCTTTTCACTCCCTTAGCAGGGCTATTATTATTTCTAGGCCGTAGGAATTCTTCAGGAAGTTTGATACTGTAGCATTAAAATGTAAAAAGTGTTACTAAATATTCATTAAGGAACTAAGGCAAATAAAAGGTGACAGAAATTAGAGATACTATTCATGAAAAGTAGCCCCCGAAATAAATTAAATTCATTTGATATATGGTAATTTCAAGACAATGGAACCTTCAAGGCTTTAGCAAAACAGCAGCCCATCATCTTTATTATTACAGCAATGGATACACTAACGGATACTTTGACACCACGATCCACAGAGTTGTTAGCACATTAATAACCATCCTCCATCAAGCATAAAACTCTCAGTTAGGAAATACAGCTGCAATAGCACAATTACACTAGTCTCAGCATATACCCTGAAGCAAAGAAAACAAATGGGCTGCATTTCATTAAGGGAGTTTGGCAAACATCTCTAAAGACAATGTTTTCTTTCCAGAAACAATCCCAAGAGATGTTTAAGAGTCTCTTTCCTGAGGTAAACCTGGTACATGAATATATTCATACTACCAAATACAAATAGTAATTTTCCAGTACATAGCACCTTGTAATTTTTCAGTGAGACAATCTACGTCTAAGTCAAATATTAACAATTTCTTTAAATTCTTCTTTTAAAGTAAAACGCTAATCCTATATACATGTATGCTCAGCTTAATTCAGAAGGATCACTTGTATGAGCAAAATTAAGCTGCTAGTACCAAAACTGGAATCGTAAGAGACAAAAAATGATTTATAAGAACCAAATAAAAGATTTTGATTTCGGAAAGAGCCCTTTTAAGATGTAAGACAAAGAAAAATATTCTAAATGGGGTAACTCCCCTGATTAGACACAGAAATGGGCACATTAACATATTTTATGTACATTTTAATCAATTATATATTCTGGTTGTATATTTTTAGTGCACAAAGTCAACAGCAGACACATTTTTAGACCAAAAGTTTCTCCATCAGAAACCATTTATTTTACTACATATCAGCTATAGCCATTTATTTTACTACATAAAAAAATAACACCATATAACCTCAATATGGAATTAGCTTGCAGCACTTTCTTAAAAGTTAGTTACTCTGGCACGAACGTATGTCTGGTAGGGATCAGATCCCTAGCCATAAACATCTATTGTTATTCCACACCCAGGTCTAGCAGAGGAGACACGGCGCTCGTGGGAGTCCCACACCCTTAGGAAATGACAAATAGAGGTATGGTGACTTACCCTAGTGAGGCACCTGAAACAGCAACGCAGACCTGTATTCTTAGGCAACAGAATCTCACCTGATGCGACCACCAGATTTTGATTTAATCTCCTTAGCAATTATTTAATGTAAACAAACAGAAACTACTAACTGGGGGAAAGGAGATCATAGAGGAGACTTTGGTACAGAAAATAATCCCACACTCTAGAGACCGAAAGCAATAAAGGACTGATACTAAGAAGCAGTAACTTAGTCTTATTCCCAAGCAGCTGTTTTCTGAAAGCACAGACTTCCATGAAATTCTGTATAAAACCATCTCCTGATCAGGATCATTTCTCAGCACACATATCACTGCAAGAACAGGAAATCACAACTTTTCCACACAGGAGGCCGGCAATAAAAATGGTTAAGATTCTTGTAACAAACTTAGGCTGCATCCTAAACACACTACAATACTCACAACCATTTTTACAGTTACTTTTTGCTTCAAACGAGTGCTTGTTACACATGTGTGGGCTCAGTATAGATTGTATTTCTTCATCAGATTCCCAACCTAATTTCAAATTTAGATTATACTGAAACTTTCACAGGAGGAAGTTCAAAAGATGACAAGCATCCCCAAATCTCTCCCATTCTCCATCACAAGGGCACTTCACACTCTAGAACAGGTGCATTCTCTGTACAAGTTTCTCCCTAAGGTGTCCGAATGTTACTATTCATTTTGAAATGTCATATGTCTTGTCCAAATAATAAATTTTTTTTAGATATAAAAGAGAGTAATGAATAAACACCCACCAACAATATAGGCTACCTACACAAATTAGACTGAAATTGGTTTGTATCAAAGCGAAGAAAAAATTCCTCAGAAACCACCTAACATCGGGAAGTTCTGAGAACAGCCCACCAACATGGTACCCAGGCTCCTGAGCTGTGCTAAACCCAGGCTATGAACTAGAAATCGTTGCAATGTGAGACAGTGGTGGGGAAATAAAGAGAGATTTTCTTTTCTGGTTTAGAGTTTAATTGGTGAGTCTGTAGGCAATTACCAGCAACGTCAAGATAGCTATGCCCATCTCTCTCCTGCTGAAAGCTGCACCCAAGTTCTGGCTAAACCCCATCTTCCATGATGTGGACTAGGCAAGAAAGAAGCTCAGAGTTATGTTAACTTCATAGCAAATGAGGACTTCTCCTGAGAGACAGGATTCTTCAGAGGCTGGGTAAGACGAAACAATTTATGAGCCTCCTTTTATTTTTGTCCTCGGTCAGGAGAGATTGTGCTTGAAATTTGTTTGTTCAGTCTGTTGTGATGTTTCAAGCTGCAGGAGTAACAGTCTCCACAAGCTCTTTATGCACTTCAAAGTTCAGTAACTGCTCCCTCCAAACCCATGTTCTAGAAAACAACTTTAAATATAGCATAGTCATGTACAGACAAGTTTGGTAGTCTGGCGTGAATTAAACCGTATACCTTCAGGTGCTTCAGGAGCTCTGCTACATAGCTTAAGGCAGCTCAACTTCCACTTCTATGTGTCATAAGCACAAGCGTTTCATGGATTGAGGCTATGACTTGTAATTGTTTTCAAACTGGGTTGTCTCTCCAAGTAAACAGTGGCTTTGCCACAAGCTGTTCATTCCTTGCTTTCCTTCAGTGGTAACCCCTCCCGTCAGACTTCCTTCAGACAAATATGACTCTTCCTTCCATGCAAATAGGATCAGCCAATCATATAGTGATTATATTGCACAAAATAACTACAGGACAAAGACGTCTATTGGGACAACTGGAAAGTTAACGCATTTTTTTCACTGTTTTCCCACTCCTCTACTTGGAGGGGCAATGGGCAAAGCACCTTCATCTGCAGGGGCAGGCATGACCAGGAAAATACACAGTGCTGAGTGGTTATTTTAGATACTCGGCAAAACTCTGAACTCAGAGTTCAGTCAGATCTTGCACATATTCTCTATTCAAAGATTACAAAGGATCAGCAAGTACCACTAGTCAAGCAAAACAGCATTTCCCAGCACAGTTAAGGGTTAAAAAGTCTGAGTACAGGTGTGGGAACTCTGAGCATCCACGTACTCATATTCAGGCCAATAAGGTGTTCTTAGAGAGTTCGAGTTCTAAAAAACAGATGCAAAGGCAAAATAGTATTAACTGTCTTGTGGGATTTTGCAATATAAATCCCTAATTCTGCTGGATCTTAGGATTCTTTAGGAATAATCAAACACAATCCCAATTAGCACGTAAACACATACTTAAGTGCAGCCCTGAATAGTATCTTCATCTGAAATAGTTCCTTAGTCTCTGCACTCTATGTGCAGTTTTTGATCTTACTAGCCACAAGCGCATTAAACAGAAAACCTGTATTTAAATTAGAAGACAGGACAGGGGTAAAACTGTCAGGCAATATACAGACAAAATGTTCTACGTCCTTGTATGATCTCTTACTTATTATCACTGGGCAAACAAACATATTATATATTCCTTACCTTTAACATAGTGAATTCATATGGCTGATAACCTTTGAAGCTTTCATGGATGGCTGCCATCGTATGTGAAGTTTTTTCCCAAAAATGAAGAAGCGTTGTCTGCAGGGTAGGATAAAACTTTAGCGCGATGTTTGCTTTAACACCAAACTGTTTTCAGTGCAAATTTCACATCTCCCCTCCAATACAACTTATATATTCTTACAGTTGACTATTGCTATCGTAACCTCTTAAAAACATATATTAACAGGAAATCTTTCTTTTGGAGGTCAACATTTTCTTTGGATACCTGATACGTTGTTAACACATGAGAAAGGAGGTTGCATCTGCTCGCTCCCAAAAGATCCACTTTTTGACAGACATCAGTCTTCAGTTTGTCAAAGTTGAGTTTTGCGTGTCGCACTTGAGCTTGAACCTTCAAACAAAAGGACAATTGTTTATGGAGTGATTTATTTATTTTTTTCTGTTTTTCTACTCCAGCTTCATAACAGAGCAAACTAATACAACTTTTGGGGAAATCGTACAACCATACAGACTCAATAAAATTTATGTAGAACTTTATTGCAGCATCAATCCCACTGAAATTAAGATAGGGCAGGCTGATATATGGTAAAATATAGCTCTTACTATCTTCGATGTTACTATTTTTTTAATACATTCGGTGAAGAACTTTTGTTTTCTAAACCTTGCTCATAAGGTGGATATTAGTACTAAATATATACTGAGAAGACAATAATTAGAAAATATACTCGTTTTGGGATCTCTTTACAGAAATACCAATTCAAAGGCTGACCAAGAAAATTGGAACTTTACTGCATAACATACAGGCACACAGGCAGAGATGTCTCCATGTACCTATAGTAGGAGACAAATTACACTGACAAACTTTGAAGTTGATCTGTAACTCTTGCTGACAATATAGTGCTTCAGTAACATTAAACTGCTACAAAAATTTCACTCAATAAAGTTTTCCTTAAAACCAGAGTTCTTTTCCTGTTGACTGCTGTAAGAAAAGTATCAAAGCCTCTTTTCTTAGGACCAAACAATTTAAATTTCAAAGGGTTTCAGGTTTTCAAATTATTCTTCTATCACCTGCTAAGTTTATACAAGAGACTGCCTGTTACAGAAGCCACAGGTATTTGACGATACTGGTTTTCTCATGATCAGGAATTAGGGTAGAAAGTTAATGTAGGTGTTTAGTACTCGAGACCCCCCATTTTTAAGACAGCTTTGTACACTACCCTAATACTATAAGCAAATTTGTTTTCTTACTATAACAAAATTTGTATACAAAATATAGATTTCTTCCAAGGACATGGGAAAAAATTCAAACCGCAAAACATGATGATTTTCCTGTAACTCCTTCTCAGTTATAATAAAATGTCTATTACCCCAAAAACGTTTCACAGTGAAAAAATTCACGGAAAGCAAATTAAATACATTTCCTTAGTTGCCTAACTCAGAGAGTAAACTGATTTTTGTCAGAATACAGACTCAAACAAGATCTGACAAACTTGTATGCTCCCGATGTTCAGGAGCGAACCCAGAACACTGCAGCAAGTGCCTGTGCTTCTTGTGCCGTAAGGACACATACATACCTCGTAAAGCAATCTGAAACGTTAGAGTTACCATAGTTCCAATCTTATTTTCCCAAACACACTTAGAATATATAAGACTTCCAACCAGGCAGAAAAACAGCAAAAGATCAGCATCGCTAATTCATCAGATGACCTACTCACACCCTTGGGTTGCTGGATGCATGGTAACTTTTTCACTGATCAGATCAGCTCTGCATAAGTAGTAGAACAGGGTTGCACGTATCATAGGGCTGATATAGTCATAATGAAGAAACTACCATAATTTAAAAACTGAGATAAATGCAGCATCTCATAGGTGAGATTTTAATTGTAGAAAAAGATGACGCATAGGAAAAAAAAACCTACCCTTTTTTTTTATACATAGAGAAACAGCAGTGATACTCTACCTTTATTAAATAGCTTTATATTTACTACATTCATCGAGAAGGGGAAGTCTTCCAGGACAACTCCACATATTTCACCAAGCAATCAGTGAACAAATCTTGAGTTCTGGTAATACCAGCTACGTCTCAAACTTCTGACCTCTTCCAGCGCTCTAACCACAAGACTATAGCATCTTCCTGATTACTGAATTTGGTGTTTCTGCATACTGAAGAGTTTTAAAACAAAGAGGTGTGTCCAGAGCTGGAAGAGTTCTTGGTCATTTAAGAGATGTTTTAGTGAGGTGGAGACAGATTTGAATTCCCTCAGGAAGGAGGAAATTGCTCCCATGGCTTCCACTCCTTAGGCAAGCATGACAAATGCTAAGCTACGATATAAAAAGCAAGGAGCAGTTACTGCCAAGATATCTCCAGAGAAAGTACGGTATTTTGTGAAAAGCCTTACCCAGTTGGAACTACACTGGCATGAGCTGAGGCTACCTCTTAGTTTGGGATCCTCAAGGGACTCTACACTACCTCTTTTAGCTTGCGCCTGGTGGAAGCCCGAGCGAGGCACTGTGCTATCCATGCCAGGAGTCCCATCCCATGCACGACTGTCTAGTCAAAACAGCAGGTGGGTAACGAGCTTAGGGGCCTCCAAAATTAAGCAGCAACGGAGGAGGATGGGAGCAGTAGCAGGAGCGTAGAAGCTTTATTTAGTGCTGGATAAAACACCTTTGTCCTGCATTAGGTCTTCAAATCCTTAATTTGCTTTACCTGCGAGTGACTGAGAGCAGAGATTTACAATTTTGGTCTAAAAAGGAGAATTGTGAAGAAAATCATGGGCCCATGCAATAAAGAACTTCTAACTGAAATCCAAACATGAGATGACCTACATCTTTCGCCAGCAAGTATTGCTGCAACAAGAAAGTATTTAAGTAAGACATGTTGTAGGGCTTTGAAAATCCTAGTGAGATTTGAGACTAAATTCTAATCTCAGTTACAGCCATGAAAATCCAGAGAAATTCAACTGATGTCAGTGAAAATGTGTCAAATATAAAGCTGCATTTTACAATGGTGCAGCTGAGGTCAGTACTCAGTATATCATCGCACTGGTGAAAGAACAGCTGTGGCTGTGTAGACTCATAGTCCAAGTGAGCAAAGAATGTTAGTTCTGGGTAATATAAATAGTCTGTCAGAGGTGGTGGGCCAGAAGAAAAAAAAAAAGTACTACTAAATGTAATTATTAATTTCTGTAATTGCAAGTCTGCACAAGGACTTCATACAACAGACTGGGATTTGGGTCTACCTCATAACTCCAACTCCTTTATAGAATAGAAAAAAATCCAGAAATCAAAAAACCTGTAAAGTTCGAGTTGTAGTCTTCCTACATGTCATCTTCAGGGACAGTTAGCAAGAAACAATGTCAGCACTTAACATGAAACTAACTGGAGCATTCATGGAGAGGTGATCCACAACACAATGTGGAATACAAACCCGTCTGTTTGACACGCTCAGATGATTCAAAATACTTAATGCTGTGTTACCAAATGCCACACATTTCTCTCGCCAACCAGGGAAGATGCAATACTATGAGAACTACTAACCTAAGGATGCTTTTCACCTGTTTTGATATACTGAAAAATTTTTGAGCGCATGTACTCTCCATTTTGCAGCTGTGGTGCAGGACAGCTGATAAAAACCACCACATACTATGTAGCATGACTTTTTGCCTTTTATGTGTGTCAATAAATGCATTTTCAATTCGAATTATTATTAGACATCTTTTAAGATTACTTGTGCTTCAGGAATTAGGTATAAAACCTTAGTGCTTACAAAGCATAATCTACTTAATACCACACAAGTTATCAGAATGAACCTTCGGTTTTCTACTCAAGGGAAAGCTGATGTAATACATACTAATCTTCTCCTTTCTCTGCAATTACCCTCTAAGACATGAGAAACAGGACCTTATTGTGGTTTCAGTCCAGCAAATTTTTATTCACATATTTCACTTTATTAAAGCTGAACTTACAAAATTTCATCAAAATCCTGGTCTGAAAAGTGTCAGGATTTTACTAAGAGAACTGCACCAATGCAAATGCAACCTGGACATTTTACAACGAAAGAGCTCCTAAGCACCTGGAACTGTAGGTGCTAGTTGTGAGGTTTATGCTGTACAAGAAAAACTTATGGTACTACTCACATACTCTTCATTTTTTTCTTTTTCTAAGCAACAACTTGGAGCAACCTGCTTTTAATTTCCCAGTGCAAACATCTAAATACAATATGTATAGGATAGCAGGCTTTAAAGGCAGCACATAAAAAAATGTAAAATTAGAAAGCAATATCTTATTAAATCAACAACTTGATAAACTGCAAGATACCAGATAAAACTGAAATAATTTAGAAAGACTAAAATAAAGAAGTAAATAAATACATATACGTTTAAATCCTACATCTTGGGGGCTTGAAAGTCAGATTCTGTTTGACTGTAAGGGCAAATATTTGCTAACACAGGTTCCTAAACCTATATTCAAATGGAAAAGTCCCAGTCTTCAAGAGTGCTAACATTAAAAATATAAAAAATATGTATCTTCAGACCTGGTTAAAAAAACCTATTCAGGCTGCTCAATTATTAAAATACAGATTTGTCGTGTATTTTCAAGGAATCTTTATGTCCTCTACAGTACATCTGTGTTACTAGTTTCTTTTAGCCTACCATAAAATGCAAAATTTATTTTCAGTAGTAGACCAATTTCAGGGACCGTTCAGCTAGTGAAGCATCATCTCCAAAATGAACGTTTGTCGTATAATTGCACTAATTCACTTTGCCTGCAGTATATTTTTGTCTCAGCATTTCCAACATAGAAGCAGAAACAGATGCTTCCAGTCTAATTTGTCACCCAGCCTCTCACTTACTCGATCGGAAAAGCATGCACAGCGTGTGTATAGGCTGGAAGGAGGGGGCGGGGTAAGGAAATCAAGAGGGAAAAAATGCCTGGAATATAGCAAACCTTCCTGTTGGGGGCTCTGGGTAAACGCTACCAGCAGATGGAATCCGTACAAATCTCTGCATTAAGTAAGCATAGCACCTTCTGGCATACCTGACTGTTGTAAAGACTACATGAAACTGAAGCAGGCTGTAGCTTGAGGACAAAGTATTTAGCGCGTGGTGTATCTTACAGCATATCTGCGTATAGCATAGAAAGCATAAGGAACTGGATTCTCAGTTGCCACAAAACTGTAATAACTTCATAGCTTGAGCGGTGTTATGACAAGGAGCACCCATTACACTTTTACACGAGCATCTATAAGCACTTACTGATTTTTATATTTTTTTAAAAAATTCAAGATTGATGCTGGGTAGTCAGAGAACAGAAAAGGTAATGTTTTATACAAAATAATGCCTGTGACTAAACTTTTCCATGTGCAACATAAGGACTTCCAGCATCTTGCACAGTACGAAACCTGATTTCAGTGTACGTTGGTATGTTCTACGTTTTGCAGACTATACTTTGACTCAACTGTTCCCTTGGGTTGGAATAGTATTTATTGCATTCATTAATCTCTGCTCCATCAACTTGTAGGAATAATACCTAAGAACAATGGTTAAAGAAGAGGTAGCATACTTCTGTTCATCTGCTTCAGCCCTGCTTATTAAAATCTTCATTTATGATCTGATGAGATACATTGATAAAAACTAATTTTAGGAGATGAAATTTATAAAGTAAGAAATGCCTAGATAAAAAGGAAAACTACTTGGACAGTGTTATAGACCCAAATAATATCTCTCAGGTCTGAAATTCAGCAGATGCACATCAGATTTGTTCAAGAAATCAAACTACTCTTGAGAAACGAATTTAGATAACTAAAGAGTACATAACGAGTTCCAATGATACATTTCTTAAATTTGTCATTTTGGACTTAATTATGATTGTCTGCCCTCGTGCACCCATCACCACGCACCTCATCCTATTAAGCTTGACTAAACAAATTTGCAGTCATGTTGCAATTCATACAAAGGACTTAATTCTCATTGCATCTCATCCTGTCTCACTCTGGAAAGCAACCAAAGTACTGTCTGCCTTTCTGCCACAAAAGAACAACTGATATGTCAGCTTTGAAAGAGAAGCTATGTCTGTGTGAGGAGAGGAACAACTGCAGTTACGCCTGCTGTACCGACTGCCTGTTTCCTCTCTTCCTGTGCAAGACTAGCAGAGTGGAGCTGCTACCTGGGACTCAGGTTCCCAGTCACTACGGCAGTACAAGCAAATCACTCTTTAAAACCACTGTCAAAAACGTGTCCTCTGTTGAGGTAGTTTACATGCATCAGCAAATTCACATGGAAAGATAGTAGGTAAGTCAAAGCTGAATTAAATGTGTATCAGGCTAGTTGCATTGCAAGAGAGAAAGATTCTGGAAAGGAAACTGGGACAACCTGCTGGTATCCTAAATCGGTAGAAAACTCTCATCATGCATTGACTTGATCAAGGCAAGTCTATCACAAGATACAATACAGCACAAAGACTTTTCAGCCACCAAAGACCACTTTTCTAGTGGCTAAAAGATTCATGGTGAGAAACAAACTAAATATTCAACTAAAACACAGTGATAACCAACATAATCCAATGAAATCAGTACCTACTCAAATAATTACAAATACCTACTAGCAAATTACCTGCCATAATTACCCAGAGATTTTAGATTTTAATTGAAGCACCTAATTCACCTGTTCAGATTTCTCACTGGAGGCTGCAGCATGTTCATGACAGTCTTGGAACTGAATGTAAGCAACAGAGGAAGAGTGCTAGAGTACAGCAAAGAAAAAAAAAAAAGGGAAAATAGAAAAAAAAAAAGGCAGCAGAAGCAATGCTGTAGCACTCCACAAGAGAATACAGAGAAATGCAGCTTAATATGGATTGCTGCAGCAGTAGCAGCATTTCACTGTATTCACTGGGACCAAGAACAAACATGTTTCTGTGCCAGACATCTCTATCTGAAACATCAATTGTCTACAAACAGAACAACCATAAAGTATTCATACGCTGGTAAAGATATTTTTTCCTTTAATCACGTTTTTTGTTTCTGTCAGAATAATCAAATATCCATGATTTTAACATATATTTTGCTCTCCTTATACTACAAGGAAGGAGTCTAGAGAAAAGTAGTAGTAAAATGTCACATTATAACTGAAGCATTATCTCCAAACCCTGCAGCTTTCATGCCAACTTTATCACTCAAACCAGCTACATTTTTGTTATTTTCACAATCCTACTCTACTTGCATTCTTATACTTAGTTTTTCTTCTCAAAAAATAAGATTATTCAGTAAACCCCAGGATTTTTCATCCACCTCTGCAATCAGAATGGGAGACAAAATAACAGCTGTAACAGTTTTAATTCGCACACAAGAACAATAGTCTCTGATGATAATTCACACTTTCATTTGAATATGTGACTATTGCCTCTGATTTCAATAGTCTGCTCATTATTATTTAACACGAAGGTTTCAGTAAGACTTGGTCCCATTGTCTTCAATACCAAAAAAGCACAGGAACGAATTACACGTCTGCCCCACAGTTATGGAATACTTAAGCACAAACCCAAGTGTTTGAAGGACAGGGGTCTTAAATTAGGATTGTGCTGGGAAAACAAGCCCTTACTGTGTATCCACAGGGGTGAGTGACTCTTGCTCCTGGGGCAGTGCAGGATACCCCAACAGAACATCATGGCATCATTGGAGCCACTTGTTCTGTTTTGCAAAATAAAACAACTGAAGATCCTGGTCTTGTAAACTTGACCACGAAGAGATCACATCATTCTGTCATCCGTGTGGTACAGTTCTCTCAAACCTCCACCGCACTATACATATACGCGTGTGCACACACGCGCAGGTCTGCTACAGACTTTTCTACTGCAACACCTACCAGTGAGAAAGCATTAGAGCTGCCACTGGGTGTCTGGATAGAACACGTTCCAGCAAACTCCAGCCTTCTGCTGTGCTCCTGATATGAGAATCTGGAGTTTGTAGGTCTTAGAGGTTTTTTTCTTGCTTATACTGATTTATAATAAAAATGTTAAAAAAATATCCTGACTTGGGAGAAGATAGAATTGAATTCTTTTACATAAAATTCCAAGTTTTGCGGGGGTACGTTTTCTGTAATTTCTCCTGGGTAAGGCTGTAGGATTTTAAGCTTCTCTCTCCCTTTTTCTTCTGTCCCCTCCAGGAAGGGATAATAAAGATGCTATAGACAGGAAAATATTTGTGTACCAGGCAAGGAAAGGATTGTATGACAGAACTGAATTTCACATGGACACTTTACACCGACACATGATAGCTCGGAGACAATGCACAGCTCTAAATTAGTGTGTAGCATGCAACTGATAATACAACAGAATTTATCAAGTCCATGAAATTAACAGAAATAAACGAACATTTTTTTTGTCCTCTGTTCCCATCTGTGCCTGTGATGCGGTATTATGCTATAGCACAACTGGGGGGGTTAATTATTTTTTCATCAGGAAAGTGATCACACTCTGACCACTCTAACATGCACTGCTGCCCTGAGGCACTGAATAAATTATAATTTGAAAAACAAAATCAGAAGCTTTTTAAGAAACTATATTGAAGGAATTTTGCAATGTTGCATTACTTAGAGCCTAAACTAGATATACATATATTCACATATACATTTATGATTATTTATCATTAAAATATCATCTCCCAGAATGGAACAGAACCCAAAAATCTTTTAAGGTTGGATGATAATGTTCTGTACTTTAAATCTGTTAGCAATCACAACTTTAAAAACCGTATCCACCTAGAAAACAGTCATCATATAATAGGGAAAGCTTAGTATATATTGTGTTGGATTAAGTTTTCACAGTTTTTAGAACACATCAGCTGTCACTAGTTTTAGTTGAACTACTACTTTTTAAAAAATACCGTATTTTTATACAATTTTAAATGAAACAAATTTATACTTACTTTTTCCAGTATGTTAAAACCACTTTATTAGAAACATTAGGCTCCATGAAGCACCACAAAGGACCCCATAATTTCTCTGATTCTGTGATTTTNGAGGCTTCTGTGGGTAACAAAGTTTTAAGCTCCATGAAGCACCAAAAAGGATCCCGTAATTTCTCTGATTCTGTGATTTTCAACACATCCTAACAGGACAGGGCCCCTTTCAGCAGTTCTTTGAGGAGAGCCATTATAACTCCCATAGCAATATTCAAAATTTAGTCATTCTTTTGGCTCAGTTTTTGCCAGAATTTGTCCTTGTGCACAGCAGCATTGCTATCCCCTTGGTTATTCATACCTAATCCAGCTTTGGGAAGCTCTGCAGGTTCTCTAGAAAAGTGTTCCTAGACAGTTACTGTGTATTTGGCTGAAGAGTTGAAGGCCAGAACAAGTCAGTAGACTAAACAGACAAAATATTACTCCTGCACTTACACTAAGGTATGTCTTCCAGAAAAACACGCTAAGTGTGCCTAGCTCAGGTGTTGACATCCATATTGTTACCCTGTGATCTGTTTTAGTGAATGGAGAGCTGGCCAACAGAAACAAGAGAGCTAGAGCTTGGTTCACATTACCCTAAAAGAGCTCGTTTCTCTCCACTGGACTATAAAGGGAACTCTTGTTGATTAAAGTGCAGACATCTACACAGCAGATGTCTGAAGTTAGGCTTGATAAATCCTAACCTGTGACACCCAGGAAAACATCAATTTCCCTTATTGCTAATAGTAACTATAATATGCACCTTGTTTACTATTTTAATTCATCCAGCATAAGCTACCAAGCCATCATTCTTGATAAACCCCTGATGAGTAGACTGAGGAATCTCAGCAACTTACATACCATGGTCAAGCCAACTCTTCATCTTCTCTTTTTTAAGTGAGACAGACTCACTTAGAAACACCTCGTCTTAAGCAATTTCCCCATGTCCTCAAGTTACAGCTTACACTTTTTGATACTCTCCCTCTCCAGTTTTTCAAGCCAGATGTGGACTGCCATCTGTGCTCACTCAAACCATATTGAGAGACTCCTGCCTCTGGCTGACAGCTAAGCTACATCTTTGCAGAAGGTCATCATAGAACCTGTTGCAGAAACCTTGCAAATGTCGTTGCAAAGCTGCAATTAACAATTTGCTGCCTGGGAGGAAAAAAAAAAGAATTAAATATAAAAAACACGATGAAGTTGTCATTAATTATAAAGAAGAGCTCCTTAATCTAGAACTTAAAACATACACTGTCGTGGGTTGTTTGTATCTTCAGTCACTGGAGATGTGGCTGTTGTGCTTGGGATAAAAACAGACCCCAGCAACCTACTACTTCCATTCTTTGATCTCTTCTTTGAACACAGAGTCTCATGCTTTTCTTCTGCCTATCTAACTGCTCTAATTTCTAGCCCTGTCCTTGTCCTCTCGGTACTTTGGGTTGGATGCCTGCCTTTTTCTTCCTGGTTTGAAATCCATGTCTATGGTCCTGGGTTCAGGAGCATGTTAAAGAGCAAAGTGCTTATTCAGTATTGTTGTGGGTTTTGTTTTGTTTTTTTTTTGTTTGTTTGTTTGTGGTTTTTTTAGGAGCAATATAAAAATATAAGGTAAGAAAAGATGCTGTTAGTTACACTGAGTTAACTACTGTTATTTTAAATCCTAATAGCGGATTTTTTTCTAGAAGATATACAAAAATCATACTTACCAAACAGCCAGGTTGTGGACATGCACCATGACTTCTACGTGGATTTTATTCAGTAGAATATGAAATTTGCTCTTTGTGTCACATTTATGCCACATTCCCCTCTTAAGTTTTTCAGTACTCAGCCTGTAAAAATTTTACTGCCTTGAGCCTGTTGGCTCACACGCCACGTAACTCCAGCCTGGCAGTAATGAGTCAGCCATGGTCAAAACTGCTTACTTCATAACCACTGACAGTCAGCAGATGTGAGCAATTCTCTGACCCCTGTGAGGATATAAGGTTATGGCTGGCTCAAATATTCTTCCTTTCTTTCCCTCTCCAAAAAACAGAGGCTGTACCATCTTCTAATATATTCAATGATGGTTATCACAGAAACCGAATCCTACCAAGCAGCTTTCCCTTTCCCCTTTATGCAAACACATCCACATTTATCTTACTCCTTTCTCTCTTTCTTTTTTTATACTGCCTCACTTCCTTCTCAGCCCTATGTTTATTCCTGCTGTTTTACAATGTACCTTTTCCAACTCTCTTGTGTCTCTTTAGGGATGGGGAAAAATGAGAACCTCCTTGCACATTATGCATGTGATTCCATAAATATTATACAGTGACATGAAGACCTTCCCCCCTCCCTCCCCCATATTTTTCTTCCACCCAAAGCCAAGTTGGATCTCCAAGAGCAGATCAGTTCAGGCTTAGCAAGGGGGAAAAAAAAAGCAGGCGAGAACAAAATGTCTGATCAAAGATGTAAATTACTTTCTGTAAAAAGAAAGATAGATTGGGATTTTCCAGCCCAGAAGAAAAAAAAAAAAAGATGACTAAGGAAGAGTATGATAGAAGTCCATCATACCACACATACAAAACTTGTAAAAGACCAGGCTTTGGCCAGCACAGGGACCAGAGGCCATTATACCAAACCAGCCATGTGAACTCAACGCAAGGACAGTGGATCTTTGCACAAGAGCTGTGTCAGTAGTGCAGCGCTTTGATCATGGCAATTTGTTGAGATGGCCGGAATTTACATTGGTTAAAAAGGCCATCAATTTTATAGACATTTTATAGAAAAAGTCCACACAATGTGTCTTACGATGCGTCCACAGGTCACAGTGCTACAAGAAAATGCTACTGTGTATTTGCTCTGTGCACCTCCCTGGCTGTTAGCATTGGTCACCAACAAAGACAAATGATGGACAGACAGTGGACTTTTGTTTGAACTAACATTTCCGTCCTTAAGAGTAAGGTAACCCTGAGGCATGTTTGCAGGTCAAGGTGGGTTTGTGAGTTTGCTCTACTGGATTCAGACTGCCTCGGGGCCTCCTCATGGTGGGAGAACTCTGTTCTGTGGTCTAAGGCAGCACAGATACTTCAGATGAGATTTTCCCACAAGTTAGTAATTTCTAACACCTGTGTAACAGCAGATTTTCCATTATCAAAATTCAAAAGCAAGTTGAGTTATACAATTTTATAACTCTGAGAGTGCTCAGCTTCAATTGCCAGGGTGTATTCAAGCACTGCCTACACCCAAACATGCTTAATAATAGAAAGCACATACAAATGCTTCACTTATTATACCTGTATGACAGTATGTAAGCTTTGCATTCACATAGATTCATTTGGAGGAGTGAAGGCAATTTTGAGATGTTTCAACATTTCTACAATTATAACTGCAGTGCACAGAGAAGCTCAGATCTCAGTACTTAGCTTTCATAAAATTTTGTATCCCCTTGTACAGAAGTGTACATATATATTAAGATCTGGGGTTTGAATTTTGGAAACGGGTTGCCAAAACTTACAGGAACTACCTGGACAGGCCTAACTTAGCTTCTAGAATCCATTGCCCAAGCATGCCGGTAACACTTCTTGTTCAAGACCTAGAAGGTTGTCTGCTCACTGAGACTTCTACCCATGATATTTAGAAGGGGAGTGATGCACTCAGCAGTGTTACTGTCTGTGTGAATCCTCTAGGAAAAAGTATACGCAAAGCTATTTTTTTCCCTTTTTTATTTTTAAGAACGTAGTTTGCTAAAATAAATAAATAAATAAATTGTTGGAACAGCCCTACTACTGGGTTAGATGTTTAATCAGAACAAGGCCCATCAATTAAAGATACTCTAAACTCATATACCCAAAGTCTTCCTGCTATTCAAACAAGGTATTCTAATTGAAGACATCTCAAGAGAAGGTGGTTTTTTTCCTTGCATGTTTAACTTTTTTGACTTGAATCTGACATATTTTTCTCCCCACTATGAATACTATGTTAGTGCAAAGACCTAGATCCAAACACGTCTTCGCAGCAGCAAATTTTTGTTACATCTAAATCAAATTTCCCTGAGACATGAAAACTATCTGTGTCAAGTAATACTGCTCTCTGTGCTAAATAACAACTTTCTGAACTGCTGCCCTGCAGCAATAGGAATACACTTCCTCCTCCATTATTAGAAAATAATTTAGTCCCTTCACAGAGGAAAAAAAAACCCAAAACAAAGTAGGTTGAAACGAACATCCCAACAGCAACAGAAAACCTCTGAAGATTTTTTCTAAGGAATTACCAGGAATTAAGGAGATATTTTCTTCCTCCTTCCTGATTTCTGCCCCTCTAGCATGGCCCAGTGCAGGCAGACACGGGAGGTCATTTGGTGAGAGCGCAGCCTCTGCAGAATCCTTTCCCCTTATCCAGCAGCTGGACGCAGCCCTGATCAAAGTTACATTTCTCAGCACAGCCCTGCAAGTTCATCCAGCCAAAAACCAAACAGCAAAATCTTTAGCTTTAAGCCTCACAACAGCTTTCACAAACAGAGCAGCACAGCGCAATTCCAGAATATGAATCCAACTGCTCTACCAGCACTGAGTTCATTGCAACAAAACGAAAAATGTTTTCTATCAAATACAAATTTCTATGAAATACAGGACACGGACAACTCTCAAATAGCAGATGTGGATCACCTCTGTAACTCCAACCACTACTTACTGTAAAATGAAGGAAACTTTGTTAAATTTAAGAAGCTGAAAGCAGCAAGTCTTCAATTCTTCAGAGCCACACTCAAAGTCATTATAGAAATTAAGATCACAGCACAACAAAAAAATCAGGCAAAGTAAAAAAACATTATTGAGTTGCCCCATCTTAAAAGATTCAAGAGCCTCCGAGCCCACAGCCCTAGAAATGGAGAAGGTATGTTACTTTTCTGCAGCTTAACTAAACTGTTTTAAAAATTATTTTGAATTAAACAGATGCTAAGCATATTTACACAAAGACATTTCAAATTAAGAGTTGTTTACTTGAATTTATGCTGGGGGAAAATACATTTTTAAGCTAAATTGATAGATGCTAGTCTCAAAATGCAGTGAGTGTGCACTAGTTCAGCTCCATTTAGGCACCACCTTTCAGAAAAGCAGCATCTCTGCATAGCCATACACCTTCCCCAGAAAAAGGGCAATAGGTACTCTTGGCTCTTCTCCAAAAATCTTCTTCCTCCACTCTTCAAATATATAGCCCTGTGCTCCTTACATGTTATCTACCAACTCCTCTATCTCCTGCTTGTGCAGAAAGAAATGAGCTCCAAATGAATGTGCCCACGCTGTATGCAGGGAAGGGCCCAACCTCAGCAGCTTCGACCCAGAGAGCTGGAGCTCTTGCTCCAAAGGAGGTTATGGAGTAAAGCAGGGAGCTGCAGTCAGCAGCTACATCCCAGCTGACACCACTGCTGCCTTCGTGAGGCTTCTCCTCATAAAGACATACTACTTAATGGTTAATCTGTTTAACTTCAAACTGCATCAAACGAGGAAGCTGTCATGGAGTCAGAAATGTGACAGCCGAGAGCTGGAGCACGCACAGCCTCTCCCGCTAACTCATTCACATTGGGTCTTTAGAGGGATAAATTGTGTATAAGAGCAGTTCTACCCCTCAGAGCTTACACCTTCTGGCTACTCTCCGATTACCAGAATACAGAATACAACGTGATCTTCAAGCTATTAAGATAGAAAGGTTTCTCACAGTAATTTTATTAATTTTCACAGCTTGGATCAATCCACAAGTTATTTTAAAAAGGGAACAAACATGAAACGCAACTGAAATAAAGGAAAGGCAATAAATATATAGTTTCCAGCCTTGCTAAAAGGTCTGTTTTTTCTACTTTAAGAAGCCTAGATACATGCCTCAGCTCTCTGTGGGTAATGAGTTACAGTACTTGTCAAACTCAGGATGTGTGTTTTACTAGGCCAAAAGGAGAAGAAACACTAATCAGACCTTAAGGCAAGGACACACAAAGAAAATAATTACAAATAATTTTTCTATTCTTGTGACCAGGAGACTCTCAAATTGCAACCAGGACAACGCTCATCTAAACAGCGTTGCTTCAGAGTTTGGGGATAGACTTCAACATTACAAGCCGCAAATGCAGTTCCACTAAGCAGCACAGATCCGTCAGTCTTGCAGTCGTAATTACCATGCCAGCACACTTAGACACCTACTAATCTAAAATGCAAATGAGTGTGCATTTTTGTGCGTGAACATATATCCTCTTTGGGGAAGACTTTGGTCCTGATAACTTCTAATGTCTTCCCTCCTCAATTAATTAATTACAAGGGAGTTGATAAAATCCAACAGTTTTTTGCACCGATGCAAATACCTTTATATAGTCTGAAAACAGAGTCACATTTTCTTAATACGAAAGCCTACGAGTTGCCAAAAATTACTGCAAAGATTTGTAGCAAGAAGCAGGCCGATCAAAATAAATAGGCAAAAGCAAAGATACAAGCTTTCAGGTCTGAAATCAGAAGTAACCTGAACTTAAAAGTGCTGAGAATTGCTCTGAGTTTATCATAACTCGATTGTGTTAATCATATTAGCAACCTGAGGGCAAAGGGTGGTGGGCACACAGGGTGCAGAAGGGGATGCCAGCAAGTGGAGACCCATTAGACACTTAGCCCCTGCAGGAAACAGAGACAGGTAATTACTGCCTTTGAACACTGAAAGACCAGAGGGGTGATGTAAAGAAAATAATAATATAGCATAAAACTAATCTCTCCACTATGTCTATGATTTTATTCATCTAGTAATTACACAGTTCAGTTTATGTCATTTACTGAAGTTATTTAGAGGTCTTCTTGAATCCTTTACATGGAATGTCCCCATAGTTAGAAAAATTCATTCGTATTTTTCATTTCTTTCATCCAAATTAAATTCTTCAGGGCCTAAGCATGATTTTTACCTGACTGTGGGTCCCTTCTGAATAGGTAGATGGGAGGAGCGAATAGGCTGGAATTAGATAAAGGGATGTGAAAAGCTCAAGTTCAGGTGCAGTGACATTTTCCCCAGCGAAGGCACCATAAAACTGTAAGCTGGCCTGCAAGATCCTCTTGGCCACTGCAAGGGGTAGTGGGATGGGCAGATGTACGAAGTGCCAGGAAGCAACACTGACACGTATGCTGCAAAGCCTAGCTAGATATGACACCAACACTTCAAGGAAGAATACCTGTAACAAAATCACCATGAAGGCCAAGTTGCCTTTAATATCTAGTCCCCAGATGCTCTCGCTGTCCTGAGCGCAAAGCCATTCTGCCTACAGTGCTAACGCAGGAGTAGCAGTCCTGTAGTTGAACTTCTGGGTTTTGTTTCCTATTTAACATCTTTTAGCACAGAATATGAAGTGGCACCCACTAATAATAATGATTATTTGTAACAGAACGTCTGTTGTACATAATCCTGGGCATTGTTACTGCTTCAGTTTGCCAGTGATAAACACAACTAAATTATATATTACCTGAACTGAAAATGCTGTTAAATACAAAAATAAATACATGATGATCAATAAGTTTCCTGGTTGACATTTAATACATCAGTAAGTATTATTTCCCTCAAAACAATTTAATTGTATTTTGTCCACACACAACTCAGAAAGATTGTACTTATTAAAAAAGCCAAATCTTTCTGTAGTGCTCTTCAGACCTCACACTGTGCTATCACAGAAGAAATCTAAAAGGGTTCAGGTAGCATATCCCTAAACTAGATGAAATGGCATATTACACATTTTTCTGGTTAAAACAGTACCACTTTTTTTTTTTTTAAATCCTATCTTCAGTTTGGTTTCATTAAGTGAAGGAGAAAAACCAAACATAGCATCTTTGTAATCATTCAGAGCCTGTGTAGCACATAACTCAAGAGCAAAGGCCTTATGAAGTAAAAGCAGATGGACTACATTATGTATGTGCCCAGGCATTTCAGGAAAGTATAAGAAGAATTCCTGGGCAGTGGCGACCATAGAAAAACTTGGTTCTCTTGTGTAAACAATGTTTTCCCCAACAGCTGTATTCCCCTTCCTGTTTATTCTTCTCTCCTGCAGAATTCTCTCAGTTCGGTCACATCTGTATTTCATTTATTTTTTAAAAAGTATTTCTTTAGCTGTCCTCCTAACTTTTTCAGATTATTAAGGCTGAGGGACTTTTCCAATTCTCTTTTCTCCTTTCACAACCTATTCTGTTTACACTTTTACACTTCATTTAGGTTCGGAATTCACATAATGATCCACAACATTTAGGGGTTTTGCCGACACAGACCAGTTTGCAGGGTTAGAGTCTTCACGTGAGCAATATCAATTGTCTAGGCAATCATCTTTTCTTTCTGATTTTAAGATGAAAACATAGCAGAATGATTAAGTGAAAAAAGTGTTCAGCTGTTCCTTTTTGCTTTTTAAATTCAGTATTACTACATTTAATGCTTACACATTTCTGTAATTATTAGACAAGAGAAAAATTCTTGGAGTTTAATTTTTCTCACATAATATTTGAGAGTGCCTTTTTAATATTGGTTTAATAATTATTACATTTAAATTGGACTTTACATCACTATTGATTTAAATAACTGGGGTTTTTTGTATATTTGTTGTATTCTGTTGAAATATTACAAATTCCACTAATTATGTGAACAGAAATCTTAGGATGTGTCTGCCTGCCTTACCTCAAAATAAATACAAGTCTGAAACTGCACAAGAATTAAACTGTCTACCTTTTTTTTTTTTAATTTCAGATAGATTACATGAAACAAGGTTGTTACAATATATTTATCTGAAGTCTAGCATTGCATTTTATTCTATTTTACAGCCATATGCTAAGTCTCACCTCAGACTCCTCTTCCTTAAAAATAACTGAACAGATGATGAACCGCATCTCAAGGGCAAGCATCAGTCTCTGGGCGCAACCATATTTTACAAGCAATACCTGTTAAGATGATGTAATCTGTTCCAAGAAGCCTGTTTCTATTTTTAAGCGGCATAGTCTTATGCTTTTAAAAGGGCATCTCCATCAAAGATTGTTACTTTGCTTTTAACTCAGTAACAATTATCAGTGATATTTAATATACATGAAATGGCTTCAGAAAACAATTGATTTTATCTTATTGTCTACTGTGATTCTTACAAATGGTACTGGAATTGGTAATTTAAAGACTATAAAATGCTTACACTGTGAAGAACATTTCTGCTTATGGTCATATTTTCAAGAAAAAAAAAGTGCATCTTTCACAACTACTGTAGAATGCTTGAGGGGTTTTTTTTGTATGCAAAATATCTTTGAATGTTTTGGTTTCTCCACTTAATGTTACTGCATTTGACATTGGAGAACCTGGAAAAAACATCACCGCAGAAACTGCACAGAGAAAACATGCTCAGCACTGAAACTCCCATCTGTTTTTACAAGGAGAGAAAATTACGACAAAGCAAGCCCTACAGTTTTGTATAAAGCGCACCTCTTTGTATTTTGTTTTTCACTACCATTATTTCCAGGTAAATCATTAAATTTAACTTTTCCAACACCATATGCTTTCATATTGAAAAAACACTTAAAAATAATATTCTTACTGCTATTCCCTCTCAGAATGAAAGCAAACATACTCTTGGTGGCACAGGCATGTCACAAGAAATGATATGTGTAGGTGTTGCTTATCATCATATCGTAAGAGCACGCTGTTAGCTCTTTGTCTCTGCCATCGCACTGTCACACTAAGATGTGGATCTCGGAGTGCAGCGTGACACTGCCTAATTTTACAGTATGCAGCTATCTTGCGGCAAGTCTTACTGGATCTCCTAGAATGTCACCTATTCATCTAATGAGCAGCAACAACCCAGATCAGCAAATGGACTGGGGTTTCTTTGGGTTTTTGTTTTTTTAGGAAAATTTTTGAACCAAGAGCGATAAAGATGGACAAAAGTGATAGTAAAATCTATCTCATTCCTAATAGATATTATGACAGTCAGGGTTATTTTTCACATTAGAGTGCCACTCATCTCATTTCTAATGCGTGGTCTACTAAAGCTACTCAGATCTTTCCGATATTTACAGAACACAACAATAATCATCTCTCTCACATACAAAGGTCTACATTTTTGTCACCTAAAGGCAAATGTGCTTGACGTTTTCCAGATGAAGTTAACCTTGGAATTTAAAGTAGAAGTATCACCTAAAAAGAAACAGACAACTACTGTCTAAAAACTTTTTTTCTTCTTTTTTTAGTTGTTAAAAACCAAAGTTTGTAAACAGTGAGTACCATAGCTGGCTCTAAACATCAATCACTTACAGTGCTATTTGTAACTATGGCAGCTGAGAGTCTATTGATTACACCACTGTGACTGCAATGGCCTCAGACATTTTTCTTTGAGACATACGTAGAGTTTGCTGCTTGGAAAACCAGGAGACTTTCCAGCTCAATAATGTCTGCAGATGTAATTATCATTAGTACATTTTTGTTTGGTTGACATTTTAATAATTGAACTAGAACACCAACATTATCGACAAAAGAGTGTCACCCTCCACTGAATTGTATTTATTAGATGTAGAAAAACACTTGGGAAATATATTACAAAAGCATAATTTTGTTCTGGCAGTAGAGAGTTTAGTTCATCTTTAAGGTATTTTCCATCTTTATACTCTGATCCTCTGAAACTTTGTTTAGTGTCTCTCAGCCAATATTCTCAACTTTCAGCTTCTCAGAGCTCTAATTTTTCTCACAAAGTTAAATTAATTTTTCCAGTAATTACTCAAAAGGAACTGCAACAATCCAGATTTGCAACATCCCTCCACTAATTTAATAATTTGATTAAAAATGCAAAATAACAAAAAAAATCTGTAATGTTATTTATCAAACTGTATTTGTCACTTACTCTTCATTTTGTTAGCCTCTAATTTCCTCCAGATTTCATTCTTTTACCAGGCACTGAAATTAAGTTTACAAGGATGGCAACTGCCCAGTCTGTTTTTATTTCAAAGATCAGCATCAGATTTGTTTTTCTCTCCTTTCCCATGCTTTTTGCATTTCCTCAGCTCTCCAGGAGTTTACAAATGTAACAGAGAATTTTTTTTTTAAAAAAAAAGAGTCATCCAGCACAGTTCCATGGTGCCTCCAGGTTTGCAGGGCTGTTTGCAGCTCCTGTTAATGGACAGATGAGCAGAAGGAGAGGAGCAGATGATGTTGTAACACAGTACAGCCCCTCCACCATCACACAAACCAAAGCACGCTCATGCCAGGCAGTGCTAGCAGGCAAGGGGGCTGCGGGGAGCAGAGATGTAGGTCCAGAGCCTTCCCTGCAAGGCTGTGGCAGATGTATCTCATCCATACTTGCTGAGATCTTTACCATCTTCACATATACTTCAGTGTTTCCCTTCTGACCTTTTAATCAATGGATTTATTTAGATCCTCATTATTCCCCAGCTGTCCACACAAGCTTTAACTTTTATTTCTTAAAAGATGTTTAACAGAGAACAGATCAGCAGCCCCCTACATTAGCACATTGATAAAAACAACAATTTAAGCTATTCTTATATCATTATGAGCGTTTTTTGGTTGAACTTCCATTTTCTCAATGCCTTTCCTTTTCTCTTGCCACATTTAACTTTAACATGCCATTTAAGGGCATTAATTTTGTTTCAAGTATATAGAGCACTACAACTAGAAAGAACTCGAGATAAATTGTGCCCAAACAACTCAGCTGCTAGTTGCTTGCAAGTTCCTTGACAGCTGCAAAGTAACAGCTAGGCATTAAGGGTCCTATAATCATTTAGGGTCTTTTGGGGAATATTCCAACAATTCTCTTCTGTGGTAGGATCTATTTCACTTCTTTAACACCACTGAAGCAGTCCAGGGCTCTGCACTGTGGGGTAGGGCCTTTCTAATCTTGCAGAACAGGGAGGCCCAGCACAAACCATGCTACTTGTTACCTCCATATATTGTTCAAAACCTGACTCTTTTTCCCCCACAGTACCCCATCTAATACATACTGTTTTACAGCCTCAGATATTTATTGTGTTATATCCAAGTACCACAGAGACAAATACAGGACTTGGACTGTATTCCAAGCAGATAAGGCTCAGAACATATACAAAGCTGTGCTGCCACCAGCCCATGCATCACTCCTTACCCTTACACAGCTTCAACCTATTCTTTCTCCCATCTGAGCTTTGTTTGGTTGATACAGAAGGAAAGCAGCTTTGGCAAAGCAGAGAGGTCTCAACTATGGGGAGAAACAAGGGCCCAAACCTCCAAGTACCCAGTTCTCAGTACTTTGCTGCAGTGCAGCTTGCCTCAGGGATCCCAGCACGGCCACTGGGTATTTACAAAGCTGCTCCAGCTTTGGTTCAGCCTCAGAATGAAGCCAACGTTGAGGTAGAAGAATGAAAAACAAATACAGAAAGGATTAATTTGCTCTATCAATGTAGCATTATACCTATCTTACTATGTCACATTGGTAATTTTTCTTATAGTTAGGCTAAAGGTCAGCATGACAATTTTTTCAGCTCTCACTTTTTACCTTTTATGGGTGGCATTGCAAGCATCTGAGATAGCTTAGCTAAGTAAAATTGAACAGTAGAGCCTCTTCTGTGTTCCTGTAGGCTGCACACGGGAGGGCGTTGCCTGGTGGCATAGCCTATCACTCTACACACTGGCATTTTCCTTCTCAGGAAACACACTTTTTCAGAGCTGGAGGAATGACACTTGGGGACCATCTGCGCTTGGGCAATTTGGTCTATATTTTTACAACACCATGGCAGAGCTCATGCTATAGTGTACAGTCATCAGACGGATAAAACAGCCTGGATTTATGAACCTTCAATACCCGATCAGTTGCGGAGGATTTGGTAAAGGGTATTAACTCATTCAAATTCTTTTAAATATCACAGTGTTGCCGAGGTGTTGTTTAGATTCTCTCAAGTAACACTTCGAACCTGAACTTGGGATGGAAGACCTCTACATCTAGAACAGCAGTGAAGTATCCATAAAATCTGTTAACAGGGGAAAAAAAATAATGAAGGTACATGGCATTTGTAGAATCATGCAGGGAAAAGTAAATACGTCAGCTGTTTTCCCTGGTTTGACTCAAGTAGCTGCAATCACGTGGATATCTTCAAATAACAATGTAAAAAGGCTGGGTTGCAGTGCTCTGGGACACTTTGAAAATGGTAGTATTGCTGGGTCTCACATATTTAGACTGATGCCTTGGGAACAGCATTAGAAAATTCTTTCAAGTACCTCACTGTTTTGAAAGAGAGCTAGAAAAATGCCAGTGTTTTAACTCAGATTTTATCAGCTCTGAAAATACTGATTAAACTATTGATCTTTTAATCTGAGCTACTCTGAGTGAAGGTATGAAAAACCCATCTGGATTGATTTAGCTTTGGTCTCCAGAAACAAGTACCATATCTGTATATATAATGATACATTTAGGATTACATTATAAAAAGCTACATACTTGAAAAACACTCCTATAATCACGTGATATAAATACTGCTGATGCACTAGGTGCATTAAAGATCACTAAACCAACACTGTTTATTTGAAATAAAAAAGATGTTTATGAAAGTAATACTTAGGATTTTTACAATTACAAGTCTGAAGAAGAATGACTTTCAAGTGCTCTGACAGGATCAGCTTCATTAACCACTTGTTGCTGCATCACTAGATATGCAGCACCAGATCAAACACTTCTCTCCAGCGATGGTATCTTTTAGAACCAAAAACCTTACATCAGTAATCATTATATCTTTCTCAACACAAAACAGCATGACTTCTTTAATTGTTGTTACAGATCCAAAAATAAACCCTAAAAAACCCAGCATTACAGTGCCACACTATGGCACAATTAAGATCTGCAAGCAAGAACAGAAAAAAAACAGACAATACAAATAATTTCTCTACTTTAATTATTTAAGACTAGCCACCATTATTTACATTTACGCTATTTACATTTGTAAAGCACTAAAAAGAAACTGTTGTATCTTCTTCAGCAACAGCTATCTAGGTACATTATGCTTTAGGATTTTATTTTGGTAATGTTGTGGGTTGGGTATTTTTTCTTCCAAAATGGAAAAAGAAAAACTTTGCTTTTTCCAAGTCTTAAAATCTTCAAAGACTAGTTTGATAAGCCTGTTGCACAGATGGGATACGTAGGGAAGTGGATACCAAGGGCATTTCTTTGCTTTCTTGGCTACAAAATATAGAGCTTTTTGTTCTCTGCGTTACAGTGTGATCTGAAAGGATTTCAGTTGACAGCCAGTCCCTGGAAAGAAATGTTCAAAAGACCTTCTCCAAGTTGGGGTGTTGGGTTTTTTTGTTTTTTGTTTTTTAACTCTTTGAGGTAACGTTACAGAATTTTAGAATCTACAGTCATCATTTCTTTCCATCAGAATATAACTCATTTCAGACCTAGAGATATTTCAAAATACTTACTATTCCCATTTTTACTACCAAAGCTCTTTTTCTGAGAGCTTTGGAAAAAAAAGATCTTATTTTTGCTGACCTTGAAGCACAGCAACCCAAGGTGGCTGAAATTTCACATCTAACTTTTTAACTACAGCAGCTCACCATACAAAGCATACATTATTTTAATTACTTTGCCATTTATATAATTTATACCTTCTATAGCATTTGTTTTGCAAGAAAGCTATAAATCAATTTTGTATGACCATTACCAGTACTTCTTTATTCATTCTAACATCCCATTTTTTAAGTGATTTTCTAATAAATCAAACATTATACATAAGCAATTGGCTGAGGCCAAGACCATACCAATTATTTTACCTGCAAGACCTTGCCATTATAAACATTTCCCACAAGGCATAATAAAATACATGTCTGGTGCCACAAGACTTACAGGAATATCCTGTACCGAAGCATTAAAGCATTAGATGACTAGCTGGGGTTTCATTTGTTCCACCCCTTCCTTAATTGCTATTGTCACCACTTCAGTTTACAAAAAAAGGCATAGCCTAGATGCATGCCAGTCCTTTCCCGCTAGGATGGTTTATTCAAGCTTTTAAAATCCCAAATTAAGTATCTTTCATCTCCAAACACTTTCAGTCACAGACTGCTTAAAGCCACTGGATGAACAGAGATTCTCTTTTGTACATTACTGATCTGTAAGCCACACGCATTTACGCCCATATACTGTATCACAACGTCTGTTATTAGGCCTCTGCTTTCAACGATCACACAACTTCTGCAATTTTTTTTACTGCCCTTAGTCAAAGCAGAGGCCACCATGTTATACCTAGGATCCCAACACCTCCTAATAGTCAAGATTTATAAACAGCAAACTGTGAACATACTCCTTTAACAAAACCGGCTCTAGGGCCTTATTAGCAAACGTGAAGTTTTCATGAGCATTCCTGAATTGACTGGGACAGGGTCAGTCCAAATAAATTCTACACTTGCACCTGGTAGCAAATCTCTAGACTACCACATAGGGCTTGTGATTTTTGGAAGGCCTTTGGGAAGAGAGGCGTATAGCAAACTTGAGTGATACTAAATGAAGATGATTTTTGGAGAGTGCATTCTCAGTAGTTTTAGTGTTTAGCAGTTGCCCAAGAGTCATGCTGAACTGCATGAGGAACTTAAAAATGAATTCCACATTTGCAACTCCTTCCCAAAATTCAACAACAGCCATTTTTTAAAATTTTAGTCTTTAACTGCACCCAAAAATTTAGCAGCAGATACTACAGCATTTCTGTTATTCTGTACTTTTTAGTTGCAAAAATCAGTTTTCCCTTCCCCAGTTGACTGCAGACACATCTTCTTCCATTATTCATTCAGGCATCATACCTAAGTATTTAAAGTTAGATATATTTTAAAGAAGGTTATCTTATTTAAATTAAAGATTTAGGTTGAAGTTGAATGGAACACTAAAAATGCTGTTTCTTACTACCATCCCTTTCCTTACAGCCCACTCTGTGAAGGGTACCGTATTCCGCATCTGACTAACTGGAGTTCTGTCACATGGAAAAGATTAGTTACGATAAATCGGATCCTTAGCGCTGCTGAGTTATGTCTTCCTCAGAAAAATCAAACCCACGCTTTATTGTCATTCATCAGACGTTCCCTTCTAGGAAACTACGGGAAAACTCATACCTTTCTGAACTTTTCCATCTGCTTATAAAGATCTGGATCCAGCTCTTGAGACACATCTTTCATCCAGAGTAGAGCTCCTCTATATTCAGTCCGATACTGTTCCATTCGGTTTACTGTCAGCCACGTGTCTGAGATCGCCCTGTATCTGAAAGTCTCTACTTCCTGATATAATCTACTCAAAGGAGTACGCAGTGCTAATCTGGGGGAAGGCACGAAGGAAAGAAAGGAAGGAGAGAAACATGTTAAAGTTGCTGTTCCACAAAGGCAGACCGATTAATACAACTACTGACACTTTACTAGCAATCAAAAAAAACTATACACAGCCAGAGCAGTTCACTTAAGTGCAACTGTATGTTCAGATGCTTCTACAACTGGCTGGTGGTACACATGAACAGGGCAATTTTGCATGAATATTGTGTTTGCAACGTTCCTATTCAGGTAGTGACTTTTCACTTACATGTGTGAGTGGAAAAGGAATTTTTCCCAATGCACAGATATATATAAGCAGCTTGCCTATAATAGCATCTATGCTATTAACATTCCTCTTTGCAAGTTGCATTTAACAACTTTAAAAATGTACCTGAGGTAATTTATTGCTAGATACATACCACAGATATATCAGGATTGTCATGTTAAGCCTCATAAAAAGCACTTCCATTAACCTTGTACATTTGAAGATTACATGTAAATAAAGAACTCATCTGTCAAGTAGATAATTATCTGGGGGTTTTTTCCTTCTTTTTGCCTTTTTTTTTTTTTTAAAAGGAATCTGAACAATTCCTTTGAAAGACATTTACCTTTTGTAAGAATTCAGTATTTTCTTAAATGTTTCTTCCAGCAACTACACTTTGGAAAGGCAGTAGGGGACACTGTTGTCTTCCCTATGCCATCACTTCAGCTCCGAATGGGATCTCAGAACTAGGTAGAATTACTCCAACTTTTGCTTTGCTTCTTCCTGCTGCTTCTGCTTTCCTCTTGGTTGCTAGCAGTCACCTCACTGGAATGGGTTCAATCAGTTCTACACCAGTGTAGAGTTGGTTTAATGTGCTATTAGGGACTTCCTAGACATAACAAAATTTCTAATTTCAGCTCCAATAATCAGCAAATTGTGTCATCGTCTTCTCTAGCTACTAGCATGCAACGTAAAGAACAGCAGTCTCAACCTCAACATGAGCTTGAGGATGGCTCAAGAGAAGACAGACAAACAATTGGTTTTATCTTAAGTGAGTTTTTTTAAAATGATGCCTTAAAAATCCATTGAGTGAGAGACATAATACAATGTGAATTTCTTAGTGTGGCTTTCCTCCTTCCCCCCCCCCCATTTTTTTCCTCATTCTACAAATGAGGAATTCTACTCAGCCATTTAAAGGAAAATTCAGTTTATGTAGACATGTCATACACTGAGATTTCTATAAACAGTTAAGCTTTATAAAGAAGCAAATCATCAGCGCTTTTGCCTTACATGTGTTTCAAAGGTCTCACTCATGACTGTTACCGAATGTGCTAATGACCAAACTCTAGCTCAAGATAAACACATGAAATTCTCAGTGCTCTGTATGTGATGTTTTATTTTGAGCCAAACAGCTGCACTGTTAAGCTAAAGCTGCAAAGTATCACAATAGTTATGAATCCCCCAAAAATCCTGTAAAATATTATGGAATAAAGTCTTCCCTTGCAAACAATGGTGAATTTTAAATTTTCGTAGCTCTGATACTGTAAAAAAAACCCACATCATAATACTCAGAATGCCATCAGGTACATCTTTGAAACTCTAAGACATCAATGCCTTTGAGTAACAGCATGTGTTTGTGTGTATGTGTCCCCCCCTGGATTCCTTACCTCATACTGATTTGCTCCTACCCAACCTACATGAGCTCCGTGGGGATCTAGGATCTTCTGGGCAACTTCACAGTGTAAGGTTAAAGCAGAAAATGGCATTTAGACTCCTCCTTTCTCCTCCATCTACTTGAGGTATGAGACTCTACAGCCCAGAAAAAGGCACTCCCTTACCCATTTCCCTACCCTACCAGGACCCAGACACCTCCACAATGAGCCTGCTGCAACACTTCTCTACAGAGTGAGAAGCGCCACCAAGCAGAAGAGGGACCTGACATCAGCTCCTTTACAACCCCACTGCTAGAGAGGCTGTGCAGATGCACCTGTATGGCTTCAGAACTGCTGAGCTGAGCAGGTGGGAAATCTGGAGATACACAGACATAGCAGGTCCATAAGACCAAAAAAACCCAAAACACCACCAGGATCAGGCAAAACTACACAGAGCAAGTCAGTGCTATTGCCAATATTACAGCAGGTTTGGTCAATAACAACTTTCCTACCATTTGGTTCCTCACAGATTCCAAATGGCAAGATGAATTACGCCAACAGTGAATCAACTACCATTATCCCACGCACATTGTAAATCAGCCAGTAATTCTATTGACACACGTACCTTTGCTGAGAAGAAAAGCAGAGTGCCTTTCCTGTGGCTTGCATCATTTTTCCTGCTCTTGTTTTATCCTGAGAACCCTGTGATCGAAGAAATTTCCCCAATTCATTTTCTTCCTGAGATAGAACTAACGAAAAATGAGTGGTCAAACACGTTATTTAATAGGTTTCTAACAACTTTAAAACTGGCCTAACATCAAGTAGGTTAAGTCATGCTAAATCAAAGCGGCACAGCAAAAAGAAATAATTTCATGAAATTCCTACATTTAGTAAACAGGTGATCTGATTCACTTGAGACATTCGTTGATATACTTAACAAGAATCACCATATTCCATCAGTGCCAAAAGACAACAGAAGAAACTCGCTATTTCTTTCTTGAACAAAAGAACTGGGGTGGTTAGATTACACAAAGGGCCCAATCTCGATTATAGTATCTTTCAGTCTTGTGTGTTTTGGCAGGGTTTTTTTGTGTGTTGTTTTTTTGTTCAGGTTGTTTGTTTGTTTTGAGGTTTGGGGTTTTTTTGTTGATTTTCCTTGTTTGTTTTTGGTTTTTTTTTCTTTTTTTTATCTCTTTTTACCACCTGGACTGCCTCAGTTGATCTTTGGTAGCATACTTCCACTGAAGCTAATTTTGAGTTATACTATCCAAAGCTCTTTCACTTGCTTTTCTCTTGCTCTCCATTCTTCACACTTGACTACAGAAATGATTTTTGCATATGAAAAATCTAGTGCTTCATTTTAAAGAACATTTATTTTCAAATTACTTTGCAAGATTATTTTACAACTTTGACATTCTACACAATTCAAACACTATTTTTTAATTTATATTTCAAATTACCTGGTTGTTTTTTAAACAAGATTATGATGATGAAAAAGGTATTTTTACACTGATTGTTGACTAGCTCCAAACTAGGACCATGGGTCTTCATGACCTCACATCCTTGCAAAAAATATTTCACTATGATCTCATCTATTAGTCTTCCAAAGCATCTGCCTCCTATAGCACCAATTTCTTCTCACTATCAGTAGGGAGAATGGCCTAACATAATGAAAGATGATCTCCTGAAGTTCTCTTGTCGTTTTTCCAAATGTTGACAGTTAAAGCCAATGCAGACTCATAACATACTCTAGTACAACATTCTGCATGCACATCTTTGCATCAGAGATTTCACCTGCTACTGCCGAACATTTCCTGAACTCAATATACTACTATTCTGTATTCTAATTTTACTTCCAGATCCTGAAACATTATCTCTGACTGTCTTTGGACAGGCAAAAGAAAAAGGAAAGACCTGAGAAAATGTGGATAACATTCAACACTAAAAAGTAAATTCAAAGATGTCTCCAAAGCTGGATTCTTTTCCAGGCCAGAAATCACAGCAGCAGAAAACCTTTGGAGGTCATTTAATACAGCCTGCTGTTTGAAACTTCTCAAATGAGGTCCCTGTCTCTTGAAGATTTCTGCCACTAATTATTGTATGCCTGTTACAGCCAAGTCAGCATTATCAAATTCATCATAATAGCATGGATTACTTAATAATATAACTAATAAGCTCAATATTCTTCATAATCAACCCCGATTTAAAAAAAAATTAAAACCATTCAGAATGAAGTGAAGATTTCTAAGACACGATGTTTCTCAATTTAAACAAGCCAAGCAAGGAATAGAAAAAAAACCCCCAAACTTAAAAAGCAAGCTTTCTCCCATAATTATTGCTACCTATCACTACATAATATCAAATAGAAAACGTAAGAACTAGGAGATCATCAAGCAAATAAACAAGTCTGCCTTTAGCTCTCTGCAAGGAATGTTTATTTTTATACAGGATGAAATTAGTAGCTCCCCATTTTCATTTTTACTTTTTCACTAGTTCAATGATTTCATTATGCAGACCTCCTTATCATTTTAACTGCTGTACTTGATCATACTTACAACAAATCCTTTTTTGATACAGTTCAATCGCTTTCAGCAACTCCATACACGTCCTCTGAATAGAATGGAACAGCTGATATTGAAAAAAAATACACAAAAAAATAAGCATACACAAGAAACACTGATGATTAAAGTACAAGAGCAAGCTTAATTTTGGTATTAGAGATCACTGTTTTCTTCTTGAACAATGAGTAATCTTTCCAGCTTGAAGGTAATTTTTCCCTATTAATTGTACTTTTACTTCAATTAAGTTGTCCACTGAAACTACAGACAGACCAATCATTATAACTTACGAAAGGGAAATACAGACAAAAATAATTTTGGAAAAGGATCTATTCTAAACAGCTGACAGTTAACTAAACTACTCATGTTGGCTTTTTTTTTTTAATTGAAATCTTGGTGTATATATATGAAGATGTACAAATCTTTGTTTCTAAACAGACTCACAGTAGAGCAAAAAATGTCTGTCATGTTTACCAAATGTGACAATATGCATACTGAATTTTTAATACTGCAAAGTCTAGTGGAACAAACGTGGATTGGTATGCCAACATAGAAAGTTACGGATTTAAACTGAACTTTTTACTGGCACCGCTCTGGCTTTGTAATAGAGTTTATAGAGCAGCAGTTTACAAAGGAAGCAGAGGAAAAAAAAAAAAGTCAGTCTTGACTAAGTTTGGAGATAGTTTCTAGGAAATAGAAAAACTACTACTCTCTCCTGTAAAAAACCTCCAACCTGTAACTTAAACCTAAACTCCGCTGTATCAAGCTTAGCACAAACATAAGCAAAACAGACTACTGGCAGAGTAACTGTCTTCCTCTGCATCTGCTTAACTTCCTGGGCATTTACATGGGTCTTGCCTTTTTAATTGAGAGTGTGACTTGCAGTTGAGAAACTATACAAGTGAAAACATGCTTATAGCTTTTTATCTGGTAAACACCGGTTTCCCTATTTCCAATCCCACCAGAGCTAACAAAGCTTCCTTCCTGATGAATCTGCAACACAGTAAGCATGGTAGGAACTCAGGTGAATATTTATAAAATATTCTTCCATCCTTCCAGTTGTTTTACATCAATACTCTTGAATTATGACCCATCATGATGGCCTCATAGCTAGAATCATCACGTTATAAGTTACTGCTACGATAGCTGGAGCTACAAAGATTGGTTTGTTGTAAAACAGCTTCTTGTATTTCAGCTAAAACGCAAATAAACTGAGACTCCTAAGTCAACAATTTTCTAAGAAGCTGCAAGAAAACCAGTAAGGCAAAACCTTTACCCTTACGTAACTAACAGCACCGGTAAAACTTAGCTGGACCCTAACTTGATTATTACACTTTTGCAGTTCATTCTCTCTCTTTTGCTTTGTGACAAAGATATTCAAGCTCTTCAATGTGCAGAATCTTCTTTTTTTTTTTTCCCTCCTGAGGGACTGAGGATACTGACAGTAGGACTGTATGTGTCACATAGCGGGATTTCTTCTCTTGGTTACACTTTACAGACTTTCAGAAGCTTCTCTGGTCATGTCAGAACCCACTCATCTGCATAAAATCTCCAGACAGCAGACCACACTTGCTCCTTCTTCATACATTGCATGTTTTTCTGGTATATATGGTATTTTATAACTGTATGAAGAATGTATAAACTATAGAACACTATTTAAAAAAAAAATTAACTGATATAAGCAAAGGATAAGAATAACTGATACAAACTCAAAGGACAATCTGTGGCTCCCCACTGCCAACAAAGGAAAAAGTATGCCCCCAAATCCTGAAAATAAATACTAGAGATGTTAGGTTCCAAGTAAAGTTTGAGGGACATGGTTTTTTGTGTTACAAAATGCTACTATATTCCCCCTATCCACATAACTACTTTTGTCAAAAGTTGTAAAAGATATTACAAGAACATAATGATAAAAATGTATATGCATTATTATATACTATGTGTACACATATTAGAGGCCTGATGAAAATGAAAACATTTTAAAAATTAACAAAACAGAGAATCCACACTATGTAAACATTACAAACCTCTAGTTTTGCATCCAGATCTGCATCTGAAGCCACGACATGTTCATCTTCCTTTTTTCCTGTAACTTTTATAAGGGTTTGTTTTGTTTTCCAGTATTTCTGCTGCATTTTATTGACCACAGATTTTTCTTGGCTTTGAGCATATTGGTCATAAAATTCCCTTGGATAATTACTAGAATATTAAGAAACAAAATTACAAAACTTGAATAGGATGTTTAAAAAAAAAAGAAGTCTCACATGCTAGATTAATACATTTCTATCAAGAATATTGCATTTGCATGCGGACACTTATATTCTACTGTGCATTTCCTCATTATGCACTAATAACAAAGCAATTAAATTAGTACTATATTTCCCATCCTCCTTTGGAAAAGAATACATTGCTTTCAATTTGAGTGTCTTTAGCATGTAGTACTGCCAAATAATCTGCTGCAAAGAATTCTTCCCAGTGCATTATGGTACGATTTATAGCCCATGGAATTAACTTTTTATTTTAATATAATCAATAGGAGAGTTTTAATGTGAACTAGAAGAGCTGCTTAAGCAGGCAGTAATTTTCATGCAACTTCAGCAGTGTCAGAATTTCACAAAATTCATTTTATGAATGGAATTAGACTGCTTCTTGCCCTCCCTTTTTTACAATTGAATAATAAAGAATTAGAAGAACATTCATCTCTTTTGAGCATGCTATATGAAGGATAGGTAGCTCACACCTTTCTTTATGCAATGCATACATGACAGCTGTGGGTGCATAACAGGTAATTTTTTTTTTTCAAGGATTATTTTCTACTGACAGATGATCCTACATTCCTGTAGCAGACCTAATAAAAAGTGCAATCTAAAGACAAATTCCACATTCCACAATATTTAAACCATACCAAGATGGTTTAATAGAAAATACAGCTTTACAAGAAAATCTTGATTTCTTTCAGGAAACTTTATTCCATTGTTAATTTCATTATTATTTTTCCCCTATGTGCAGAGCTGCAGAGACTTTGCAGATCTTCAGAAGTAAACAGTTGCTAAAACTTGCTATATTAATTGAAAAATTAAAGAGGTTGAGTTGATTTGGAAAAAAGAGATACTTTTCACCTGTAGAGTGACAATCACTCATCTCTCATTACTGAGATGCTGCCCACTAGCTCTGTTCACATCACACAGACAGCTCAGGGATGCCATCCCGAGAGGTCTTCAGACCCAACATACTCATCAAATCATGTATTGAGACATATACGTGTATGTATGTATATATGTGTGCGTACGTATCCATGCTTGCTGTGAAATACTACAGGCATTCTGAACCAATAAGCCATTGGGACATGTGTTCCCCAAAAGGGTGGCACATCTGCCATACATAGTTACTAGTGATGCAGTTTATCCTGAAAAAGAAATCTGTTTCACAGGGATTTGTTGCTTTAGTTATCTTTAATTGGTGAGTTAGGAGACAGTGCCTTAATCATCAAAGAGATGGTAAAAAATTAAACTGAAAATGAGCAAGGACAAAATTCAAAATGCAGTTATACACAGCACTTCTTGGCTTCTTCCCCAAACTTTAAAAGCAGAGATATTTACTCATTTAATTCTATCCAAACATTAGTTCCAAGACTTTAATTTATGAATTCCTTAAAAGGAAAATAAGGGCCTTTTTGGTGCTACAGCATAAAATAAACACCACATGCAAAACATACCACATTTCATGTGGAATTCTGCAAAATAAAATACAGAATCTACTACTTCAATAAATAACAAGGTCCCCCTGCATTATGAGAAAACAGAATATGAGAGTTTAATAAACATTAGCATTACTTCAAAAATTATTTAAAAAAAATAAAAATCAAACAGCTCACAAGGTAGTATACAGACCGCAGCTGACTGGCTAGATGTGTGCTGTAACTCCTGCTACAGCTGTGCAAATAACTGATATCTCAGTTCAGTGCACAAGTGAAGAAAACACCATAATCCAGCTGATGTCAATCAGCCTTGAAATCTACCTCATGTGAAGTCACCAGAAATTCCAGGGGCACGGTGCAAGAAATAAAAATGAGTTATTAACATGAGGTCATTAAAAAAAAGAAAAAAGCTGGGATTAATACAGATTCCTAAATTAGAGACTGATAAACCAACTGAAGGAATAAAAGGAATATCACCTTTTGCCACTACTCACAAATTCACCTTCTAATTACATTTGGAGAATTTACTGGCTCCTGTTTATGCTTAGCATAAAGGAAGATTTATAATCACATTATTGAAATATTCAGTAGACAATTTTTACTGGTAGACTCTTTGCAATACCTTTTAAAATGGATTTTGTGTCAAGCCATCATGGACATATTTAGGTTTTGTTAAACAACCAGCAAATATAACTATAAGAAGGACGCACTTTATTCTGAAGTTGACGACCACAGATAAGCCTCTTGAAATATGATAGTACTTCTTTCCATTAAGCAGGAAATAACATGCAGTTCTATGTAGTCAATTCACTTATTTTTCCACTCTTTGGCAGTTTTTCATCTTTTTATTTTTATTCTTTTTAAATAGAATGTCTACCAGTGACTTCGTATAAATAGGAGATGCCAGAACATAATGTGTGATAGACTCAGGCAGTGACAACTCAACATACCAAACACCATTAGCTCTTTCGCATAAGAAAAAAATGATCAAAGTACTTACTACTTATGACCTTCCATGTTTCTTGTTTTCTTCAAACACTTAAATAAAATAAGAAATTATCAGTTAATACAAAACATCTTCAAAACATAATTTTCAAGTTAGACACTAGAAACCGCTTACCTTTTCACACAGAAAATCACTATGTTGCAGCATCTTGTTTACAACATCATGACAGAAAACTTTTCAATCTGTGGACCAAATGCTTTCCTGACGTAACGTACAATTCTCGCTTAAATCCATGACAAACACATTTAAGTGGTGTCGCTGATGTTACCAATTATTATGCATTAGCAAATTTTCCAGGCAAAATCAAATTTACCTGGCACAAAATTGTCCATGCTAGGCACCTTCCTCAGTCAAGTGTTTATCCCCAAAGTTCTAGCCACAACAAAGTTCAGCTACATTTTTCACCCATGTCCCACTGATCTATTTTTTAAAAACACTAGCTATATCATGTCTTCAGCCATGGATGTGAAATTTCACCAGCAGGTGGTTTTTCTATGAGGAACACCACAGTTCCTGAGGACAGAATATAGAATCATAGAATGGTTTGGGTTGGAAGGGACTACAAGGATCATCTAGTTCCAACCCTCCCTGCCATGGGCAGGGACATCTTACACTAAACCAGGTTGCCCAAAGCCCCATCCAACCTGGCCTTGAACACTGCCAGGGATGGGGCCTCCACAACTTCTTCGGGCAACCTGTTCCAGTGCCTCACCACCCTCACAGGGAAGAATTTCTTCCTAACGTCCGATGTAAATCCCCCCTCTTTTAGTTTAAACCCATTACTCCTTGTCCTGTCACTACACTCCCTAAGAAACAGCCCCTCGCCAGCTTTCCTGTAGGCCTCCCCTTTAGGTATTGGAAGGCTGCAATTAGGTCTCCCTGGAGCCTTCTCTTCTCCAGGCTGAACAACCCCAGTTACCTTAGCCTGTCCTTGTAGGAGAGGTGCTCCATTTCATTTGTATGCATTTGGACTTTAGATTTTATAAGCTAGTATCTCCAGCTTGGATACTCAAGTCTCCCACTAGACACTGAGCAGACCAGATGGCTCATACATCACTTCCCACCAGTAAATGAGCACCCTCCTTCCAGGCCAAATTTACAGGCAAAGTCAAACACTCCTTATAAACAGCATGCCCCTGGTTTCTCCTCTGTGACTTTTGGTGAGGACCCTATTCTCCAGCATACAGCCAGCATTTGAATGGAGGCAGTGCAGCTTGGTCCATAGATGAGACCAAAAGAAGCTGGTCAGGTGGTGGTGCTGGGAAATGGCCTTTTGTAAGATGAGGCACAAAAGGAACACATCAGCAGGCTACACTAAGATACGAAGCTGATTCACTGAGAAAACAGTAATGGAAAAAGCAGCCAGGAAGGTAACGGGGCTGCAACTGAACTTTGGCACTAATCTGGGTGAGAGAGAAAAGGGGCTGCAATGGGCAGATGTGACACTGATAAGGTATCTAGCACAGAGCTGCTTACAGACAGGATGGTTAGCACTAGAGTGGCAACGGGACTGGAACAGATTGCAGGAGCCCGAACAAGGGAATGCAAACAACCTGAGTGCTTCCTGCAACCGCGAAGCACACGCAGTTCCATTTGGAGCTGAATGGAGCCAAATCCCAGATTTCTGATTCTAACCTCTCTGCTGTCAGGACCTGTGAAACCTCCTGGCAAAGTTCCATGAGATGCTGCAAGATTATATCAGAGCAGGAAATATTCCCGATTTGGAATTTTTGTGAAGCGCTCATAAGCACTGCAGGAGGGACCATCAGAAAATTTATAACTCTGTCTTCAGAGCAGAGTTCAAATGTAAAGACCAACAGCTAAACAACAAACAAAGAGAAGGAGAGAACAGTTTCTAATTGTTGTGTGCATTATAGCACCGCTGAGCCAGACAATATACAGAATGGACCGTATCGGTCACGGCTTTGCTGTAGTTTCTAGAGCTAGGAGGCACAGACAACATTAACTCCAGTTTTCGAACACCTTTATGCTTAACCTCACTGTTTTAATACTGGTCCTCCTTAAGCCAACTGTGGGTGCGTGCGTGCGAGATAAGAACACAGGATTTAGCTTGTATACACATCCATGACTCAGTTATTCAGCAGCATGCTTGGTTTGACAGGAAGCAAAGAACAATCTAGATGAAATAATGTGGATATTACGTGGAATAAAGTGTAAATGACAAACATGGTCAGCAAAGGCAGAATATGGCAAGGTAGAGGTACACTTTTGCCTTAGGCTTCACTGCAAGGTCTTTCCTGTGGCTCTCTAGTTCTCCGAGCCTACTGCCAGGGTCTGTGGGTCTGTAACATTACCCACGTTACAGAAGGACTGAGTTAAGAGGTACCTAGGCCATTTGGACACACACAAGTCCATAAAACCAGATAAGATGGATCTTGGAGCGCTGAGGGAGCTGGCTTATGCCATTGCAACAATGTTCTCTCTGTTCTCTTGGAGGTTACGGTGATCAAAAGAGATGGTTGATGACTGGAGAAAGACAAACACCATATTCGTCATCAAAATCATAGCAAGAAGAATCCGAGAAACTTCAGGCTCATCAATTTCACCCTCAGTTCCTAGAAAGATCATTGAGAAAAACCTCCTGGAAACCGTTCCCAGCCACAGGAACAACAGAAAGGTGAGTAGGGACAGCCAGTATGGATTTATGAAGCAGAAATCATGTCTAACCAAGCTGCCGTCTACTATGAGATGACTGTCTCTGATAAATGAAGGGAGCGCAGTGGATGTTGTCTGTGCATTTTGGCAATGCCTTTGTCATGGTGTCCCATAGAATCCTTACTACTACCAGAGTAGTGCAGTGTCCAGTTTTGGGCTCTCCATAGAAGAAAAACGCTGGCATACTGAAGTGGGTCCATAACATATTTGTTCAACTGTAGGACTCCCAGACTAACAGGAGGTCTTGTTGCTGCCTAAAACTACCTAATGAGAGACATAGAACAGTCAGTCAAACTGTTCTCAGAGATGCCACACTGTAAGGACAAGTGGCCATGGACACAAGCGGAACATGTGAAAATCCAACAACATAGGCAGGAAATTTTTCACCATGTGGGTGGTCAAACACTGGAACAAGCTGCCCAGTGAGGCAAGCGCTCGATACGGCCCCAAGCAACCTGTCCTAACTGGGCCCGGTTGAGCAGGAGGCTGGAAACAATTTCCAGTGCTCCCTTCCAACCTATGTGATTCTGTGAAGATTTGTACAATGTAGAAGACTATGAGATTGGAAAGCAGCAAGTTTGCTTCTACCATTGGTTTAATACAGAAGACTTTCCACAGGAAGGTGTAAACGGACAGCAGAATAACATTGCACCATGACCACTGTGCAATGCTATAGTATGTTTTCTTTCTAAGAGTTATCTACAATATTTTCAGCTTTCAGTCATACTGTTTATTCTCATTCATAGCTGAAACTTTTAACAGTTTTCATTCTTCAGATCTTGCTACATGTACAATGTAAATTGTCCCTGCAGTCATTTAACAGGGCCATAATTTATTTATTTCTATAATCTCTAACTTCATGTGTTGTTACTGTCTATTCCAAGTCCAGGAACCAAAGACAGTTAAGACATTGGTTCAACTGTAACAAAGGACATTATTAAAAGCATCTGGGATAGCTGAAAGCGGTGAGGTGTTTTTTTTTTTTCTTTCTTTCTTCTTTTTGAAGAAATCCCAAAGTCGTCAGTCTAGCCACAAAAAGTGAGAGATGCTAACAAAAGGGGACAGGAAACAGCCCAGGGAAGTGTCCAGGAATTAAAAGGAACATTCCCTAACCACATAACAGAGAGTCCCTACAGTTGTGACTGGGGACAGTCCCTGGGGCTGCAGAGACCAACAAATAAGTACATAACCTTTGACTATAAGTTTTGAACTCTGTTATGCTTTCGAAGAACAAGACAAACAGCCAGAACAGAAGTAACAAGACAGTTGCTCTTTACCAAAGCTGACTACAACGGAAGCACATGATACTAACTAGGGTCCACCAATACCTTCCCCAAAAACTGCAGCCAAAATTAACCTGGGTTATCATACAGTTTTATATATAAAAACCAAGCTTAATTTGCCACAAGGAGTTGAAGAGACTTTTTTTTCCTTTTTTCTTTTCAGTGTATTAAGTCTAAAAAAAAGATTCAAGAAATAATATTATGCTGACACTGATTTTAAAATAATAACAATAATGAAAAAAAGCATTCACCACCCCACTGGAAAGCATTTGTGTTGGAAAATTTCCATCACCTTTGACAATAAAGAGTTACGCAACACCTGTGATCTCCATAACAGACAGCATTTATCTTGGCAAACAAAAGGTAGGAATACTGTAGATATAGGGTGAGGGAAGCAAACAGAGGTGCTCTAATAGCGCGCTAGGAAAAGCAGTGCTACATTACAGCTGACTGTATGCAAATCCACGTTTATTGTGCATAGTGCTGGAACTGAGGTTTCCTTTAGAAGTCCACACTCACCTCCCATAACTCTGCGAGTGCTTGCCAGTGTTTTAAGACAGACAGATGTTACCTCAGTTTCAGCATCAAACCTGAGCTGGCCCTATTCATAGCAAATCTGCCCAGAACACAAGGGACCACAGTGCGGAAACATCCATTCCCGTACTGAACCAGCTAGGTTCGTAAGCCCTGCAGAAACCTTGAAATCCCCCAGCAGGCTCCCTGAGGAGCCACCAAGAAGCCTCAGCATCATGTTCCACAAAACTCTTTGCCTGCAGACTGACACCAGAGAGGACTGGCACGGCCTATTGGCCTGGATGCTGTGAAATACAGCTGGACTGTTTGTTTCTAGACTCAGCCTGGCTTCAGAAGCAGTACAGCTGCATTCGCACAGTGCTCTGCCACAGCTAACAAAACCTGCTGGAACCAAGATGGACCTGCAAACAGCCAACTATGGCACCTCTGCATCTGTGGGAGATTTTATCTGGGTTGTATGCTATTTACCCACGGATTATTTCCACAGGAAGCCAAAAGAGCAGGAACGCACACAGAACTTCATAATATTTCTGACATACTGCATCACCTTATCTCCATACCAAGATATTTTATTTGTCATGATGCTGGAATGAAACTTGATGGAGGACACTTCTCATTAGCAAATGACATATCTATTCCTATGGAAAATAGTCCGATTCTCTGTATTCTCCAAGACCATTTGAATACACCGCCTACACTTTTCCGCACAAGCAGGAAAATGATTTCATGGTGTTCTGAGTGATTTAAGCTCCGGCATACCCTAGGCTTACCTTCCAGCTCATGCTCTGTACATTTGTACACACGTGCTTCTCGTTTTTAGCTTTATTATATTATACTTTGTTGCAGCATTAAGTTATTCAGTTTCCCAAGTGCTAAACAACTTTATTCAAGTAGTATTTGAAGATTATTCATAAGAAAAATAAGAGGGCCTTATCTCCAACAGCTAAATTGATAACAAACAATTCTGTATGTCAGTGTCACTCAGATGTATTTACTCTCACTGGAAAAGAAAAATTCAGAAGTGTCATGTAGCAAGGTGAAGTTCAGATCTTAATGTTCTCCGAGGATAAAAGAAAAATCAATTTTTATAAAATAAAATCTTTCCTCCCAATTCAAGTACCTCTCCTTGGCTGAGCATTGGTTACACCGCTCTTACCGTGCTCTCAGCTTAGCTAACAGATCTTAGAGAAGCAAGCTGGAAGCCACCAGAGACAGCAAACAAAAATCTTTTCAACTGCTGAGGCTGTATCTTAAAGAAACTGTTGCTCTAATCACAACTTCTCAGAACCAAGAGATGATCTGAAATCCTTGCAAAAATGTTATAAATGCTGATCTACAGATCAAATTTATCATCCAAAGATGACCTAGCATAGTTATGTCAGAAAGCAGTACGTTGAACGACACGTTCTTTCGAGATACATCCAGAAACAACAAAAGGGAACAGATTAAGAGGCAGAGCAGAATTCAGCGTCCCTTATATGAAAGTAATGTATTAATAAAGAGGCACAGAAGAGTCTGCACTTTGATAGCGCTGTCCTCTCAGTTTACTGTCCATTCAAAGCAGCTAATGGTTCTTCAAATCTCAACAGACTCTCTGTACCCTAAAACCCCTGCAACTTATAACTTTAAAAATGGCAGAATCATGCATTGCAGCTGATTTACTTAATATAAAAGTTTGATTAAAATTAATAATCTTCCAAGAAACTTTTAATACACTAATAATAGAGTGGTACTAAGTAACAAAAAGAAAAAAAATAATTTTATGGAGTTCTACATGTAAAAGAGTGATAGTTTCATTTACAGAAAATACTTTGAAGGGAAGAAAATGTGCTTAGGTGAGGGAACCAATGCCATCTGTGCCTCTAACAGCTCTTGGCTGACAACCTATCCCCCCTACTCTGCTCCCTGGAAAATGCGATCAAACTGAATCAAGTAAATGGGCCTCCAAAGCATGCAGCAGTCTCACTGCAAGATGAGGATTAGGCAGGACACAGTTATATCTTCTTAGGTCTGTCTACAAACACACAGACCATGAGCTTCAAATCGTGTTTCACTTTGCCTTTCCCAAGCAAAAGGGAATAGGGCAGCCTATTGATCTGAATTATCCATATTGTCAATGGAGGAAAAGAGTGAAAGTGGAAGTCTGGGTCTATACGCATTCAGCATCAAGATTGTACACAGACTTACAAGTATTCCTACTCTTAAATACATGAATAGCTACCACTGTAATTCAGCTAAAATGAAATTAGAGTTCAAGTTACATCAATGTGACAAATACAAGATCTAATTTTTCCTCCAAAGCTCTTAATGCTCGTCACTGATGTTCTAATCCTGCAGAATCATCCACGTTTAGCTTTAAATCCAGGAATATTTCCATCCTGTTAGACTACTTACTGATGCGCTTGTTTATTAATTCAAGAAGTTTGCAGAATTGGTCTGCAAGTGCTGCATTAGCAGTTCCTTCCATCCACTACAACTTTTTTTGTCTATTCCTTTGTCTCAGACCCACAGCTTTGACACTTAACTGGGAAGGATCTTGCAGATATCTTACAGGTCATTCACCAGTTTTCAGGAGAAGGAATCCTGAAATTTTATAAGGGAGTTGTATCAACTGAATTACTCTTTAAACCTATTTCAGGACCTGACATCTAGAATGAAGTTTCATATATTCTTAAAAGCAGCACAGGGCGAAACGGCATCTGTTATACAGAGAGGGACTCCTGCTATATTCATACACCTAGGAGGTGCTGAGGGGGTTAGAAATTCATGCTGTTTGACCCCAATTATCTAACCGTGGTGCCTAAATTACATTACAAGTCTCTCAATACTAAGCCCTGGTACAGACAGTGAATAGAACCAACCTCCAAAGAGCAACTCTGAGCACCTGAACCAGAGCCTCACCACTGTCCTCTGAGTGCACAGAAATGATGGTTTCTGCACCAAGCACCTGAACTACACGCCTAAATCATGCAATAAGAACACTTCTCTCCTCCACTTCTCTTAGAATTGGGATTTCATGGTGGTCTGTTCAAATACTGGGGAAAAAAAGATTCAGCAGCATACTGAGTAACAACATACTGTGCTTGGGACACAGCCACATCCTGTAAGCCCACTGGAACCAACTTCTTTCATTGCAAGCAGTTCTGCAACTAATATAACTATACACAATTTCTTCCATTTCCTTCTCCTCTCTATTGAGGTTTGTAAGACACCCCAGCAAAACGTTAATTTATTCCATTTATTCATTCATGTTGATCCTTCAAGAGGTAAAAAAAATAAATTAAAATTAAATTCAACATGAAAAACACCCACAAAACTTCAAAACAACACAAATACCAGTGAAATTTGAATCTGTTTTCCAAGAAGGTAGTTTGAACCAATGTAACACTTCTTTTCCCTTCTTTTACAAGCTAGTAAATTGTGTGGAGAACAAACCACAGTTATACAAGCAGGTATCTTAAATAACTAAGACTGTGCGATTAAGGACTTGCATCACTACAAACCATGCACAAGGTATGAAGAAATCCGGATGTTTTAGGTCTTCTTTCTGTCATTTTGTAGCACTGCCTAGGCACCTGTCTGCAAACAGTACGCCCAACAAAATGAGTAGCAGTACTATTGTCATTAAGTATATGACGACCCATCTGACTCAATTTTACACTAACTCTTAATACTCTCTATGCAGAGTATTAAGATGGCAGATGAGCAATAGCTACTGCACAGAGTACTGTTACGAGTTACTTTATTCCAAAAACAATTATAATTCTTCTAATGTTTCAGAATACACAATTAACATAGGAAATTATTCTGCTTAATTTCCTGGTGTAGTCTAAACAGAGGATGATGTCCAGGGCCCTGTTTCTTATGCTACAGTTTAGCATCTTATTTTTATATTCCCAGAACTCTGATATGTACAAGTTAATAGAAGACAGTGGCTGATAAACAGAACAAATCTGCATATTGGAAATTTATTGCTTGCTTATACCTATAACTTAAGAGTATCAATCCATTGGAACTGCACTGGTTTGCTGTACTCGAGCGGTTAGAGCTAAGTTTCAGCCAACATGAAAAAGTGGAAACTTTGCACTATGTCACCATGCTTTTTAAAACCTGTTTTGGCTCCCACAAAGTGCAAGGACCAAGTCAACCGTTAGTATACCTCTAATACAGATAATTTTGTGTCTATTTGGTACTATATATCTGCCATATTATTCCAAAGACTATCAAGTCAAATTTACAGGCACTTGGACCTTGTTTTGTTTTTCTTTTGTTTTTTTTAAACAGTTTAATGAAAAATTCCTAAAACCAGTGGTTTATCCCAAAAACATTGATAAGAGTGGCACATGTATACACAACATAGTACATGTAGTCTCAAAATATTTCAAATAAATGCTGGTAGACTCACGGTTGGAAAACTGACGAGCAAACAATAGCCCTTTCTAGATAAGCTAACTTGCATACAGAACCTCATCATTTACCTAAATACACAGATATTTAATTACACATAAAATTAATTTTAAATTCCTTTTTCACATTACACTGATTTTTCAGCTGCTCATTGTGAAATAATATAAGAACAGCACATAGTATCAGTTTGCCCTCAAGTAACATCTTTTACTTGACTACTAGTGTTCCACTTACATTTGTGAAGAACACGGAGCACATGTCCTTCAGGAAAGAACCAAGTAAGTATCATAAGCACTATATCCATTTTACAGAAAAATAATATGAATATAAGTTGCCGGGTGGCAGGCCTAACCTCACTCTGCAAATGAGCAAAGCTGGAGATATAGGCAATCCAGTATCTAATCTCATTCTAAATGCAGACTTGCTTCATTTCTCTGAAATGACTATCACATTGTTTTGTAATACACATTTGTTCTCTTAGTTTAAAAACAGTATTTTTAAACTTCGTAGCTGAATGCTATTAAACAAAATGCCATATGGAACACCTGCTGTGCATAGATTATAAAAGACAATATGAAGATGGTTTTGGTGACACTTTCTACCCGTAATCAGCCCAGAGTCTTAATCCTTCCCTTTGTAGAGCCAATAAGAAAAGCAGTGGATGTACCAAAAAAAAAAAAAAGGAATTCTTTTCACGTGTATACTATATTAAATATGAACAAATAAGGTTTCAGAAGTTTAAACTAATGACTCTCTCACTTAGATATCCTATTTGCTGACACAGTTAACACTCTCAAGTTTCCGCCTCTCTGCTCCCTTTTCACCCATGCAGAAGCCAGGAAGCAATGCTATGATACCCAAGGGGAAACAATGCTAGGGGAGGGAACAGGGGAAAACAATTTTCTCTAGATTCCCTCAGGAGATCATTTCACATTCATGGATAAGAGATTTGATTAACAAAACAGTTTTAGAATGCACAGCAATAACAATACAGGGTGATCTTCTTTCACCACCCTTTGAGTAAACACCACGATCAATACAAGCCATATATTCTTGATAGACGCACAGTCCACTCAACTTTTACATTACTGTTCTCAGATCCTTGCACACCAGCCAACTGTTCCTATAGCAGCAGTGATGTCTATGAAGCTACTTGCAAGATGGACCTGAGTACTGTTTCAGTGACTCAGAACAGAGAGTTCCCAAGGTTGACGTAAGCTATTGCATAACCGGTCAAAATGCCCCTCGGTTTGCCATGGCTAACAATAGCCACAGGAAAAACTACCGTGAGATTATTATTACTAGCAACATGTAAAAGGTCAAATGTTTCTACTGTTCTTGCCTGCTTGGTTCTTTGTTTAACATTCTTCACTCTCCAGGTTTTTGTATTTTTAATGCTTCTGCATCACATGGCATAATTTTGTCTTTAGAGGGATTTTGTGGTTGAGAAGTGGCAAAACATGTTGAAGAATCAACTACTTCTGAGCACCACTGTTGGAGGAGATTTTGAAAAACAGTATTAAAGAGTCTTTGAGGATATTTCTTGATTTTTAGTTTAGCTGAGATATTAGCACATTTTTTTCCTGCCAACTTGTACCAACAGTTTTCAATGCTAGTTTAAGAGTGAAAAGAGCTGTTGTTATTCATTTCTTTCAGAAAAGGTTAGTTGGGAATTCATCAGAAATATTTAGCAGCACTGCGGAGTACGGATAACAGAGAAGAGGCAAGATGGGTGGGCTTTAAACTCTACTAAAGAGAAAAAACCCAACCCTGTAGTAGGGTTCAACAGGAATTTTACTTTGTACTACATGATTACCTCCACATCCCAATAATATAATCCTGGGGGAAAAAAAAACAACCAACAACGTTCAAGAAACCTTTCCCCTTCCACAGAGTCATAACTGGTCGTCTTGAACCTGCAAACCTTCAGTAATGGGCAGATTGGAACCTCAGCTCCCATAAACACAATGGAAGATATTACCATTATCTAAAAAGCACTTAATTTTCTCTCAATTAAGAAGAGGTCGAATTCCAATTACCAGCATCTAACTCTTGAGTGCACTGTGGTTTGAACCTTTCTGGAAATAACAATGTTGCACCCATCAAGTTTTGACAGTAAGGAAACTTCAGAAACTCATTTAGACCAAGGTTTGGCAGCATTTAACTGCCACATCATCTTCCAGTAGAGCTTGCCATGGGAAAAATGTGACTGGTTATACCAGTTACACCGTTTACTACACAAGAGATCTCTGTGGCTTTACACTAAATTCCTTCTTCAGTGGTATTAACATAACTTTTAAACCGTAAAGTTACTTAGTTTAACCAACAGGCTATCCTATTCAAAGTGCAGCATGAAAAATTGCTAATGTCTAAATGAGATGTTACTGGACTTCATGCTAAGTACCACCAAGAACTGCAACTCCTAGATCAGTGCCAGGCAGACAGCACTGTCAAGTGGTACTTCCACTCACTCCTTGGGAACCCTGGATAGACAAAGTGGAAGAAGAGCAGAACACCAGAAAAATCAGAGGAAAGACCATAACCAAATGCAGCCTGCACTGCAGAATCCAAAATCTAGCCTGCCATTTTCTCTGCCCAACACCTTGGAAAAGTGATCAGCACAGTTTTTTCTTTACAAAGCCGCCTTGCTAGACCAAAACACAAGAACAATTTATTTCCAAGGAGTCTGCTCTGGAGCAAGAGCCACAGCTGATTCTGAGATACAGATTAAATAAAATCCAACCAGACCCAAAAGACAGACAATAAAAGAAGCAGGGGGGAAGGAGAACCCCAACAAACAGGCGCTTTCTGGAAACAGGGTTACCTTGGTTTAAAGCCAGGCTTGCAGGCAGGGGCAAGAAATTACTAACAACAAACCAGAAGCACAAGTCCACTACTACGCTTCCAAAACATGCACAAAACGTAACCTGGGAGTAAAGGACGTACTCCTCAGACTGCCCAATTCAGTTCTGCATTTATAACTTTGAAGTGACTTACTGTTCTAAGAGGGTCCATGCAGGACCTTGAGGCCACCAACACTACACAAACCAGCGTGGAACAGGAGACGTATTTACATCTGGCACTAAACGTATACACAACGATACCAACGGATAGAAGAGCACAGTGCCTGCCACCCTTTCCTCTCACTAAAAACTGACTTCGTGTTTCAAGTAATTTTCTTTTTTTCCTTCTTCTGAATGACTAGAACCAAGAGAACCAACAATCAACATCCACGCGCCAGGTGGATGGATGCAGATCAGACCCATCCTATCAAACCAAGATCAACCTATCGCAGTGTATAAGCTTTAATTTGGACGGTTGGGGGGCGGTGGGGGTTAATTCCGATTTCACCAGCTGCTAACGCCTCGGTGCCTGGTTGGGTAACCGCCGTTACTAACCCAGCCGGCCCGAAGCCCCCCGGCAAAAACAAGGGCCGCCGCCGGACAACCTGCGCCTCAGCCCGGCAGCCGAGCCGGAAACCGCCGAGGAGAAGCGGCCGTTTTCCTCCCCAACCTCCCCGCTTCCAGCGGGCAGAGCGCCAGCGAGGATGTACGGGAGGAAGGGAGGTAGAAACGGATAAATGTAATAATCATGGCGAGATAACCGCACGGCGGGAGGGGGAACACAAGGCGAAAAGGAGGGGCAGATGCCATCTTGTGCCTCGGCAATTCCACCCCTGGACAGGTCCGGCCCCGGCTACACCCGCCGCCAAGCCTTGACGGGCACCAGCGCCTCAGGCCCGGCCGCCGCGCCGCCTCCTT